>OZ020536.1:22312745-22548909 GCA_963971435.1 Lasius platythorax | reverse complement strand
CGATGATATTACATAGCGAGAAACATACGAAGAAGAGAGAAATAGCCGAAATGTTTTTTATTAAAAAAACTAAAAACACAATTAACCTACAAAAAGATACAGAAAATCTAAACAATGTCTATGACACTATATTAAACGTTGTTTAGTCCCCTTCCCAGTTCGTTCGCTAACTTACTATTGACAAGATGTGACATTCGCACAGCACTAATTTTAAACGTAAGATAAAAATTCTAATAATTATTTAACTTTTCTTCCATATTTAGTTGCGCATTACTATAGATCGAATTTAACTTTTGTATAATTGTAACATATTTGAATCTTTGTAATTTTTATAGTACACTTGAAAAGGACCGAAACCCATGGTCGAAACGTCGTGTTACATTAAATGATAACTTAGCCAGTATTGGTCGTCCAAATTATTTATCCCGTATAAAAATAAAAGATTCTGATTGGCTCATTTCCTTATGCATTATGCGTTATGCATTATGGAAAAGTGTGTGCTCCCCGCTTAAATGTATTTGTTTCACAAAACGTATTTGTTTCATTTATGTTTCTAGTGGCTTCAAGAAACATCTTGTTTTCTTGTGGATCGTCGCCTTGCAGAATAATATTTACAACATTTATAAAAGTAAGTTTTCACATATACATATATACACACACGCTCATATAAACACACGTATATATTTTGCTGTATATTTTTGCAGATTTTTTTGCTTTTCCTTCTTTTTTAATAATCATCATGGAAATGTGCGATGAATTGACCAAAAAACCTAAGCGAAGTTTTGCAGAAGCTTGGCTTAGTGATGATCGATACAAATCCCCAATGAGCAGACAATATTTTTTAAATGTATTTTTAATATTTATTTTTGTTAATTGTACATTGTACAACTGATTGTAAAAATAATATTTATTTAATATTTATTAAATGTTTATTTTACATTAAATATTCGCTTGAAATAGCAATTTAGAGAAAATATTTATGTAATGTTTATTTAACATTTATTTAATATTAATTTTCACGTTAATTATTTATTGGCAATAATAATTTGAAAAACATTTATGTAATGTTTATTTAATCTCTATTTTACATTAATTGTATAAAATAGTATAAGATTTGTTAAAATATTTATTTAACACTGATTTAATATCATTTTAATATTTACTTCAAATATTATTCATTTAATATGAAATATTTTATCTGGTTTTCTTGTTATTTTATTCTAAATTTTTGCGCTATGTGACGTACATGCCTATATAAATTGGCATGTATGTGTGATATCAGCCGATTCGAGTGGACGAATTCACGTGTAATCGGAACATACATAAATATTTTATATTTGATTGTGATAAAGAAAAAAGTATAATAAGTGAATATTACGAAGTGTATTAATTTAAAAATACTCAGTAAGTATGTAATTAATACAATTTTTTATAAATAGGAAACTTATAAAATTTTATTTCATTAAAAACCAAATCAGCTTCTATATTTTCCGCCTTTCGCAGATAGTTCATTACGTTTGCCGCGCTTGCGCGGAAAACTCGGCCCGCTTATAGCGACAATACTGCGAGCCTTTCGTCTGGTCAACCATTGTGTTATCTCGCGTTGGCCACGTGTTGGACACGTTTTCTGTGTTTGGCAAAAATAAAGAATTAAGATCACACAAGTGTTTATAAGGTAAGCCATCGATATTCATCAGTATATTATGTGATTTTTTTGTACTAACTCGTATGCGATGTAGTAAATTACTGCACCATGAGCATTTATAATTTATACATACAGCATTTATAATAATTTATTACATCGCATGCGATAATACGATAAAATACGATCTAATACGATAAATCGCACAGTGTACCGTATTATTAATTTATCATACACCCTAATGTATGTACACTCTATTGTAAATACTCTCTGAGAGAATGCAAGTAAATTGTGTGTGTGTACACATCACATACACACACACATACACACACTGTTGATTCTATTTTCTATTCTATTCTATTTTCGGATATCTTATCATGTATAGGTAACTTATAGGTTATTTATATGTATGATTATTTATATATTATTTTTAACTTATCTATAAATTCTTTCTCCCTACAATTTTTACATATATTCTCTATTTTACTTATAAAGCATTTACGACAGTGTCCATTCATTGGGGTGTACAATAAATTACTGTAACGGCATATGATGTAATTTTTCGTGCTACATTGTAATAAATTATTGCACAGTAATAAATTATTATAAATGCAGCATACTGTATGTTCAAGTATTTCGTAAACTCCATATATCTAACTAGATGTTTTTTAATTTAATGGTTTGATATTTCGAAATATTTGCCTAAGGAGATTAAAATGACACACATTATATTTAAATTTCCTAGTTTATTCAGGAATATGCCAAAAGACATACCTTTTTATAAACTTTCCAAGAGAGCCAAAATACGGAGGCTGAAGATGAATGCTGAGGATGTAGAACCTAATTCAACTGATTCTTCAATGGAATTCGATGAGTTGCATAGTCTGCAATCACATGCTTCATTGCTTAGAAGCAATAGTTCCGAAATACCAGATTTTTTCCTCTTCAAGAAGAATTACGACTTTCTAATTATTCTGAATCTTCTCATCATTCTGAACTTTTTCAGTCTTCCGAACTTGTTCATTATTCTGAATGTTTTGATAATTGTGAATGCTCTGAACATTTTGATTTTGAATGGGGTAATGATGGTTATAGACAAGGTGATATTTTGCATGACGACCCTAAAAATCTCTTACTCCTTCCACATTCACCATCTAATTCGAGTAGTTCTTCGTCTAACAAAAATTCAGTACATGGGAACTCAAAAGTTCTAAAATTTCTTCACGGTTGGGCTTTAAAGCATAATATAACGCACAAAGCTTTTTCAGACTTACTTTACGGTTTAAAAGAGAATCACGAATGTTTTGCCGATGATGAATCAGAATTTAAATTCTCTGTCGATGCACAAACATTGTTCAAAACAGAAGTAAAATTAATTAAAAAAGTTGTTGACTCTGGCTATTACATTCACATTGTATTGCAAAAACAATTACTAAAAATTGCTTCTAAGTATTTGAAGATCATTGATTCTTTTAAATTATTAATAAACATTGATGGATTACCTCTGTTCAAAAGCTCGCCTGATCAAGTGTATCCTATACTATGCACTGTAGTATCCATTCCAGAATTACGTAACAAAGTGTTTCCTATAGGAATATATTACGGTCAAGATAAACCTGCAAATTTAGAAGATTATTTAAAAGATTTTATTTCAGAAATTAACAGTCTGCATGAGAATGGCCTTCATTTTGAGAATCACACTGCACAGTTAGATGGTATTTATTTTGTTTGTGATGCCCCAGCAAAAAGTTTAATAATGGGAACAGTATCGCATACAGGTTTTTATTCCTGCACTGTTCGCGGTATTATATCGGACAATCGACGAATCTTCATTGATTTAGAGAGTCCTGCTCGCACTTGTGAGGATTTTCTACAATGGAGAGATCCGATGTTTCGTCGTAGAGATACTCCTCTTACTAATATTGCAGGGTTAGATTTTGTATATCATTTTGTTCTTGATTATTTACATCTGGAATGTCTTGGCGTAATGCGTTCGATGATAGTGAATATGTGGTGCAAGGGAGCAATTCCTCATAGATTTTCGGCTGCTCAAATTAAATTGGTGTCAAATCTTCTTGTTCGATTTCAATGCTGTATTCCTGTAGAGTTTGCAAGAAAACCTAGAGAGCTATACATTGCTTTACGGTGGAAAGCAACGGAATTTAGATTATTTATTCTGTATATAGGGCCAATTGTTCTGAAAAATGTTTTGAGTAAAGAGAAATATATTCATTTCTTGGAATTTCATTTTGCAATGAGAATTTTATTAAACCCAAATCTTTGTAAAAAGCAAGAACTTCGTCAATTTGCCAAAGCTCTTTTAAAACATTTTGTTCAATCGACTGCAATATTGTACGATCAAAATTTTATTGCCCACAATTTCCATACCAACATTCACATAGTTGACGATGCTGATTATTTTGTCGACAAATTAGATTATTTCTCCTTGCATACGGTATCTGCATTTCCTTTTGAAAATTATATGCAGAATATCAAAAGAAAAGTCAGATGACGTAATAAGCCTCTTGAACAAATAGGACGACGAATTGGAGAATTAATGTCATTTGAGTCTAATTATTCAACAGACCAAGATAGTCAATTTCCAAAGTTCTTTTACCCTCATCATATCGGTCCGTATTATCAGATTGTACGCGTCAGTATCGTGGTGTTGCTCTTGCAAAATTCAAAATAATAAACCAAAGTCCCAATAACTGCTGTGGTACTACTGCCGGAACTATTATTCAAATTGAGAACATAGCTTTTTCTAAACGTTTGCAGATTCCAATTGTCATCGGCAGAGAATTTATTAACAAACGTGATTTTTATACTATACCTTCAGAGAGTTCCCGCGTAGGGGTATTTAAAGTTAGCAAATTGTCTAATCTCAAAAAGTGGCCATTGTCAGAAATTACCATAAAATATGTACAATTGCCATACAAAAACGGCTATGTTGTTTCGTCAATTTTACACTGTGACACGTTTTAATTAAGCAATATATGTAGATCTTCATACTATATCTTACTTTTTTATTATCTTTCTTCTCTATTCTTTTCATGTCATATGGTATTTCGTTATGTGTATGTGTATCATCGATTGCATACGATAAGAAACATCTCAGGTAAAAGTTCGTTATGATTATAAAAGATTCACTATCTACATATGCTGTATACCCTTAGTACGTATTAGTAAAATCACTAAAATATGAACAAATTAAAACTTTAAAGGGAACCTTTAAAATTATGTAAGATTTATTTAGACAAAGTAACTTACCAGTAAAAATCAGTAAAATTTGTCTTTATATGTTTTAATTACTTTGTTGCATAAAATTGGAACATGTGATCAGTTAATTGCTTTACGTGTTTTGTTGATATTGTTATTTATTAAACTCAATGATATATACCAATGATTCGTCAGTACTGCATAAGTACTCAAACAACACACATATCTTAAAGATATCTGAAAATCGTCTAAAAGATATCTGAAAAAATAATGTCTTTTGGACGTCTTTCAGATGTTCTTAAAACATGCGTGTTGAGTGGGTGTGTATATAATAACAGGGCATCTGATATAACAATATAATAACAGGGCACCTGGTATAACAACTTTTGTACTTATAAATGACTCCTTATAAATGTCATCATATTCAACTTTTCCATTAATATATAATACAATTATTACAAAATACCGCTTAGAATGTTATGTACCCAATAAGCTTATGTAATTATAAAATATTACATATGGTTTATTTTTGAGATTGCAGTCGCTGCATTTTCGTTCTTAAAATTTATCGCGAAATCCAATTAAATTATCGCTACAACGACTATAAGATTTAAAATTAACAACAGATTCAGCTAAAAAAAATTTTCGAAAATTCTGTTTATTTCTCTCATCGGTCAGAACGAAGCGACAAATAAGTTTTTCTCACTGTGAAAAACTTATGTTTCCGACAACAAACACTTGTTATTTTACCAGTCGATCAACCGACATTAGGCTGGTAAGCATGCGCAATTATTCTAGAGGATCCGTGGATCACCAATAATCGAAGCTTATCACGCGTCGCGCATGTCAGGTGCGTATATCAAAACGCAACACCCCTTCGACTACCTATCACGTACGGCGCCCCGGGGTCACCTCAAAAGTATGAAAATTATTGGTGATCGCCAAAAGGAACGCCTCTTTGCCTAATTAATAAAAGAGAACACTCAGAGCGTCTGCCAGCTTTTCGCTTTGAGATCGCTGTGCCATACGCTTCTACTGCTTAAAGAAAACCGCTGAGAAAACCTCTGAGAAAACCGCTGAGTTAAAGTATAATCATCACGAGTTATACTTTATCAAAATCGCGCTCGCTAAGACTCGCGCTTTACATCCACCTTATAACGCGCATCGTTGTAGTGCACCTAAAATCACATTCTGTAAATAATTTGTAAAATAGTTTATTTCTAATTGTGTTTGTAAAAAATAAATTGACTTTGTTACGTGAAGTGTCGTGCTTAACCAGACTTGTCTTTCCATCTCAAAACTCGCGTGATCTCTCAAAACCGCCGCGCTCTCGAACAGTTTATGTATTTTCAGAGCAATTACGATTGTGTGCAATGGACGATTCAAGCAACTCGGAAAAAACAATTCTGCTAAAAGAGAATGATAATATATCAGATGTAAACGATGTTAATGAAAAATTAGTACAAGATGAGTGCTTCAAAAGTTACAGTGCTGCAAAAGAGCGTACTAAGCACATGGCAGAGTGGTCTATTGTTTATTTTGAAACTGACGCAGAAGATATTGATGAAGGTTTCCACGATCTTGTTCCATCCTCATTACGAGAGGAACATTAAGCTGGTATCCCATAAATGAAAATCGCGCAATAATACATAAATTAGTAAAACAGTGCGCAAAACCTGGTTCGGAGTGGAATTGTTTTTCCATCAAAAAAATAGAAGAAAACATTGGTAAATTTTATGACGCGCGAGATTATTTTTCGCATACATTTGTCTTCTAATATTTTACACATTCTTGATGTTATAACTGAAATTCATGATTTTTACAGATAACTATGATAGAGGAATGAGAATGCTAGTCAAAATTGAAAAAAATCCTAGTGCCACATTGTATTCTGATATCGAGGAAAAAGGGAAAGGGAAACGTTTGAAAAAACCAATTAAATATTTTGACGAGTCCGATAAAGAAAATCTTAAGAAAAGATTTAAGGTGCAGTCGACGTTACCACCAATTCCAATATTAATGAGCAAATCAGCGCATCCAAGTCAGCCATTACCTGACAAAGTGAATGAAAAAGTAAAACGTCAAACATTATCTTTGGATACTAATAAACAGCGGTCGGTTTTTGCCTCACATCGGATAAATGTTCCTTATGAAATACCAAAGAACAAAAATCATAAAGAATGTAAAGGAATAAAACCCTCACAAGAGAGTTCTCGTCTTTTGACAGAAATGCACAAATCATCTACAATTGCTTCAGAAAAACGTAGTCATGAAAAATTTTCTTTAAGCGGATGTAAGATACATTCTAAAATGAATCATAAGTGTGCTTACACCTCAGAAGAAGTCACATTAGAATCTGTTGCAGATGCAGTTTGTTATCTCAATGATATGTTGAAAATCGTCATTTATTAATGTAAGATTTTGTTATTTTGTTATTTTTATTATATGTATAACATTCATTAAAATATATATCTAATTTAAAAAGTAACTCTTAATGCAGATCAAAATTTACATATATATATATATATATATATATATATATATATATATATATGTGTGTCAAAGGGTCTATTCCGGGACATTTAGAAATCTCATATTTTTTTACTTTATTCTAATAAAGAATTAAGATTCAAAATCATTTTTATCTTAAAGAATTAAATATTTCTTTCCGTTCTTGAGATATTACGTTTTTAAATTTTCCAAGACACTTGCATAATGGCAGCTTCCAGGACAATGGTTATTTCCAGGACTGCCTTGGAAAAATTCTATGTATAATGGTATATTCCAGGACAAACGTAATTTATAGAATTCTTTTCAAACACCCCAATCTTCAAAGGATTTTCTTTTGTGAACATTTTAATTGGTTTAATAAAATCTAAGAGATTATTCGCCGTTAACCGTAAAGTTTCTATAATAAGAATTAAGATGCTCTTAATCAATCAATCAGCGCGAAGCAGTTCGCCGGCCAGGTTGCGTAGATTGGTTGATTCTCAATACTCAATCGTAACCCTAAGGCCTTTTCTACAATACATCGTATGTCGTTGTCGGATGTTGGAACGCAGCAGATAGTTCAATGAAGAGAGCTCGTTTTCAGAAAAAAAATTCTCATTGGACCATCGGCTGCGTTCCGACATCCGACACAATTTACGACACCCATTGTAAATCCGGCCTAACCACTACCAAGTCCATAACCCGCAGTATAATACGGTCTTAAAGATATTTCTACGTAAAGCCAATTCACACTATACATAACACACTATATTCATTGTCACCTCACCGTCATCACATTAACGCACTGTTAAATATTCTAAGGATTTCAAGCATATTATGTATCAATCCACATTATTTGCTTTATCTAAAATTTATAAAAAAATATTGTACATTGATACATTGACACGATACGTGCTGTAGGCGTACTTCAGGTTATGTAGTCTTGCATTGCGCGATAACCAGTAGTTTTGGTGAAAATACTGTACATCGTTCTCCATATTTTCAGCTTTTATAAATCATGTTTTCCTTACTTAAAATTAAACATACTAAACAATTAATCGTTGTGAAATCTAGTAATGTAAGTCGTAAAAGGAAGAAAGATTATTGGATAAAACTAGAAAATGGAAAACGATGCGTTGGAATATTCCTTTGTAAGTCGGGTAAGTAAAATAATATTTAGTCTTTGGACATTTAGAAAATTACAATGAATATAAGTAAAATAAAATACAAGTTACAATCGCATCAAATTAGTTACTAAAAAAAGTATAATAAATTTATTTTAATTATTTTCAGATGAAAGACACTCTTTTAGAAATAAAAAAAAGCATTGATACTAATTCACCAAAAATTATAATAAAGGACATTAACAAATTGTCAAATGTCCCTAATACTAATATTAAAAAACCAATATGTGATCAGTTAGGTATGTAATGTACTAAATATTTACTAAATATATTATCAAGGAAAGGTTATACTTTTTATATAGCATATACTCAAAACTCAGTAAAATTCAATCTTAATTATTTTCAGATAAAGAAAATGATAAAAACATAAATCCTCATTTGACAATAATTACATTAAATTATAAATACTATCCAGTAAACACAAGCTAACATAACATTAATTTCCCACTCAACAATGTAACCGCAATGTAACATGCCTTGTACGTAACAGTTACATTGCTCAGTGGGAAATTATAACATTGACGTTACGTTGCTGTTAGCTTATGTTTACTGGGTAAAAATATATACTTTATATAATGTATATAAATGCTTTATAAATATCTAAGCTCTATGTTATATGGCATAGATATATGCCATATACTGGCATTTACAGGCATATATGTATATGGCATATATCTATCCCTAATAGCACATGATATTATACGTATCATCCCATTTTTATACTCATTGTACTGTGATCATCCATAAAATACTGAGATCAACACTATAATATCTTTCACAGTATCATTCTGTTTCCTTTCGCGCGTGTATAATCGCAGGTTTTACTCAATGTACGGAAACAATACGTACGTCTTTCTACCGCGCGCGTAAAATCTCAGGTTTTACTCAATGTACTGAAATGGTGCAATGTACTCATTTCTCCCGCGCGTGTATAATCTCAATTTACTCGCAAGATACGGAAACGGTAAGTATAGCAACGACATCTACATATATATACGTCATTACTGTTTCGATCTTTTCCGGTAGCCCTGGCATGAAGAAGAGATATATTATTGAAGCGTGAATTTGATATCAAAGGTAATCCTCTTTCTTTTTACTTTTACATTTCATAAAATATTGAAAAAAGTTAGCGAAACAACTTTTATATACATAAATTATATGATCTTTTAAATATTTTGTACAACTTTTAGAAAAATATATTTTGATCGAGAGTTTAAGGTTATCCTTGCTTGCAAAGCCGCATGGTATTGAATGCCAAAAGATGTAAAGATATAATAATTAAAACTAGGCGTTAATTATACAGCCGTTATTGAGCATTCGAAATTTATAATAGACTCAACTGTCCGATTCGCGTAAAGATACACGGTGCCTCGCTTATTAAGCAGGAGTCGGCTACGCCCTAACTAGGCGCGAGACACTACCGTGTCTCTTGATCTTAATGATATGCAGTTTCCGCAACATAGCGTTCTAAATTGTTAACAGAATAGTTTCACGAGCTATTCAAAACAATTCTTTTCTACTGTTGTCTGCACACACACTTTGTGATGAATTAAACTTTTATTATTTTAAAGATTTAAATTGAATTTTTGCTTGTACATAATTATATAATTTATATCTATATTGTTTTTTAATATAAAATTTAAAAAATGATCTGTCTTGTGACATTATCTGCATATAATCATCAGTCTCATATAACATATTAACATGGTTTCAGATCTCAGAATTGCAAACATCAAACTCCTTAGCGGCATTTCTACATTGCTTTTGTTAAGTAAAGTTACTGATTGTGAGTTCCACATCGGTATTATTTTGATCAGCTGCTGGCTAAGTTTCCTATATCTACCGCTGTCCAACATTCTACGTTGGATATTTACGCAACAGGTATGCTTTATTCAACGCACACTTTAACTTTTTTTACTTTGAATTTTCTAACATCAAAATGTTTATTTAAAAGAAAAAAGATTCCAATATTAAAGCAATAATTCTCTAAGTTACTTCATATACACTTAAGAAACACAATTTTCTTTTTATTCATATTATAAAATTGTTTTTTTATTTAGAGTGAGCTAATTTTTCAAAAGTTATGACATTCTAATATAATTTAAATAATGCCTTCTACATTTAACTTTTATTTAACTTCATTTCATCTTAATTGAATTACTTTCTTGTTTATGCTTATAACATTAACATGGTTTCAGATCTCAGAATTGCAAATATCAAACTCCTTAGCGGCATTTCTACGTTGCTTTTGTTAAGTAAAGTTACTGAGTTCCACATTGGTATTATTTTGATCAATTGCTGGCTAAGTTTCCTATCTACCGCTGTCCAACATTCTACATTGGATATTTACGCAACAGGTATGCTTTATTCAACGCACACTTTAACTTTTTTTACTTTGAATTTTCTAACATCAAAATGTTTATTTAAAAGAAAAAAGATTCCAATATTAAAGCAATAATTCTCTAAGTTACTTCATATACACTTAAGAAACACAATTTTCTTTTTATTCATATTATAAAATTGTTTTTTTATTTAGAGTGAGCTAATTTTTCAAAAGTTATGACATTCTAATATAATTTAAATAATGCCTTCTACATTTAACTTTTAATTTAACTTCATTTCATCTTAATTGAATTACTTTCTTGTTTATGCTTATAACATTAACATGGTTTCAGATCTCAGAATTGCAAATATCAAACTCCTTAGCGGCATTTCTACGTTGCTTTTGTTAAGTAAAGTTACTGAGTTCCACATTGGTATTATTTTGATCAATTGCTGGCTGAGTTTCCTATCTACCGCTGTCCAACATTCTACGTTGGATATTTACGCAACAGGTATGCTTTATTCAATGCACACTTTAACTTTTTTTACTTTGAATTTTCTAACTTCAAAATGTTTATGGAAAAGAAAAAAGATTCCAATACTAAAGCAATAATTCTGGGTTACTTCATATATACTTAAGAAACACAATTTTCTTTTTATTCATATTATGATTGTTATTTAGAATGAGCTAATTGTGAAAAAGGTATGACATTCTAATGTCATAATTTAAATATATAATGCTTATTACATTAAACTTTAACTTTGAATTTTATTAATTTTAATTTATCTTAAGTTATATATGTATATATAAATTATGTGAGTTACTTTTTTGTTTATGCAACTTTTAATTTAAAAGAAATATTTAATCATTTCTGATATTGTTATAAATAATGTCACAATGATACAATTCAATAGTTTTAATATGAACTTCATTAAGTAAAAAGTGAAATTTTTAATTTTGTATTTTTATTTTTAATTGTAATCACTCAAAGTTAATAAATTAATTATAAATATTTTTATTATTAATTTTATTTTATGAAATGCTTTCTAAAATTAACTTTTATTTTAATTGTAATTTTTCACTAAGTTTATTTCTCACTAAGTATATTTCACTAAGATTATTTCATAACTTTTCACAAAACTTAGTTATTTTTATAGCTATTGAGCTTAATTTAAGAAAGTTAACTTATCCAACCCTTGTATTATTTATACTAATTGATTTATCTAATTCTGCACGTAAAAATATTAAGATATTAAGAAATGAATAGTTTACAAAATATTTTATGCTTTAGTTTAACATAATTTTACATAAACTATGAAATATCTTATAAAATATTCATTTTTCATCTCACCTGAATGCTTTTATGCCTCAAAAAGGAGAAAAATTAATTGGTGTAAAGAAAGTACATAGTTTGTAAGAAAAAGTAACTGCTAGTTGCAAATTACATTCTTTTTTTACAAACAACTGTTTTTTTACAGCGATTGATTCCTCTCATTATTTTATACATAAAAATATTGAGGAAAGATCGATGAAAAATGAATATCTTATAAAAGTTATTTAATATATAGTTAATGTCAAATTATGTTAAACTAAAGCATAAAATATCTCGTAAACTATTCATTTTTTGGCCACTTCATTCTTATAATATTTCATAGTGAATATTGCGAGGAAACAATGTATGTAAAAAAATTAAGGCAGTTTCATTTAAAAAAAAACAAATGACTCAAATAATCTTCAAAATCGCTTTTTAGAAAAAAGTTATCAGTATAACTTTTTTCCCCCTAAAAATCTTACAGCTTTTGTACAGAATATTTTTATGTAAAAGTAAAGAAAAGAGATTTGAGGTGGGACATTAAAATGACCAACTTTGTATATATAAATCTTACTGAAAAATTTAATTCTATATTTATGAATTACTTTTTCTTGAGAAATTATTTTTTTATTTCTACCACTATACTGTTTTATGTAATAATTAATATATGATATTATAAGTACATAGTATATAATATTATTTACTCTAAAATCTTTAATCTTTTCATATTGTACAGATATAACACACAAAACGGAAATGAATCGAAAACGAAAGGATATCTTATATGTATCAAATCGACACCTCAGACGATTAGCTGCACAGGAGGCAAATATTATTTCTCAAAATTTGCTTGTTAGAACTTCATTGTCGTGTGATAATAGTAAATTTACAACAGATTTGAATAATGACAGAATTAATCTTGAAATAATAGATTCAGACAATGATATGGAATGTGAAAATGTTGGTTCTATACAACATGAAAATGCAAACATATTTGTACAATATGAAAATGCAAACAGACAATCAGATTCAGATTTACAACGATCATCTCCAAACGTTTCTCGCGATGAATCAAGCGATGTACCATTTGAAAATGAAACTGAAAGTGATTTTAAAGACGATCTTGCAATTTGGGCTGTAGAGCATAAAATTACACATACTGCTTTAAAAGCATTACTATTAAAATTGAAAAAACATTCTTGTTTTTCCACACTCTCCGTGGATGCACGAACAATTTTAAAAACACCAAGACAACAAGACATCCGTACAGTTGTACCAGGATCATATTATCATTTTGGTTTAGTAGAATCTATAAGACAAGTATTATCTAATGCAAAAGAGAATATTGGTTGCTTAGAAATAGCTGTGAACATTGACGGATTGCCATTAACAAAATCATCGCAACAACAGTTTTGGCCTATACTTGGATCAGTTATACCGCATGGTAACGTTTTCATGATTGGACTTTATCATGGTTATGAAAAGCCGAAGGATACCAATGATTTCTTAAAAGATTTTGTCAGTGAGGCTACGGAAATATGCGAAAATGGAATTAACATAAACGGTCGACAGATAGCATGTCGGATTGCAGCTTTAATTTGTGATACACCGGCTAAATCATTTGTTCTGTGTGTCAAAGGACATTCTGGGTACTCTAGTTGTACGAAGTGTACAACGGAAGGAGAATATATAAAAAATAGAATATGTTTCCCACAAATTGACGCACCACTTAGATCGGATGATGATTTTATACAAAAGAGAGACGATAATTATCACAAACCAGATACAACGTGCAGTCTGTTAAATATTCCTTATTTTAAACCTATAACAAATGTGCCGTTGGACTATATGCACTTAATATGTTTGGGAATTATGCGCAAATTATTGAATTTATGGCTTCATGGAGGAGTACAGTATCGACTACAATATAAAGTCGTGGATGAAATTTCTACACGTTTAATTACTAATTTAAAGCCATCAATACCAATAGAATTTGCAAGAAAGCCAAGAAGATTGGATTGTATTAAATTATGGAAGGCTACAGAATACAGACTAATATTACTATATACAGGCCCATTGGCATTTAAATCCGTATTAAATAAAAATGTATATATACATTTTATGACATTACACGTCATTATAAGGATCTTGTCTTCAGAGAACTTACATGAACACCTAAACTATGCACAAGATCTGATTCGTTTCTTTATCGAAACATTTATAAAACTGTACGGAGTTGAAAATATATCACATAATGTTCACAGTCTAATTCATCTTGTGGATGATGTCAAAAGATTTGGACCTCTTGATAACTTCAGTGCGTTTAAATTTGAAAATTATATGCAGACGCTTAAAAAATATCTACGAAAAGCGGATAAACCTTTACAGCAAGTTGCGCGGAGATGCATTGAAAAAGAAAACTTGCAAACATCAACTGCTTTGTCACATTCTGTTCCAAAATGTTCTAATTTATCGTTACATTACGATGGTCCGCTTATATCGAATTGTTGCAATCCACAATATAAAGTTATCAAGTTCAACGGAATGACATTTAAAGCTGGAACACTCGCTGATAATTGTTGTGGCTTAAGCTGTGGCGCGATTGTTTGTATAGAAAATGTGGCTTATTGCGCTAAAAAGAATGTTCCTGTAATTATTGGTCAGGAATTCTTAGAAAAGGAAGATCTGTTTAATATTCCTTGTTTATCTTCCTTACTTGATATTTATTTTGTTCATTCCTTATCTGATTTGAAATCATGGCCACTTCAAAACATCGTTAAAAAATATGTCAAATTGCCAAACGGAAATGAGAAATTTGCCGTTTTTCCTCTTATGCATTCCAACGATTAAAATATCAATTTCTACACAGAATGGCCGACAAGAACAAAAAATTTGTAGTTGTTGAATTCAAAGACGGACTTCAAATAATACCCACGATTTGGTTAACCAGTGATTTAAAAAGAGCTAAATGGCCCAATTGTTACACAACTTATAATAGATACGACAGAGCAGTAAGATATATGGAAGAACCTCAATCAACTTGGGAGGAGCATCCTATTATAAAAATATTTGCAACATGTTGTAAGTAATATTTTTCACTTTCCTGTTATTTATTTTCCACATATAGCATATATATTTTTATTTTGTGTACTGTTGCGGAATATGGCAATGCTTATTACGATATATTTTTTAGCTGACTATGCAGTGGCGCGGACAAAATTAAAATTAGCCGAGCAGTTATCAGATGTAAATACATGCTCTGACGAAGAAGAATTTTTGAAAAAATCACGAAAATTCAGAGCTGCTAAAACATATGAATCAAGCTCTAATGACGATAGTGAAAAGTCTGAAGCAGACGAAGCAATAATTTCATCCCTTCCAAAACCTCCATCTAAGCAAATTGACATAAATAGAAAAAAGAAAACTCAGGCACATAAAGGTAATTAAAAATTTAATAAAGCATTAACAGAAGATCAGTTGGTCAAATTTCTAAATAAAGAATTAAGAATAAAGTTATGTTTTTAAATATAAAATAATTTATTTGAATAAAAATTGTTCCGCGCCTTTCTAGAACAAGATTATATTTAAATGACATACAAGGTGTCTCATTTTAAATAATGGATTAATATATCTTAAAAACTAAGGCTCCTATCAAAAAATGTTTCCTACAAAAGTTGTAGGATTTCGAGGGGGACATCTGATGGTGACTTTCAAATGACCTTCAAATTTGATCTAGATCAAAATCAAGGTCACCATCAGATATTTCCCTCGAAATCTTATAACTTTTGTAGGAAACATTTTTTGATAGGAGCCTTAGTTTTTAAGATACATTAATCCATTATTTAAAATGGGACACCCTGTATATTTATATATTATTACACACACATATATATATATATATATATATAAACTTATATTTGTATATTATATTATTGAATTTCAATGTAAGAAAATGAATACATTTTTGTTCGTATAATTCTTTCAAAAATAAAACTTAAATTTTTATTCATTATTCCTAATTCGGAAAATTGCCCAACTAATTGATTTTACTCCTTTGCGCTGAGTTCGAGCAGTAATAATTTTTTTGTTATATTAGGTTATACCAGATATTACGTTATACCAAAATTTTACAATTTTTGAATTTTTTTTCTTGTAATTAATAAAATAAAAATGCGACAAGAAAAGAATGCATATAAAATAATAAAAATGAAGAATAAAACAAAAATAATGTAAATAATAAATAATGCGATGTAACGAATAATATGGCTAAAAAGACGAATGACAATATGAATAATGAATAATACAAATAAAAAATTTCATTTAAGTAATAAACTCAGTTAAAATAAAGTTATTGGAATCAATTTTTTAAGTAAACTGTTTCTCACGAATTACACAAATATTGGATAATTTAGATAAATGTGTTTACACACACGTTATTTATAAATATTTACATATTTTACTATTTGTACAGTTATATTCTTTGCAAATAATTTCTATTTCCGTTACGAGTATATTATATTAATGATAGTATGTTTTACTTGCTTTAGATTCACAACGTACTGCAAACGCAGTACAACGCAGTAGTGCGAATGCCGAATGGCAGGATAATGAAAATATAATCCCACATACAAGTTCAGATTTAAATTATAGAGGTTAGTATGCAAATAAATTCTATATAAATTTCATTTTATCTTTATAAATAATTTCTATTTCCGTTACGAGTATATTATATTAATGATAGTATGTTCTACTTGCTTTAGATTCACAACGTACTGCAAACGCAGTACAACGCAGTAGTGCGAATGCCGAATGGCAGGATAATGAAAATATAATCCCACATACAAGTTCAGATTTAAATTATAGAGGTTAGTATGCAAATAAATTCTATATAAATTTCATTTTATCTTTATAAATAATTTCTATTTCCGTTACGAGTATATTATATTAATGATAGTATGTTCTACTTGCTTTAGATTCACAACGTACTGCAAACGCAGTACAACGCAGTAGTGCGAATGCCGAATGGCAGGATAATGAAAATATAATCCCACATACAAGTTCAGATTTAAATTATAGAGGTTAGTATGCAAATAAATTCTATATAAATTTCATTTTATCTTTATAAATAATTTCTATTTCCGTTACGAGTATATTATATTAACGATAGTATGTTTTACTTGTTTTAGATTCACAACGCACTACTGTGAATGATGAATGGCAGAATAATAATGAAAATATCACTCCTAATAGATTTGCAAGAATCATAAATTATGAAGCAGGTTAGTATGCAAGTTAATAATCTATGATTATCTGTTAAATCTGAGTTACACCCTTTTCCTTAAATCTTCTTTCGAAATTAGTTTCTTCTTTAGAAACATGTTTACGACAATTTTAATAACTTCTTTTTAACTATAGATTGCCTTTTTTACTATCAATTCTAGGACACCCTGTGGTTGTATGTGTCACGCATTAATATATTTTTTATTTGTAGGATCTGATTTTGAACGCTATGTCGTTCAAAAATTCCAGCATTTGGAAATAAAAATGAGTACTATCGTAAAACGACAAAAACAAATTTTAGACAAGATGTCTAATACAGCACAGCCAGAAGAAAACGAGGAAAAAATTGACTTTTTTCAAGATCTGCCTTTGAAAAATGAAAATGAGTTACGAGCTGTGGAAATAAAACTTGGTAATAATACATCATATCGGAATGAAATGGTAAATATAATAACACACTTTAAAACGTTTTCTTTTTTTAAAAGGACAATTACTAATAGTTTATTAGTAATAGTTTACGGTTGCAGTTTAAGAATTGTAGATCCTAAATTGATATCACTTGTTTAATTAAGGACGTCTAAATGACGCTTCCGAAGAGTGGTTATTAAATAGTTTTCGATTATTCATATTTGAAATATAGATATAATAATAATAATAATTTCAAATTATTCTAGATCAAGCAATTAGCACGATTAACAGGGCAAGATGTTAAACATTCTTGCTTATGTTTAATGAGACAAATAATTTCAAATGAAGTTGCAGTGTTGTTCAGCTGGCACGGTGCCAAAAAGAAAGAAAGTTTTTCAAAATTGAATTTGTGCCAAGTAATTTTAAGTAAGTAAAATATTCTTAAAAAATTTTTTCTTATTAATATAAATGTTAAAATTTTTTCCGAATTTGAGAAAAATATTCTTAAATATCTGTACAATATATTTTTTAATTTTATGAAATTTATTAAGAAAAATTGATATGTATATAATATATTATTATTATTAAGGTTCCTGGCTTCTCACCGACCATGTTGGAACTGTTACGTTAGAGGTAAGAAAACACGCTAAAAATTCTTAGATGCCATTTTCAAATAAGAAATTTCGATGAAATAGCACTTTAGATGACTAGCACAGACTTAAAATAATTCAAAAACTATCCCTTTTCCTTTATAATCAATCAACAGCTGTAAAATGACTAATATAAAGTTTAGTCTGTCTAGTCTGCAGTCGTTCCGCATGATTCTGATACGATTATTGTACGGTTGTGGATTGACTATATCAAAGGAAAAGAATAGTTAAGTATTTTAAAAGTGTGCTAAAGCCATTTGAAGTAGTATTTAATCGAAATATCTTTTCATTTAAAAATGGTATCTAGAAACTTTCAGCGTGTGCTTTCTCGCTTCTGATCTTACATCTAACATGGCCACGGCGAGAACCCAGCAACCTTAACATTCTTCAATTATCCGTCACATTTATATACGTGCATTAGACATATATTTATTAATTTAATAATCATATAAACTTGTAGTGATAGATATTTCTTTTTATTAACTAAGAAATACTGGAGATAACAAAAATTTATTCTGCAGGTGTTATAAGAAACGCACATGCATCTGTAAAGGATGAACAAATTTCTAGTCCCATAAAAATATGGTTAGCACATGCCAAAGAACGTATGGATCGAAAAAGAGAAAAAGAAAGAGAAATAAACCAAAGAGATCATGTTCGAAACAACGAACTTGAAGAACCCGAAGAACCCCAAGATGAACCCGAAGAACATCATTAATATAAAATATTCCTGTTTTTTTGAGGTTGCTTTTTATAAAAAAAGAAAGTGTCATCGACTTTCTACTTAATTTTTTATAAAAATTTGTTGTTTTGCAGGTATTACAAGAAACGCACTATCATCTGTAATATTTCTAGTCCTAATATGGTTAGCCAAAGAACGCATGGATCTAAAGAGAGAAAGAAAGAGAAAACTAAAGAGATCAAGTTCGAAACAACGAACATGAAGAACCTCAAGAACTTGGATGAAGAACATACGAAGAACCCAAAGATTTTGATATAAATATTACATTGATATATAAATATTAATATAAAATTATAAATTCTATTTTGAGGTCGTTTATAAAAAGAAAATAAATAAAACATCAATTTATAATAAAGTAAAATTATTAAATTAATCTAACCTAACCTAACCCTAACCTATGTGAGCGCGAGCGCTTGGTTGGATATATGTGTGCGTGCATATAAGTGATCGACTGAAACTTTCCCGTTTTCATCATTCCCTGAAACTGCTCTCAAGCTGTAGACATTCGCGGCGAAATTCTATGGAAGAAGGTACCGCGGACATTCGAATGTTCGTACGTAGTACTTCGTCAATCGCAGTACGTAATGCGATTGTTCTCAGATTATCACAATATACTTTTGCGATAATCTCAGATTGTTCTCAGAATCTACCTGTGCTGTTAGGGATGCTATATAAAATAAATCTTAGATATATATTTATGAAGCATTTATATATATTATATAAAGTATATATTTTTAAATATTTAAAAAATTTTTAATGCTTATATTAAGCATGTAAATGCTTTAAAAATATTAAAAATTTTTAAAGTATGTAAATACTAAAAATATAGTATTTACGCTTTAATACAATCTTTGTCAAATGAGGATTTATGTTCTCATCATTTTTTTTATCTGAAAAGAATTAAGATTGAATTTTACTGAGTTTTAATTATATACTATATAAAAAGTATAATCTTTCCTTGCCATATGCCATATATACTGGCATATATATGGCATATATCTATGTCATATAAAATAGAGCTTAGATATATATTTATGAAGCATTTATATACATTATATAAAGTGTATAATTTTAGTATTTACATGTTTTAAAAATATTCAAATTTTTTTAAATCTTCATAATAGATCTTAACAAAATATGTGATACACTCAGAGTTTTTTAAATTATTTTCAGATAATGAGCAGATTAATATAATAAATGATGACTTTGTTTCAAATACAGAAATGATAAAGCAATCCTATAATCAACATGAAGATCCAAATAATATAGTAAACTCATATTTATATTTGGATGTAGAGTCTGATTTTCATTACAATAATGAATTGCAAACTAATGCTATAACTAATGAAAATTTGAAAAGTTATGTATTAGATGAAACTAAATTTTCTAGAAACTATCCTCGAATTATAGAAGACAAAAAGTGCAAAATAAATATGACTATTTTATCAAAAAGTATGGACTCAACAGCAGATAGTTTACCTAATATATCCATTTTGGAGAAAGCTTTAGAGCTTTCTGATATAAATGTAACAGACACAAACAATTCTACAAATTTTAGTACAAGTTTAATCATTAATAATAGTAAAGAAATGATTCACAAAATACTAGCTGAAAATAAATCCGTGTCTACATCCGTCTGTGGAAATACTGAACTAGATAGTACTTTAGTAACATTTTGTGACTTAAACGAAGTTAACAATTCTTCTACAGTAAACAACCATGGTGAATTATATTACAATAACCCACAAATTGCATATATCTCGCAAAATACAGGTATATGTATATATAACATTCTTATTAATTTATTCTTTTAAAAAGTAATTAAATTATGTTCAGTATTAGTTTTGCCGACGAAAGTTACTGTATATTTATAAAAAGAATTACAAAAGTTAATAATAGATATTAAACTTAGATATATTAATAAGCTTATATGTGTGAAATAATTCTTAGTAATTAGGATTACAAATATGCTGGTCCTATCTCATCAAATTGTAATATAATATAAATTAATACCTTTATTCTTGTTTTAATATCTCTCTTTGCTGTTATACGAAAATAACAGTTTGCGTATTATTTACAAATTCTTCTGAATTAGGCTAACTAAAAATTAATTAAAATATAATTTTTATTCTATCATTTCTCTAAAGTTAATTTATCAATTTGTCAATAAATAAGATTTATCAATTACTCAACTGTTTTCTTTTACTTAGCATTTCTATAACTTGATAAAATAAAACAGAATATTTTAACATCCATATATTTTTTAAATATAATATTTAAAAATAAATATTTATTATTTCAGATTTTAAAACAGATAATATTTCAATTAATAATGTAAGCTACGATGAAGATCCAGATTATGAACCATCTATTTATAATCAGAGTTCAAATAATACGTATATTGCTATTGAAAACGAAAAGAATTGTGAAATTGATGATTTAAAAATTGCAAATGAATCTGACATATCAGGGAATTGTTCAGAAGATGAAATCATAAATGAAAACAATATGTTAGCAAAAGAAGAAATAAGAACATGCAAAGATGATGAATTATTTGTAGAATTGTCTCGAGGGCCGAAAGGAGATAAGAAATCTAATTTTTGCTTTTACTGCAATACTATGCAAACTAAAATTGCTCGGCACCTAGAGTTGAAACACCGAAATGAAGAAGAAGTAAAAAAGTTTTTATTGCTTCCAAAGAAATCTGGGGAGCGGAGAGAAGCAATAAGTCAAATAAGAAAAAAGGGTAACTTTAAATTTAATACACAAGCAGATCTAAATAGTGGTTCTATGATTGTTGTAAGAAGACCTACTAAAGAAGAGAAACAATGTGGTTCTTATTTTTTACCATGTTCCAATTGCGAAGGACATTATGCAATACATAATCTCAGACATCATTATCGTATTTGCGCTAAAAAGAAAGATACAATTCGAAATATATTAAAATTAGGACGACGCGCTGCACAATCTGTTCATAATCGAGCAAGTGTTAAATTAAGAAAAGACATTCTTCCAATAATGCGAAATGACAACATTTACAACTTAATAAAATACGACTTACTTATTATACTATATGGACATTACCTCTGTCAAATTCATAGATTACAGCATTTAGGAGATCACATACGACAACAGTTACGACTTGTTGGACGATATTTAGAAGCATTGAGATCAATTGAACCAAGAATAGAAGAATTACAAATGCTATTTGATCCAAAATATTATGATATTGCCATAAAAGCAGTAAATATAGTTGCTAAATATAATGAAGACACAGAATCATATGAAGTACCATATAATGCTACAGCTTTAGGCACATGTTTAAAAAAATTATGTAAGATCTTAATCAACGAATTTATTAAACAACATGAATATGAAAAACAAAAATTAGCAGAAAATTTTCTGAAGATCTTAGAAGTCGAATATGGTAGTACAGTTAATAAAACAGTTACAGAAACGCGAACTAGAAACAGTCGAAAAAAAATAGTAAATCTTCCAAAAACATCAGATATCAAAAAGTTAACTAACTATTTAGAAGAAGAAAGAATATCTAATATGCGAGGAATAGAAAATAAATTCACGTTTCGTACTTGGAAGTCACTCGCTGAAGCAATATTGATATTAATTCAAATCTTCAATCGGCGCCGTGCAGGAGAAATAGAGAGAGCTTATATTGTTGATTATAAAAATTTCATGAAAATTACAGAAGAAGATGAATTATATAAAAGATTACCAGAAAAAGAAAAAAAATCTGCTTTAAAATACATTCGTTTCACCATTCGTGGCAAGCTAAATCGCAATGTTCCAGTCCTTTTGAATGTGAAAATGAAGGAGACTATAGAAGTAATTTTAAAATATCGAAAATTGGCAGGAGTAAGCTCTAAAAATCCATATATATTCGGATTGCCAAGTACAGATAAAAGACGATTTAGGTATTTAAGGGCGAGTAAATTGATGCGTGAATTTTCTAATTTATGTGGGGCAGAGAACAAAAGAAGTTTACGAGGAACTATTTTACGTAAAGATATGGCTACAAAATGTGCACATTTACCAGATACTGAAATTTCTCTTATTGCTGATTTTATGGGTCACCATAAGGATATACATAAAAATATTTACAGACAATCTGCGGCAGAATCAGATATTTTAAATATGGCAAAAATTTTAGAGAAAACTCAAAATATATCACATAACACTACAAATACTACAAATACTACTAATACTACGAGCAATTCGATATCTAACAGTACAATAGATACTAATATTTCAGAAAATAGTATTAACGAAATTCAAAACACAGGTATTTTAATAGTAGCTTATGTACAGTATTAGAGTAATTATGAAATATTTTCATATTGTATTTGGCAATTGTATTAGGTCATAAACATATAAATCGGCTCCTGCCATAAGAGGTAGCGTTGAAACATATGAAGACAGAAGCACTCTGAGCATTTCTGTCTTTGGCTTGAGTAAGAGAGTAGGGATGAAATCGAATGAGGGAAATACATGTGCATGAAAGGAGACACTTCCACCATCAAGGAAATATGCTATCCGTACCAGTTCCTATTACGCGACCAAAAGAAAAAGTCCAGAATGCTATTTCTGTCCTTCATATGTTTCGGCGCTGCCTCTTATGGCAAGGACCGAAACGGTCTATTATATGTCTATGGACGTACCATATGAAATTGCCGATATTCGATATGTTTTATAATTCGTTTTTTTTGTTCTGTTTAAAAATTTTTCAAAAATGGAATATACAATTCAGTATTACTTTGGCAGAAAACTATTAATGCTAATAGTGCATATTTTGATTGTAAAAAATTTATTTTCTTGAAAATGCAGCATTTTTATTTTGACATATAGAAATGGCAATTTTATATGATACAACCTAATCTATCATACATCATAAATAAAACTTTTATTATATATCTTTTTATATAAAATTCATTCTTAATAATATAATTGAAGATGAAACGTCAGAAAGTGACACATTGCCACTTGTTAAAAATTTAAAGAAGACTTCGCTAAAACGAAAGAATATAGATAAACGCGATATAGAAAATGAATGTATTTCAGACGAAGAATGTGCCAAAAAAAGGAAACGGATCAATAAGTAATTTTTAATATTGCAGCTACGATAAATAAAATCATTAAAAAATGTATAATTTTTCTTTTAGTATTTAAATTACTATTTATCTTAATTTCTGACAATATAATAAATGTTTATAGATTTATATATAATTTATTTTTAGCACCTCCTTATGGAAAGACCAGAAGAATACGTTGGACAGAAAAAGAAATAAAAACAGCTTTATTTCTGTTCGAGAAGTATATTAATAATTTTACTTTACCTTCTTTAAAAGAAATAACGTCTAAAACACGCAATAATATTTTTAAAAACCGTCAGCCAGCAGCAATAAAGACTTGGCTACACAATCAAATTCGTAATGCAAAACGCAATAAATGCTAAAAAATACAGCGGTGCCAAAATATAAAAACAGGTGCAATATAGGTATAAAAATGATGAAGGATATGAATTATTTTTATTACAAAAATTTTTATTTTTTGTCCATTATTAAAAAAGTTTATTTATTTTATTAATGGATTTTGAGAGAAATTTTATAAAAATATTTGTGTTTATGTTTGAAAACATTATTTTAGTTTTTATAATCCACATGTGATAAAATACTATATTTTAATTAGTTAATTAAATAACAAAACTGAATAATATTGAAATACAACAGACAAACTAAAGAAGACTGATACAAGTTTAATTATTAATATGTTAGATACATAGAATAATCTATTGCAATTTTATAAAACATAAAAATTTGAGATTATTTCTTATGATTAATATTTTTATTATGATTAATTATTATTATGATATTATTATGATTAATATATATTATATATTAATGTATTATTAGAAAAAAGTTATGTTTTATTATATATTATTAGAAAAAAGTTATGTTTATGATAATTAAGACACTATGTATTTTGCATGTATTATTATAGTAATAACAGCAAATAAATTTAAAAAAGTATACTACATAGTTAATTATAAATTTATTTATTTCTTACTTGTCACTAAATTTTACATAAACAAAATATTACGTTTACATAACAAAGATATTGTTTGTATGTATTTCTTACATGATACTATAAATTAGAATAAGAATAAAAAATATAAACACTATTTTTTTTATATTTATTGTATTTAAATATTATTTTTAACAAGAACTTATAATAATTATCAATAAAACAAAACAAGCTTGATATGTGTAATATTATATAATATTGTGATATTATTGTACTACCACAGAATAACACTTTTAATCAATTATTTTTTGCAAAAAGAATTACTCCAATTATTTAATTTAATAAGAACAAACAAATTTGTTAAAAAATAAATAAATATAATGAATATAAATAATCAATACAGAACAAGAAAAAGAAGCAAATACAGTCTGTGAAAAACAGTCTATTTTCTAAAGAAAATCTAATTAATAGAAACTAAGTGTAATAAATAAATCGTTAAATACGTAAAAATAATCTGAACCATATTAATTATTTCCAAACAACTATAATAAAAATAAAATAAACAACTATAATAAAAATAATGTAAGATTTGTTAAAAAAATAAAGTTTTAATAAATATTAAAATCTATTCTATTTAACACGTTTCAAGTAAAAATACATTATAATTAAATCATTTTATAAAGAAAGAAATATATATTTTATTAAAAAGAAAACTATAAATTAATATGACTATAAACAGTTCGTAATCGGAATTTCATTAAGTTAATGATTTCATTAACATTGCATTTTAAAGCTGATAATCATAGAATATTTTTGATTATTAGCGTACAATTTTTAATAACTAGAATTTGTCAAACAATTGAGAAATTATTTCTAGAAGCAGTTTTTAATACAATTAGATATAATACAAATATATTAAATAAATATAAAATTATTTTTTTATATCAAAATCACTTGACTGCTTGAAAACCAATATATGCATGTACTGAAAATAATATTGAAATTTTCTTTATCAATACCTTAAAAGCAGTTATTTTAATATTAATTCGAAATGAAATATAAATTAAGATTATACGTACAGACTAATGATTGTTTAAAGCCAATAGCTGAGCCAATAAATTAATATAAAAAATTTGTACATTACAAGATATAACTTAATTTTCGCTTGAGTCTATTTAAGACAACAGACCTATTAATCTATAAGTTTTAGTTTAAATAACAGAAATATTAAATTTCAAAGAAAATATTTTCTAGAAAATCTTACGAAAATTAATAAAACATTTTATTTCACATACACACACATTTATTATAAAATGAATAATTTATTTCTAATTAATTCAGAAACATAATCAGAGAACCTACAAATCACAAAAAACACATAAGCAGTAATTAACTTATATATTCTCCATCTATCCATTACTAATATTAAATAAAAAGATTCAAATAAGATGTAAAGACAATTTCTTAACATGAACAATGTCTACAGGATAAAAGGGAATTATTGTCAAAAATATAGAGTTATTAATTCTGAAAGAATGAAGTACGTACTTTAACATTTATTTCACTTCAATATACCTAATGTAATTACAAATATGCAATTTAGCTGTGCGGTGAGATGCAAAAAAAGTTTTTAAAACCTTATAAGTTGCATTACAAGGTACATACATAAAAGTTATTAAAATAAAAGAAAAGTAAAATTTTGTGGTCTCTAATGTTTGTTTTCAGGACACACAAAAATTTTCGTAAATAATGTGAAATTAAACCCTTGAATGAATAATTCTCCTCGGAATATATTTATCGAAATTCTCCTTAAAGAAATATCAAATTTTCTGCTTAGATGTGCCATAAAATTTTCTAAAAAGCGATTAGGGCTTTGATCGGAAGATATGTATTCCTGATACGTACACTCGAAATCACTTATAACTTAACAATTAAAGTTACGCTGAATTTTGACATTTCAGGCCGGCCGCATTGTATCTAGATATTCGTGCATCATGACTGCTGATTGTGAGTCATTAAAGGAACCAAAATCAAACGTAATAAATCCATTGCATAATATTTGCATTACTTTTTATAATAATAAAGTTATCAAGTTGTCAGAGCAATCTTTATTAAAACATTTGTCTAACAACTTATCTGTCAAGTTGCACGAATAACTAGGTACAATGTATCGGCTCTGAAATGTCAAAATTCAGTGCAACTGCAAGTGTTAAGGCATAAATAGTTTCGAGTGTATAAGTTACACCATTTTACGTTATTTAATTGTCGTCAATATTGTTATAAATTACACAACTTTGCGGAAAACGGTGAGCTGACATTGTCTAACAGATTGTATGTAAGTTAAATGCGTTAAATTCCTGAATTACACACTTTTGCGGAAAGACGTAAGCTGACATTACTTAACAGCGTCATTAAATGATTGTACGTACGAGTGTAAGTGCGTTAAATTCTTGAAAGAAGTGAATATATTATTTTGTGATTTAAAGTGTGTTACTAGAACACAAGCATATACTCGTAAATAATGTCATAATCACTTGATTGAACAACTCGCCTCGGAATATATTATTTATCATTTTATTTTTAAATATTTTCAGAATTTCTATTTAGATGTCCCATTAAATTTTCCAAAAAACAATCAAGGCGATAGCTAAAGATTTGTATTTCTGATATATATGAATTACGTCTTTATACGTTATTTGTTGTCAAAATTGTTAAGAATTACACACTTTTACGAAAAGTAGTAAGCTGACATTACCTGACGGCGTTTTTAAATGTTTGTACATATGTTAAATGCGTTAAGTTCTTGAAAAAAGTATAAATATCATTTTGTAGCCTAACGTTCGTTTCCAGGACACAAGCATATTCCCGCTAATAATGTCATATTCACTTAGACACCTCGCTTCGGAGAACATTAATCCTACGTCTCATTCAAGTATTTCCCAATTTTCTATATAGATGTCCCGTCTAATTTTCCAAAAAGCAATAAAGGCGTTAGCATAAAGACTTGTATTTTTGATATATATGAGTTACGTCTTTATACGCTATTTGTTGTCAAAATTGTTATGAATTACACACTTTTACGAAAAGTAGTAAGCTGACATTACCTGACGGCGTTTTTAAATGTTTGTACATATGTTAAATGCGTTAAGTTTTTGAAAAAAGTATAAATATCATTTTGTGGCATAACGTTCGTTTCCAGGACACAAGTATATTCCCGCTAATAATGTCATATTCACTTGGATACCTCGCTTCGGAGTACATTTATCCTACGTCTCATTCAAGTATTTCCCGATTTTCTATTTAGATGTACCGTCTAATTTTCCAAAAAGCAATCAAGGCGTTAGCATAAAGACTTGTATTTCTAATGCGTAAGTTACGCTTCTTTACGTTATTATTGTCAACATTGTTATGATAACATTGAATTATACACAGTTGCGGAACGATGTGATTTGACATTATTTAACCGCGTCATTAAATGATTGTACGTACGATAAGTGCGTTAAATTCTTGAAAGAAGTGAATGTATTATTTTTGACTTAAAGTTTGTTACCAGGACACAAGCATATTCTCGTAAATAATGTCATAGCCACTTGACTAAATAAGTCGCCTCGAAGTACGTTAATCCTAAGTCATTTTCAAGTAATTTCAGATTTTCTATTTAAATGGTCGTCCAATTTTCCAAAAAGCAATCAAAGCGATAGCATAAAGATTTGTATTTCTGATATATGTACATGAGTTACGTCTTTAACGTTATTTGTAGTCAATTGTTATAAATTATACACTTTTACGAAAAAAAGTAAGCATTACCTGACGGCGTTTTTAATGTTTTTACGACCGTTAAATGCGTTAGGTTCTTGAAAGAATTATAAATATCATTATGTAGCCCAACGTTTGTTTCCAGGTCACAAGCCTATTCTCGTCAATATTATCAAATTCACTTGAACAACTCGCCTCGGAACATATTTATCTTACGTCTCATTCAAGTATTTCCTGATTTTCTATTTAAATGTTACGTCTAATTTTCCAGAAAGCAATCAAAGCGTTAGCATAGACTTGCTTTTCTGTTATATATGTGTTACGTCTTTTTACGTTATTTGTTGTCAACATTGTTATATGAAATACACACTTTTGCGGTACGATGTGATCATTACCTTACAGCGTTTTTAAATGTCTTTACATACGTTAAATGCGTTATGTTCTTGAAAGAAGTATAAATATCATTTCGTAGCCTAACGTTCGTTTCCAGGACACAAGCATATACTCGTAAATAATGTCATATTCACTTGAACAACTCGGATCGGAGTACATTTATCCTAAGTTTCTTTCAAGTAAATTCTAATTTTCTACTTAGATGTCCCGTCTAATTTTCCAGAAGACAATCAAGACGTTATCTAAAAATTTGTATTTCCGACATATGTGATTTGTGTTCTTTTACGATATTTGTTGTCAACATTGTTATCAATTACACACTTTTGCGGAAAGACGTAAGCTGACATTACCTAACAGCGTCATTAAATGATTGTACGTACGATAAGTGCGTTAAATTCTTGAAAGAAGTGAATATATTATTTTGTGACTTACAGTTCGTTTCCAGGACACAAGCATATTCTCGTAAATCATGTCATATTCCCTTGATTAAACAACTCGCCACGAAGTACGTTAATCCTAAGTCATTTTCAAGTAATTGACGATTTTCTATTTAATGTCCCGTCCAATTTTCCAAAAAGCAATCAAGGCGATAGCATAAGGATTTGTATTTCTGATATATATATATGAGTTACGTCTTTAACGTTATTTGTAGTCAATTGTTATAAATTATACACTTTTACGAAAAGAAGTAAGCATTACCTGACGGCGTTTTTAATGTTTTTACAACCGTTAAATGCGTTAGGTTCTTGAAAGAAGTACAAATATCTTTATGTGGCCCAACGTTTGTTTCCAGGTCACAAGTCTATTCCGTCAATATTATCTAATTCACTTGAACAACTCGTCTCGGAACACATTTATCTTATGTCTCATTCAAGTATTTCCTGATTTTCTATTTAAATGTTCCGTCTAATTTTCCAGAAAGCAATCAAAGCGTTAGCATAGACTTGCTTTTCTGTTATATATGTGTTACATCTTTTTACGTTATTTGTTGTCTACATTGTTATATGAAATACACACTTTTGCGGTACGATGTGATCATTACCTTACAGCGTTTTTAAATGTCTTTACATACGTTAAATGTGTTATGTTCTTGAAAGAAGTATAAATATCATTTCGTGGCCTAACGTTCGTTTCCAGGACACAAGCATATTCTCGTAAATAATGTCATATTCACTTGAACAGCTCCCATCGGAGTATATTTATCCTAAGTCTCTTTCAAGTAATTTCTAATTTTCTACTTAGATGTCCCGTCTAATTTTCCAGAGAGAAATCAAGACGTTAGCTAAAGATTTGTATTTCCGACATATGTGATTTATGTTTTTTTACGATATTTATTGTCAGTATTGTTATGAATTACACACTTTTGCGGAAAGACGTAAGAGTACTGACTTAACTTAACTGCGTCATTAAATGTGTGTACGTATGTTAAATACGTTAAATTCTTGAAAAAAATATAAATATAATTTGTGGCCTAACGTTCGTTTCTAGGACACAAGCATATTCTCGTAAAAATTGTAATACTCACTTGATTAAACAACTCGCCTCGAAGTACATTATTTACCCTAAGTCACTTTTAAATACTTTCATATTTTCGATTTAGATGTCCCGTCTAATTTTCCAAAAAGCAATCAAGGCGTTAGCATAAAGACTTGTACTTTTGATATATATGTATGAGTTACATCTTTATACGCTATTTGTTGTCAACATTGTTATTAATTACACACTTTTACGGAAAGACGTAAGCTGATATTACCTAACCGCGTCATTAAATGAAAGTACGTATGATAAGTGCGTTAAATTCTTGAAAGAAGTGAATATATTATTTTGTGACTTACAGTTTGTTTCCACGACAAAAGCATATACTTGTAAATAATGTCATATTCACTTGATTGAACAACTCGCCTTGGAATACATTATTTACCTTGTCATTTCTAAATATTTTCAGATTTTCTATTTAGATGTCCCGTCGAATTCTTCAAAAAGCAATCAAGACGTTCGCTTAGAGACTTGTATTTTTAATAAATATAAATTACGTCTTTATACGTTATTTGTTGTCAAAATTGTTATGAATTATACACTTTTACAAAAAGAAGTAAGCTGACATAACCTGACGGCGTTTTTAAATGTTTGTACATATGTTAAATGCGTTAAAATTTTGAAAGAATGTATAAATATTATTTTGGGACCTAACGTTCGTTTCCAGGACACAAGCATATTCCCGTTAATAATGTCATATTCACTTGGACACTTCGCTTCGGAGTACATTTATCCTATGCCTCATTCAAGTATTTCCCGATTTTCTATTTAGATGTACGTCTAATTTTCCAAAAAGCAATCAAGGCGTTAGCATAAAGACTTGTACTTTTAATGCATAAGTTACGCCTTTTTACGTTATTTTTGTCAACATTGTTATGAATTATACACCTTTGCAAAACGATGTGATTTGACATTAAATAACCGCGTCATTAAATGATTGTACATACGATAAGTGCGTCAAATTCTTGAAAGAAATGAATATATTATTTTGTGACTTAAAGTTTGTTACCAGGACACAAGCATATTGTCGTAAATAATGTCATATTCACTTGAACAGCTCCCATCGGAGTACATTTATCCTAAGTCTCTTTCAAGTAATTTCTAATTTTCTACTTAGATGTCCCGTCTAATTTTCCAGAAAGAAATCAAGACGTTAGCTAAAGATTTGTATTTCCGACATATGTGATTTATGTTTTTTTACGACATTTATTGTCAACATTGTTATGAATTACACACTTTTGCGGAAAGACGTAAGAGTACTGACTTAACTTAACTGGGTCATTAAATGTTTGTACGTATGTTAAATACGTTAAATTCTTGAAAAAAATATAAACATAATTTGTGGCCTAACGTTCGTTTCTAGGACACAAGCATATTCTCGTAAAAATTGTCATATTCACTTGATTAAACAACTCGCCTCGAAGTACATTATTTACCCTAAGTCACTTTTAAATACTTTCAGATTTTCTATTTAGATGTCCCGTCGAATTTTCCAAAAAGCAATCAAGGCGTTCGCATAAAGACTTGTATTTCTGATATATATGGATTACGTCTTTATACGTTATTTGTTGTCAAAATTGTTATAAATTACACACTTTTACGAAAAGTAGTAAGCTGACATTACCTGACGGCGTTTTTAAATGTTTGTACATATGTTAAATGCGTTAAGTTTTTGAAAAAAGTATAAATATCATTTTGTGGCCTAACGTTCGTTTCCAGGACACAAGCATATTCCCGCTAATAATGTCATATTCACTTAGACACCTCGCTTCGGAGTACATTAATCCTACGTCTCATTCAAGTATTTCCCAATTTTCTATTTAGATGTCCCGTCTAATTTTCCAAAAAGCAATAAAGGCGTTAGCATAAAGACTTGTATTTTTGATATATACATGTTACGTCTTTATACGCTATTTGTTTTCAAAATTGTTATGAATTACACACTTTTACGAAAAGTAGTAAGCTGACAGTACCTGACGACGTTTTTAAATGTTTGTACATATGTTAAATGCGTTAAGTTTTTGAAAAAAGTATAAATATCATTTTGTGACCTAACGTTCGTTTCCAGGACACAAGTATATTCCCGCTAATAATGTCATATTCATTTGGATACCTCGCTTCGGAGTACATTTATTTTACGTCTTATTCAAGTATTTCCATATTTTCTATTTAAATGTCCCGTCTAATTTTCCAAAAAGCAATTAAGGTGTTAGCATAAAGACATGTATTTCTAATACATATGTTACGCCTTTCTACGTTATTATTGTCAACATTGTTGTGAATTATACACCTTTGCGAAACATTGTGATTTGACATTACCTAACCGCGTCATTAAATGTTTGTACGTATGTTAAATACGTTAAATAGTTGAAAGAAATATATACATCATTTGTGGCCTAACGTTCGTTTCTGGGACACAAGCATATTCTCGTAAAAATTGTCATATTTACTTGACTTAACAACTCGCCTTGAAGTACATTATTTATTCTAAGTCACTTTTAAATACTTTCAGATTTTCTATATAGATGACCCGTCGAATTTTTCAAAGAACAATCAAGGCGATAGAGCATAAAGATTTGTATTTCTGATGTATATGAGTTACGCTTTTTTACGCTATTTGTTGTCACATTGTTATGAATTACACACTTTTACGGAAAGACGTAAGGTGACATTACCTGATCGCGTTTTTAAATGTTTGTACGTATGTTAATTGCGTTAAGTTCTTGAAAGAATAAAAATATTATTTCGTTGCCTAACGTTCGTTTCCAGGACCCAAGCATTTTCTCGTAAATATTGTCCTATTAAGCATTTAAGTAAACTCCCGCCTCGGAGTACATTTATACTTAGTTTCTTTCAAGTTTTTTCGTATTTTTTATTTACATTTTCCGTCAAATTTTCCAGTAAGCAATCGAGGCATTAACCTAAAAACTTGCATTTATGTTGTATATGAGTTATGTCTTTTTACATCATTTTACGTACATTTGTTCTACATATTGTAATGATCTATACACTTTTGCAGAAATACTTGAGCTGATATTATCTGACCACGTTTTTAAATGTTTATACGTTCATTAAGTGCGTTAAATTCTTGAGAGAAGTGAACACATCATTTTGTGCCTAATGTTCGTTTCCAGTACATAAAATGTTTTTCCTTCATAATGATAATTGATATAATTAATTTCACGTTATTTACAATATACCTTTGATCGTGTTATTTTAGCAGTATTTGTACTCTAAATATTTTTAAAATTTAATGTGTTTTTCAATATTATATCTTTTTATATATTCTGTAGTATTTTACGCGATTTTCATAATTATATAAATATATTGACGGTTTTAGTATTCAAAATTCAATAAAACATTGTTTATACTTCAATTGACATTGTTGGATAACATTTGTATACACCCTTTTTTTGTATATACATTTGAATGTACAATTCTCATATGTACATACATTAGTTCTCCAGGACTGTCCTGGAAACTGCCATTTGACATAGAATTTTTCCAGGTCAGGCCTGGTACCACACGAATGTCTTGGAATGTGCCAATAATTATCGGGAAGTGTCTCGGGACACACCATTTGACACACACATATATATATATATATTTATATATATACATATATATATGTATATATATATAACATTATTATAAACAGTACAAATAAACACTAATTATATATATCTATTTGTTATACACGTACATGTACATAATGAATAAATGAACAGATACAGCAAGCTGAAGAAAAGAAGAAAAAAAGAGAAAGATAGTGTGAGTATGAGCTCTCTAGCCTCTTTATATTATAAATATATCATAAAGCAATATATATATATATATATATGTATACATACATACATACATACATACATACATACATACATACATATATATGTATATATTGTTACGACTCTGTATATTCCCGTTTCCCGTGCCGCGATGTCATGTCATTCGTTGTGTTAGAAAGATCATCTCCGGGACGACGTGTGAATCGTCTCGGAGATGATTTTCTCCTAACATCGTGGCATGAGAATACAGAGACATAATAATATATTGCTTGTCGATGTTTATAAAAAGGCTCGCTCGCTCGCTCGCTCTCTTTCTATTTCTTTCTTTTCTCTTCTCTTTTATTTCTTTTTCTCTTTGTCTATCTAATCGTTATATACATTTATGTGCATAATAAATAGATACGTAATATTTTGTGTATTTGTGCTGTATGTAACAGTAATTCTGACAATGAATCAATTATGATATGACATTACTAACCTTTTAAAACATGCTCCCTTTCTACACAATCTGTGAACAGATACAGGCAAGCATCTATTTCTGTTTGCTCCCATTATACACTATATAATAAATATAAAAATATCACTGAAAATATCACAGTATATGTCTATCACAGTATTCGACACGTTATTACACGTTATAACGGTCGAGTCGCGCTGCTGTGTAAGCACGTGTAGTACGTACCGCGCGACAAGTGAGCCATCCCGCGCAAATATACATGTATATGTATATATGTCATTGCGCGTGCACGATTCCGCTTACTACGCTAATAATATGTATATATATATATATATATATATATATATATATATATATAAATATATATATATAAATATATATATATATACATATATATATATATATATATATGTGTGTAATATACACACGATATTCAGCGTAACAGACCACACAATTTTGAGACAATTCCGACAGTTTATAAAAAAGTTTATATATTAAAAATTAATCTGCTTTACAAGCTATCAAATGCAATAAGAAAATTTAAAAAAAATTTTTATAAAAACGTCACTGTTACTTTTAAATTTTTAAATGAATAAACCATATTTTTTTATATAAAAAAATTTCTTTCAAAAATGTAATTATTTTCTATAGTAAGATGACATATACATGGTAAAATTAAAATACATTTTAAACATATATATATATATATATATATATATATTAATAATTTTTAAAAATGTTTACCTTATATATGTCATCGTACTATAGAAAATAATTACATTTTCTAAAGTCATAAATATGTACATTTTTAAAAAATCATAAATAAATCATAAATAAATTCGGTATTCAATTTGCCTAATTATTTTACATTAAAAAAAAAATTGCAAAAGTGTGGTCTACAATTTTCGATAGCAGCGTTATTCCACACGCAATTGCCTATTGCCAGCGTCTTGACCGTCTCTGGCGTCTGACCGATCGTCAGTTCATTGTCGTCGATCGTCGAGCCACGTCGGACGTCGGACTTGTGCTTTCAACAATGCCACGACGTAAGTATTATTTTATATAAATTATTTGAAAATAACGAGTTGAGACATAAAAATTAAGGTAACTAAGTACAGATTACGCTGCATAAATTATAATGATATGTATAATCTCTCGTTTTTCTCGTTCTCATCCTCTTTCTTAGATTATGAGCACATGCTTGCGACGCTACAGTTTACATAAATCGTAGATGTAAGTAACGCACAAGATTTGTCGTATGTCGTACAATCGTTACTTTCGATTGTAGCACGTTTTTATTACACGCCAAAAACTTACGTAAATTGTTGCGTCGCAAGCATGTGCTCATAACCTAAGAAAGAGGATGAGAACGAGAAAAGCGAAATATTATACATATCATTGTAATTTATGCAGCATATTTTGTACGACTTACACTTACCTAAATTTTTATATCTCAACTCGCATGTGCTCATAACCTAAGCAAGAGAATGTTCTTATACCCTTATATTCTGTTAAAAATAAGAGAAAAATATTTAAAAAATGCATTTTTGTAGCACGAAGCGAGGGCAGTAAGCCGATTGCAGCGGCGACGACGATGGCGGCAACAACGACGACGCCGAGGACGGCAGCGACGGCGACGAGGACGGCAGCGACAGCGACGAGAACGACAGCGACGAGGACGGCAGCGACGGCGACGAGGACGGCAGCGACGGCGACGAGAACGACAGCGACGGCGACGAGAACGACAGCGACGAGGACGGCAGCGACGGCGACATCGCCGTCGGCAGCCACGGCGACGACGAGGACGGCAGCGACGGAGACATCGCCGTTACAGCCGTTGGACAACAGGAGAGGAAACGTAAGAAATGTAAGTTATTTTATTTATGGCTGAAATAAGTGTGCAGATTTAACGTAACTATATACACACATGTAGACATATACTAACATCTACTTTATTATATTATTATTATTTGCAATTCTCATGTTAATTTAATGCGTTGTTCAATATTAATTATCATTTGCAAATCACACATTAAATTAACATGTGTGAATTGCAAATAATAATATAATGAACAAGTCATCAATATATGTGTATATGTGTGTGTGTGTGGGGGGCTGCGTTCGGAAATGTCCCCCGAGTGCATTCCCTCTCTCTCTCTCTATACCACTCCTATCTCAGTGATATAAAAACAGAGGGAATGCATTCGGGGGACATTTCCGTACGCAGCCTATGTATGCAAAAATAATTTTTACTAATTTTTTTCATTTTTAGCGCATAAATGAAGCAGTTAGGCGGGCCGTGAACAGGGAACGGCGTAAAAATAGTTTTAGAAATAAAAAACAATTTTACGCCGTTCCCCCTGTTTACGTATCCACACCGCCTGCAAGTGCGTACGTCCCCGCACCGCCTGCAAGTACGTACGTTCCCGCACCGCCTGCAAGTACGTACGTTCCCGCACCGCCTGCAAGTACGTACGTTCCCGCACCGCCTGCTAATGCGTTCGTCCCCGCACGGCCTGCAAATGCGTATGTCCCCGCATCGCCTGCAAATGCGTACATCCACGTACCGCCTGCAAGTACGTACGTTCCCGCACCGCCTGCAAGTACGTACGTTCCCGCATCGCCTGCAAATGCGTACGTCCCCGCACCGCCTGCAAATGCGTACATCCACGTACCGCCTGCAAATGCGTACGTCCCCGCACCGCTTGCAAATGCGTACGTCCCCGCACCGCCTGCAAGTACGTACGTCTCCGCACCGCCTGCAAATGCGTACGTCCCCGCACCGCCTGCAAGTACGTACGTTCCCGCACCGCCTGCAAGTACGTACGTTCCCGCACCGCCTGCTAATGCGTTCGTCCCCGCACGGCCTGCAAATGCGTATGTCCCCGCATCGCCTGCAAATGCGTACATCCACGTACCGCCTGCAAGTACGTACGTTCCCGCACCGCCTGCAAGTACGTACGTTCCCGCATCGCCTGCAAATGCGTACATCCACGTACCGCCTGCAAATGCGTACGTCCCCGCACCGCTTGCAAATGCGTACGTCCTTGCACCGCCTGCAAGTACGTACGTCTCCGCACCGCCTGCAAATGCGTACGTCCCCGCACCGCCTGCAAGTACGTACGTTCCCGCACCGCCCTCAAATGGATTCGTACAATTGCAGCACATGTCCGCACCTGCATACATGCCTCGGTATTTAAAAAAAAGGTAAAATATTGAATATTACATGCAGCATTCATCTAACCACACACATGCACGCTCTCTCTCTCTCTCTCTCTCTCTCTCTCTCTCCCCCTCTCTCTCTTTCTCATATATATATATATATATATATATATATATATATATATATGTATTTGTCATATAAAAGTGTTGCTGTTGTTACATGTACATGTACACTCTGTAATAGATTCTATATATATATTATTCGCAGGTGCAAGTGTCAAATAGAAGCGGTAAAAATCCATCTCGCTGAGATGCATCCCTCTTGTCGCGACTGCGACTCACTCGCAGGAAGGATGCCTTATCAAGAGACACGGTAGTGTCTCGCGCCAAGTACGCGCAGCAACGGCAAGGCACTCCGGGTATCTTTACGCGAGTCGGCCAGTTGAGAGTACTCGAGATTATTAGACCTCAATAACCGCTGAACGGATTGAGTTTTTATTAAGCTTAATCGATAGCTTGGGTTTAAATTATATAAGAAAAGTGTCTTTATTTTTGCTCTACATGTTATATAAACAGATATATTATGACGCAAAGTCGAAATGTGGAAATTTTCATTTAAGAAACGTCCTCACCGTCGTCACCGTCGTCATCGCTACACGTATATACACGTACACAACACATGCATGGATATATAGTAGTATCGCGCTACACGTATATATACGTACACAACACATGCAATAAATAGCAATGTATGCATCTTGTACGGTTGACTTGTTTGACGGAAGATCGCGCTAGCAGCGTTTGCGACATTGACGGCATGCGTTATTACACGTGTGCAGTTAACCACACTTTCGAGTCGAAAGTTTCGATAAAGACAAAGCAACAGTAACATTATATCAATGTGTTATAATTTCCACTCAATAATGTAATTGTTATGTACAAGCCGTTACATTGTTGAGTGAGAAATTATAACATTGATGTTATGTTGTTTGTGTTTTAATAATAAATTAAAACGCGTCACGCACGTGTTTAATTGTACAAAAAGTGTGGCAGTTTTCTGTTGGTTTAATCAGGTAATTATTTCATACACACATCATTATAGCGTATATGCTTTTACCCAGTAAAAGTCAATATCAATGTAATAAGTGTAAAACATTAATGTAAGGAATCTTCTAAACCACGCTACGGATCTTTGAAGATATACCTTTTTCAATTACAGAAATTTACAACCAGATATTCTATGGATAAAAAAAGTAACTCAACTCTACAAGACATGATCTTACTTGAAAAATCTACTGAAAAAGATCTCATTGTAGTTGATGTTTTAATGTGGTTAACAAGGTATTTGAACGTGTCTACAAATTCTTTTTTAATTATGCATATATCTATAAAATAAAATTTTTATTCAATCGTTAAATGTTTTAGGGCCTTACATATGATATTACTATTCTTCGAGAGGATTGTAGAGGATCATAAGGCTGGGAAAGCAACAGAGGATTTAGTTGCATTTTTAAAAGAGGCGCATTATAAAGAAACTTTAGAGCCATATCATGGTTGGATGGCACAACAATTGTTTAATGTAAGTATAAATTTTTCTATGTTAATAATTGTTTAGATTTTAAGAAAGTCATAATACTAAAAATAAATAAAAGGATAATATGTCTAAATACTGAAAATATTGTTACAGCTCCTATCACGTATATTATGATGATACCTACTCGTTCGCAACTCTTACTACCATTAGCAGATGAAGAACCGGATAATTATAAAGAAACTCTAGAGCCATATCATGGTTGGATGGCACAACAATTGTTTAATGTAAGTATAAATTTTCCTATGTTAATAACTGTTTAGATTTAAAAAAAAAGTCATAATACTAAAAATAAATAACAGGATAACATGTCTAAATACTGAAAACATTGTTACAGCTCATCACGTATGTCACGTATGACACCTACTTGTTCGCAACTCTTACTATCATTAGCAGATGACGAACCAGATAAAGAAGAAATTATTTTATGTAACATGGAGTTGTCTTTAACAAATTTAAAGAAAAATGTGTTAATTTTAAAGACATTTTATAATGATTATAATTTAGAAGTGATTACTATAGTATAATGAAGTACATTTTAGAGTTTTTATTTAATATTAATTATACCATTTGGAGTGGCAAATTGGCTTGTATCTGATATCATTAAAACGTTCAATAATTATAATAAATGTAAAAAATTTGTTAATTCTCTCCCATCCTCTCTCTCTCTCTCTCTCTCTCTCTCTCTCTCTTGCTCGCTGTTTCTCTCTCTCTCTCTCCTTCCCTCTTTCGTTTTCGTTCTTTTATGTATTACTCGTATACAGCTGCTCACCGCGTATGTAACGTGAGTGTACTTTTAACTTTAACTAATAAATATACACTAGGAATAAAGATAAATTATTATAATTATCAATATAAAAATATATAGAGGGTTTAGTTAGTACATTAATAATATCAATTTGTTTCATTTAAATTGTTTATAACATAGTTAGCACATTTCCCGCGATTATTCTCTCCTCATCGCTTGTAATATTCAACATAGAAATACTTTTAAATTCACTGGTTTAATGCTGCATGAATAAAGACATAAGACACAGACAAAAGTGGAAAACAAGTCATAAAAGATATTAAATAATAAGTAGTCATATAATTGATTAAGAAAATATTTTATTATAAGAAATATAATATACAACGCTTGCGACGCTCGGTTATACACTAACGCGTGCAAGGTTTGGTTTTATCTTCGTTATAAAAGTAGCGCAAAAATCAAAATACCATTAATATATGATTCTAAATAATATTGTATTATTATGCGACTCATAAGCGCAAATGTGTTAAAAAGAAATTTAATATTTATATAATATATATTATTGTTGGCCTCAGCCTCCTTGGCCTTGGCCTTGTCCTTGTCGGCCTCCTTGGCTTTGGCCTTGTCCTTGGGTTTGTCCTTGTTGATGACCTCGGCCTCTCGTAGGCCCCCAACTTTGGTCCGCGTGAGACAGCTTGAAAAGGAACGACATAAAGTCGTTATTCCTTTTTTTTGCACCCGCCCTCTTCCCTCTTCCTCTCCATTCTGTACAAACAAAAATTTCATTATAAAACTAATATATAGAGGATAAAAAAAATCTTATTGTAAAGAATGATTTATGTAATCAAGCGACAGCAATATACAGTAGCATTGTGACTTATTCTAATTCATCGTTGCGATGACAGGTTCAATCAAGTGCAGCACATGAGAAAAATATTTATCTCTTCGCTTTATTCTATAAATACTTTTCTCACATGCGTTGCACTTGATTGTATTTGTGTTTGCAACGTTGAATTAGAATAAGTCACAAAGCTATTGTATATTGTTGTCGCTTGATTACATAAATCATTTTTTTACAATAAGATTTGTTTCGTATTCGTGCAGTTAAAGTGTATATCATATCACAGATACATTCAAGTGCAGCGCATATGAGGAAAGTATTTATAGAATAAAGCGAAGAGATATAAATAATAATACTTTTCTCACAAGTGCTGCACTTGATTGTATCTGTGATATGTAAAAGTGATTTATTTAATTTAAAGACTTACTCCGAGGATTTGCGTTTTCGGGAGGATTTCTTGCATTTTCGGGAGGATTTGCGTTTTCTTCGTTTTTTTGCGCGCCCACCTGCGCGTTAGCCGACGTTTCCTTTATCTCATCATCACTGGACTCTATGTTTAGATCCATTTTCTGAAAAAATAAAATAACATTTTAAAAATGAATATTTCTGCAAATATTAATATACTGCTACCATAATGGCGGAAGGTCGTATGTAATTGGTGTATATTAAAAATGTTACATACTTCTGCCATTATGGTAGCGATATTATCTCGAAAACTTACATCTCCTTGCGTCTCTCTTTTTTCGTTGTTTTTATTCATTCTCTGAAAAAAGAATAAAATTTTTAAAATGCAGAATATTTCTGCAAATATTTATATAATAGTTAAAATACTTACGTATCTCGCGTATTGCGTCTTCTTCTTGAATATCTACGATCTGATGTGATGTTCGCGACACGCAATCACGCAGTGATGCCAGAAACTAACCTCGGTAGCACACGCACACAAACGCGACGCGTATATGTGCTGTGCAGTGCACTCTGGGTATCATCACATATACGCGTTCGCGTTTGTGTGCGTGTGCTATCGGGTTCAGTTTCTGGCATCACTGTGTCATATTGTGTGCTTAGATGTGCGAAAATCGGCGTTTTCTAAGTAAGTATCAAAATAAACTAATTTTTTATTAACTATACACACTGAAAGATTGCAAACCTCACATATACATGATGTGAGGTAAATTTAAGAAACGCGGTTTTAATAAATGTAATTTATACTTTTATGTATGCAAGATAACTCATGTATTATGATGAATCTATCTGCATACGTTTATTAAAACTAAACAAACAATATATACAGTTCACATTTTTTAACGAATCAAGTTATTTTGTAAAGCTACATGTGTTACATGAGTTATCTTGTAAGAGTATAAATTACGTTTATTAAAATATATAATATGTAATATGTAATATGAAGTAAGAAATAATAATACAGCGAGAAGAAGATAATAATATAACATAATATAATATAATATAATAAGTTATTGTGATCTAATTCAACGTTGCGATAACAGGTACAATCAAGTGCAGCACATGAGAAAAATATTTATACCTCTTCGCTTTATTCTATAAATACTTTTCTCACATGCGCTGCATTTAATTGTATCTGTGATATGATATACATACATTTTAACTGCACTAATATAAAACAAATCTTATTGTAAAGAATGATTTATGTAATCAAGCGATAGCAATATACAGTAGCTTTGTGACTTATTTTAATTTAGGGTTGCGAACACAGATACAATCAAGTGCAATGCATATGAGAAAAGTATTTATAGAATAAAGCGAAGAGATACAAATATTTTTCTCATGTGCTGCACTTGATTGTACTTGTCATCGCAACGTTGAATTAGAATAAGTCACAATAACTTATTATATTATATTATGTTATATTATTATCTTCTTCTCGCTGTATTATTTCTTACTTCCTATTATCTTACAGACACTTGACAAATAATAACGTTGTTTACAGATTTGTGCGAATAAATATTTGAATCTATCGCCTCGATCGTTGATGACAGAGAGATAGAGAGAAAGAGAGAGAGGATCGCCAATTTTCGAACTAAGGTAAATCATTTTCAAGTTTCACTGTTTACTGCTGCGAAATATAATATTATTAAAATATGTAATATATAATATGTAATAGGAAGTAAGAAATAATACAGCTAGAAGAAGATAATAATATGACATAATATAATATAAGTTATTGTGACTTATTCCAATTCAACGTTGCGATGACAGGTACAATCAAGTGCAGCACATGAGAAAAATATTTATACCTCTACGCTTTATTCTATAAATACTTTTCTCACATGCGCTGCACTTAATTGTATCTGTGATATGATATACACTTATTTAACTGCACTAATATAAAACAAATCTTATTAAAGAATGATTATGTAAAGAATGATTATGTAATCAAGCGATAGCAATATACAGTAGCTTTGTGACTTATTTTAATTTAGAATTGCGAACACAGATACAATCAAGTGCAACGCATATGAGAAAAGTATTTATAGAATAAAGCGAAGAGATATAAATATTTTTCTCATGTGCTGCACTTGATTGTACCTGTCATCGCAACGTTGAATTAGAATAAGTTCACAATAACTTATTATATTATATTATGTTATATTATTATCTTCTTCTCGCTGTATTATTTCTTACTTTCTATTATATATTACATATTACATATTTTAGTAAACGTAATTTATGCTTTTACAAGATAACTCATGTAACACATGTAGCTTTTCAAAATACAAAATAACTTGATTCGTTAAAAAATAGCAAGAACTATATATATTGTTTGTTTAGTTTTAATAAACGTATGCATATAGGATTTAAAATTATTAATCTAATTTTGCAGAAAATTTGTTTATTTATATATCACATCCATAGTATTTATTTATTATAAATAAATCATTAGTGCATATGTTCTTACATATGCAAAATACTTGTGTAATACATACAGCTTTATAAAATAATTTGGCTTATTGAAAATCAAGAATTATACGTAGAATATTTATGGAATATTTATATATTGTTTGTTTAGTAAATGTATGTAGATATTCATCTAAATATTGCAGGAAGTTTGATTATATATAGATAGGTGTTTTATACACTTTTCTTCTGGTAGCGTTTCTGGATGATTCAATCAGGTACTCATTTCACATTATTTATGGAATAAGTTTATTCGTTTATGGAATAGATTTATTTACAGAATAGATTGTTATTAACAATGTTTATATTAACAATGTTTTTTTGATAACAGTAAGAATTTTTAGGAGAAATACTGCATTGATAGGACTTAATTATAATAAATAAATACTATTTAGATATAATGTGTAAAAAAAGTAATAATGTGAAGTGATTATTTAATTGATTCAACTCCAGAAATACTATACTGAAGAAAAGTGATAACTTTACTATATAAGCCAACTTCCTACAATATTTAAATTATATTAATAATTTTGAACTCTGCATATTTTAAAATTAAATAATTAATATTATTGGCTTTCATTGCCAATTATTTATTTTAATTTGTTAGTGGAGCCTTCTTTAATTATTAATTTAGTTTAATTTTATTTATATTTTATTAAAATTATTTTAAACTATTATTTAAACTATTATTATAGTTTACACACGCATTTGCTTATTGCACATTTAAATAATTAATATTAAAATAATTTTAAACTATTATTTAAACTATAGTTTATAGTTTACACACGCACTTGCTTATTACGAAATGTATATATACATATTATTTGATATATTTTAAACGATATAACTAATGAATTGATTGTATATTCTTACGTAAATTAGAAAGATAATACATGCAACCATTTGACAAAATAACTTGGTCCATTAATATATAGTTTTCTCCATTAAATGCTCTCAAAATAAACAATTTCCGAATTTATTGCTCGTAGTTTAAGTAAAAAAATCGACATAAACGCGTGGTGATGATAGCTTGCCTACATGAGTAAAGTACATTAACGCAATTAATAGCTGGTATTATTTCGGTCTTGAAATATTTCCCTAATTCATTGTTTTCAAGATAGATAATATCGAATTTATTGTTCAACGTTTGACATAGAAAAATCGACCCGGATTGTGGCGGTGCTATCTTGCCTACGAGAGTAAAGTACATTAACGCAATTAACTGCTGTTATAATTTTGGTCTCAAAATGTTTACCTAATTTATTGCTCTCAAAATATATAATATCGAATTTATTGCTCAACGTGACTATTGTTTGACTATTGTTAATGTTCTAGACAAGCTAGCATCGCCACGCATTGGAGTCAATTTTTTCAAATGATTGAGCAATAATTTCGATATTATACAGGGTGTCCTATTTTAATCAACCACCCCTGATAACTTCACAGGAAGCGGTCAAATAAAAAAATGTTTAATATAAAAGTTGTAGGGTTTGAAAAGGTCTATTTACTGGCCTTATCAGTTTGACCTTGGATGGTGTCGCGAAGGTCAGGACAAGGTCACCTTGAATTTTTTTAATGTAAATCGATTCCTCGCAATATTCTGTATAAAAAATTATGAGGGTAGGATGGCCAAAAAGTGAATAGTTTACGAGATATTTTATATTTTAATTTGATATAATCGTACATAAATACTATGAAATATTTCAGAAAATATTCATTTTTCGATGATCTTATCTCAATACTTTTATGCACAAAATAATGAGAGGAATCAATTGGTGTAGAGAAAACACATAGTTGTTTATAAAAAAAAATATTTCGCTGCTAGTTGCAAATTACATACTTTTTCTTAAAAACAACTATGTGTTTTCTTTACACCAATTGATTCCTCTCATTATTTTGTGCATAAAAGTATTGAGATAAGATCATCGAAAAATGAATATTTTCTGAAATATTTCATAGTATTTATGTAAGATTATGTCAAATTAAAGTATAAAATATCTCGTAAACTATTCACTTTTTGGCCATCCTATCCTCATAACTTTTTATGCAGAATATTGCGAGGAATGATTTATATAAAAAAATAAGATAGTTTCATTTAAAAAATTCAAAGTGACCTTATCCTGACCTTGGCGACACCACCCAAGGTCAAACTGATAAGGCCAGTAAATAGACCTTTTGAAACCCTACAACTTTTATATATATATGGGGCATTCCATGCCAAATCAACGACTTTTTTCCCCGACCATTTTTGATTTGCTTCATTATTTCTCATGTTTTTGTACCAATTGAAAGTAGCTTCCATGAATTTTTTTAGATTTTTATCTCTATCGATTTTCGAGTTACAATTTTTTACAAAAATTGATGTAAGAAATTTCAAATATCAATAACTCGAAGAAAAATAATAATATTGTTAACAATAAGGTGGTCATTTTTTGTGTCTTGGAATGTAGTTTTTGAAAGAAATTTTTAAAAAATTAAAAAAAAACTTAATAGTGTTTTTTAGTCAATTTTAACCGAAATTATTTTGTTTTCCTCAATGAGACCCCTTCGATTTAAAAAAAAAAAATTTATATAATTTTAGACATAAAAACAAAATTTTTGAGCCATTGGCGAAGAGGGGATTCACATATTTTCGATTTTTTAAAACCATTTTTCGAAATTTTTTTTCAAAAATCGCACTTTTGGTCGTATTTTACACTATTTTGATTTAAAAAATTAATATTTACAAAATTAATAGACACTCATTTTGAAGTTTTAAGAATCAGGAAAAAAATTCTAATATTAAAATTTTTATGGATTTTTTTGCCATTTTTTTCCATAATAACGTTTGTTAATTGTTTAGACAATTTTGATTAAGGAAAACACTTCAAATAAAAGATATTAGTGTAATCAAACGTATTTTATTAGAAATTATTACATTAAAACATTTTTTGTTATCAATTTACACAGTTTAGATAATTATTTAAATAAATTTAATTATTAATTTTAATAATTTAATTATTTACTAATCATTTTCTCTTCCTTTTTCTTTGTTTTGTTGTATTTTTTAATACTTTATGCATTTTTATATCAGCTGACTGAGGAAATCTTTTAACTTTAAGAATTCCATTAGTACTAGGTATAACGCAATGAATTTTGTGTGTTTCTGGTATAGGCTTAGCACTATCAAAGCGATCGAGTAACTCGGTTGTCATCGAATCGTAATTTTCTTCAAAAGAAAAAAATGGCAAAAAAATCCATAAATATTTTAATATTAGAATTCTTTCCCTGATCCTTAAAACTTCAAAATGAGTGTCTATTAATTTTGTAAATATTTATTTTTTAAATCAAGATAGTGTAAAATACGACCAAAAGTGCGATTTTTGAAAAAAAATTTAGAAAAATGGTTTTAAAAAATCGAAAATATGTGAATCCCCTTTTCGCCGATGGCTCAAAAATTTTGTTTTTATGTCTAAAATTATATAAATTTTCTTTAAAAAAATCGAAGGGGTCTCATTGAGGAAAACAGAATAATTTCGGTTAAAATTGACTAAAAAACACTATTAAACTTTTTTAATTTTTTAAAAATTTCTTTCAAAAACTACATTCCAAGACACAAAAAATGACCACCTTATTGTTAACAATATTATTATTTTTCTTCGAGTTATAGATATTTGAAATTTCTTACATCAATTTTTGTAAAAAAATTGTAACTCGAAAATCGATAGAGATAAAAATCTAAAAAAATTCATGGAAGCTACTTTCAATAGGTACAAAAACATGAAAAATAATAAAGCAAATAAAAAATGGTCGGGGAAAAAAGTCGTTGATTTGGCATGGAATGCCCCATATATTAAACATTTTTTTATTCGATCGCTTCTTGCGAAGTTATCAGAGGTGATCGATTAAAATTAAAATAGAACACCCTCTATATCTTGAGAGCAATTCATTAGGAAAACATTTTGAGATTAAAATCATAACAGCAATTAATCGCATTAATGTACTTTACTCTTGTAGGCAAGCTAGTACTGCCACACGTTCGGATCAATTTTTTTAAGTCAAACGTTGAGCGATAAATTCTAAATTATATATCTTGAGAGCAATAAATTAGGGAAACATTTTGAGATCAAAATTATAACAACAGTTAATTGCGTTACTATACTTAACTCTTGTAGGCAAGCTAGCATCACCATGTGTTCCGGTTGATGTTTCTAGTTAAACTACGAGCAATAATTTCGGAATTTCGGAAATGTTTATTTTGTTAGCAATAAATAATGTATTTGTTTCTTGAGTGATTTATATATATAATAGTGTTGACATATTTTTATTTGCAGGTTAATCGTGGTGATATACCACAATTGGGGGGGGGGGGGTTAAATTATTCTATCGGCTGCTGGCGCTGTGTAATTGGCTGCCATAAGGCGCAGTGTAATCTGTTGCCATAAAGCGCTGAAAAAAATCTGCTGCTATAAAGCACTGAGAAAAGTCGGCTGCATTAGCGCTGAATATTGGCTTGCCTTAGGCGCCTAATTAGAAAAATTATTTTTATCTGGGTTTATTACACGTCCAAACAGATAATTAATCCGCTTTTATAGCGTTGAATTTTGTATATTGTTAAAAAATTAAGATTAATATATATAATATATGTTATAAAATATACGTAAAATATACGTATAATATTATTGCAATCAAAATATTGCATCCCTACTTCAATATATATAATTGCACATTTCAATTTTAAATAAAAATGTCTGTACAAAAAAAGAAAGATATAGTTTTGATGCCTACAGAAAAAGACATTATTGTTCGCGGCGAATGGTTAACTGACATGCATATGGAACAGTTCCATCATCTTGTACAAACTTATTCAAATTATAAACCTGTCGAAACATGGCGAATCCAATGTCTTGATACAATTCAGCCTGTACCAGAAAGTAAAAAGCATATACAAATATTGCACAGTACGTCACATTGGGTGTGTAGTTATTACGACACGAAAAACATATTTATTTATGATTCATTAAATAATAAGAAGTTGCACAGACATCATGAACAATTCTTGAGAAAATTATTTCCAACATATAACTTCGAGAAAAATCCTGTCCAGTTTCCTACTGTACAGAACCAACCAAATAGTAACGATTGCGGGGTTTTCGCAATAGCTTTTGCAAGTTCATTGTTATTTAATATTAAACCCGAAAATGTTAACTATAATCATAGTTTAATGCGTTCGCATTTAGTAAAGATTTTTGAATCTAATGTTATTGAGCATTTTCCACAAGATCCACAATGTGGCGCTCCTCAAAAGGTACTTTCATTAGCAGTAATAGAAGCAAGAGAGGCTGAAGCAGCACGTATACGTACTATACGTCAATGCGAGACGGAGCGACAAAGATTGAATCGTTTGAAAAAGATTCGTGATATTCATCAATCTAAAAAAGAGTTAAATAATCAATTGCAATTATCAACAGAAAATGTTCTAAAAGAATTTATGAAAACAACGGATGATATTTATGAAGAAACAGATAAATATTCTCCAAGTATTAAAAATAATTGCAAAATTAACAGCAATAATGATTTGTGTTGTAACAATGAAGGAAATAGCATTACAATTTACGAACAAATTCATACAAACAAAGATTTCGAAAATAAATGCTCTAAAAGACGTTTTCCATCTGAAGATAATGTTCTATTAGAAAGTATTAATAAAAAAAAATATCAGCATGATTTGGAAAATAAATGCGTTGACAAGCGAGCGCGTTGTATGCAGGATTTAGATAATAATCCGGCTAAACAAGATTCGTATGCGCAAAAGTTAGAAAATAATCGCGCTAAACAGCGCGATCGATATAAAGAGAACTTAGAAAATAAACGTGCTCAAAAACGATATCGATATAAACACGATTTAGAAAATAAACGCGTACAAAAGCGATATCGATATAAACAGAATTTAGAAAATGAATGCGCTAAACAGCGCGATCGATATAAAAAGAACTTAGAACATAAACGTGCTCAAAAACGATATCGATATAAACACGATTTAGAAAATAAACGCGTACAAAAGCGATATCGATATAAACAGAATTTAGAAAATGAACGCGCTAAACAGTGCGATCGATATAAAAAGAACTTAGAAAATAAACGCGCTCAAAAACGATATCGGTATAAACACGATTTAGAAAATAAACGCGCACAAAAGCGTATGCGTTATTCGAAAAATTTTCAGCGCGAACGCGATAGACAAAAAAAGTTAGATCCTAATAACAAATGGCTTTATAATAAGCAATATTATCAGAGAAAAAGTACAAAATCCAAACTTGAAATAAATAATTGTGATATTGCCAAAAAAATCACTAAAAAGTATGAGAAATTTTGGTCAAATAACACCATAAGACTTCGTCAATCTTCAGAAGTATTTATAAAAAAAATTATTAAAAAACTCACTATTAAAGGTCATATTGAGAAACGATTGAAAGCCGAAAAAATCGTACGTTGGTGCATGTGTATTAGAAACAATCATATTCGCAATATATATAAAATGTTAGCTTTAATTTAAAAAAAAGCAGAAGTGAATTTGACCCTTGTCGCAAAATGTTCTACAATTGAAGATAAATTAGATGCGTTATGTGGCAAATCTGGACATACAGCCTCGTCTGAAAATTATTTCATTGATTCTACATATCATAATGTTACTTCATCGGAACCTTTGAATACGAAAGAAGAAGTTCTGAATATATTACCATTAATAAAAAATGTAACTTCATCGAAACCTTTGGTAATGAATACGAAAGGACAAGTTATGAATATATTACCGTTAATACAAGCAAAAAAATCGTGGTTGTGCAATACTTCATGTAAAATTGACAATCCATTTTTAATTGATCGTTATCAGAAGTTCCTCGAAACCGTAAATATATGTACTTTAAAGAATGTACCAAAATTGATACAAAGTATTCATGAATGTACTATGAAAACTTCAAATGAGAAATTGGGCCATACGCGTAGCTGCCATATTGATTTAACACTTTGCAAAGGAATGTTTCTTCCAATTCAATTATTATCGCCTCATTTTCCACAAGTAAGATTTATTAAGCGTTTAATTTATCAACTTACAAATTTTTATCGAAAGATGGAAAATCTGGATAAGGCATTAACTGATGCTGATTTGAACACATTGGGTGAAATGGTAACTGCTGCAGAAGAAAAAGCAGATATGTACAAACATCAACAGACAGATACAATTTTGAGCGATGATGATATTATTTTTAAATATCATAAAGCGTTTAAGGCTTTGACTAAACGTTCAACAGATACACCACGGCATATTTGCGTATCTTGTGAGAAATTATGTTATAAAAAAAATGTTTCTAAAGTCAATAGTCTTAAAGCACAAATAGACATTCGAATTTGGAGAGATTTAATGGCACACGTACAACAAGAAAAAATTAATGCTGAATATATATGTAATTATTGTGCAGGGAAATTTCGTAAAGGCCTAATGCCTGCATATTGCATCTTGAATAATCTCTTCACACATAATGTGCCCGAAATAATATCATCTCTTAACACATTCGAAAAAATTTTTATACAGAGAGCTAAAGCGTTTCAAACTGTCCTCAAAATGGGAACAGTTATAAATAAAAAATTGCCTCAAAGGCAAATGGTACAAAAAGTTAAAGGCAGAACATTTCATTTGCCACTTCCGTTACAGGAGACATTCAATAAATTATGTCATGATACTGACCCAATAAATAATAATCACGAAATATATATTTTAGTTAGAGGTGTTCCGACAAGATCAAAGATTATTTGGGAAGAGATAGTTGATGTTAAAAAAGTATTTGACGCTATAACGTGGTTAAAGCACAATAATGCTTTATACTCTCATATTATATTGCCAAATAGTCACCATGATATAAGTTTGGCAATATTAAAAAATGCAGAATTCCACATGGAAGAGACAGAAAATAATGCCGAAGCGACATTGGATGAAGAGGCTGAATTATTAAATGATCCGATAGAAGAGATAAAAATTGATAAAGAAGTTATATTAGAGGGTCAACAGAAAGCAATATTAACTCAAGTTACTGATGAAAATGATGGCTATTACGAACAATATACTATCTATCCCTTATATGAAAAGAAAGCAAATAAAACTTCGACAGCCTTATACCAAATGTTAAAAATTCAGGACTTGCCTTTGAATAATCGTGAACAATATTTAGATTTAATGTGTTTTCCAGATTTATATCCTTTTGGTATTAATGGACAACGTGAAACTAGACAAGTCAAACTTTTTGATCATGAATTTATTAAATGTCGTTTGACATCTAAACATCCACAATACAGATTGAATCAACAATACTTATTTTATTTATTGAACGATGCAAATATGCGTCAATTAAGTCGCGGAATTTTTCATAAAATGAATGTAACTAATCCGCGAGTTCGTTATACAGCTGCAGAATATTTAGATGCAATGTCGAAAGAATTGTTGGAATCTAATCTGAGTACAATATTTTCGACACTTCGAAATACGGAGCAATATTGGCGTAGGCCGAGAAGTGATTTAAATTGTATGACGCAGCATTATGGGCCTGCGACATGGTTTTTAACACTAAGTCCGAGTGAATGGTTATGGGAAGATTTAGGTGAATATATTCGCGAAGTAAATGGATGGCACGACACTTCGTTAAGCGTTAGCGTACTTGTTGCTAAAGATCCTGTATCAACATCGAGATTTCTCGATAATAAATTTCGGGCAATGCTTGATTTTATTAGTTCCAAAGATCATCCTATTGGAGAAGTAACGCATTATTTCTGGCGTCGAGAATACCAAGGTAGAGGTATACAACATTTTCACTTATTAATTTGGATTAAAAATGCACCGATTTTCGGTGAATCTACTATTGAAGAAGTTTCCAAATTTATTTTACAACATATAAGCTGCAAAATGCCGGATCAAAGTATTTCGCCATTATTGTACAGGCGTGTTAATACGCATCAGCGACATATACATAACGATTATTGTCTTCGCTCTAAAAAAGTAGGACGTAAAGTTATACGTCGGTGTCGTTTTAGATTTCCTCGTCCCATTACTGAAACTTTGAATATGAGAGATGTGGCAACTTCGATAGCCGGTAGAAAACAATTGAAACATAAAAGTAGATTTTATGATCTTCCTCGAACGGATAATGAAGTTAATATAAATGATTATAATCCTGTCCTTCTTACTGCGTGGGAAGGTAATATGGATATACAATTTATTGGTGAAAAATCATCGCTGCTTACCTGGTACGTTACTAAATATCTGAATAAAGCGGGAAAAAGTGAGTTGTCTGAGACTATCCTTGATAGTAAGAATAATATAAAGAAATCATTAGCGAGTATTCTTTGGAATGTTGCTCTGCGATTTACGAATAATAGAGAATGTGGAGCTCTCGAAGCTGCTGATACATTGTTAGGTATTCCTTTATACGGAACTGATCGAAATACAACTATTAGATGGTTAGATGTTAATCAGATACGATATCGAAAATTAAAAAGCCGCAAAGAAATTGAAGCCCTTGATGCTGAATCTACTGATATATTTTATCCATCTTTGATAGATAATCATTATCCACATAGACCAAACGAACTAAAAAATATGTCTCTTTATGAATTTGCACAGTGGTACGATATCTCGAAGATAAAACCGCAAAATGAGGATATTGAATATTATGAAATAAGTAATGGATACTATCTTAAACGGCGACAACGTGGATATCTTATTAATCATTATAGATGTGATGTTAATATACAGCCGGAAAATTATTTCTTTGCATTGTTGCTTATGTTTAAACCATGGCGAAAGTTAGAGGATCTTAGAAACGAATGCGATACTTATGCTGAATCTTTTCACAAGGTAAAACTCCATCTTGTAGAAGCATTGCAATATCATGAAAGATTAGAAGAATTGCAAAAAGCTTTTGAAACTGCGAGACAATTAGTTCAGCAATGTCTAGATGACGACTTAGAAAAACAACAGTCTCAGGATGATCCTGAAAATCCGATAGGTGTTCAAAATATAGAAGCTGGTGAAGCAATGCAAGATTTTAAAGATCTTGGTGATAAAGTAATTCGAGAAATTGATGTACCTGAAATGATAGCAAAATTAAATACGGATCAAAAACGAGTATTCGATAAAGTTATCAATACTGTAGAGTTGGATAAATCAATATTACGATTATATGTTAGCGGAGAAGGTGGTACTGGAAAAAGTTTCTTAATCAAGACTATTAAATGCTGGATAAAACAAAATCTCAACAAAGATACTGCTGTAGCAGCACCTACTGGTATAGCAGCATTTAATATAGATGGGTTGACAGTGCATAGATTGCTTCAATTACCCGTTGAACATGGTCATACTCCTAAGTATAAACAACTATCTGATCATGTATTGAAAGTTTTACGAGCAGATCTTAAAGATGTTATTCTTTTTGTAATTGATGAAGTGTCAATGATATCTAATTTGACTTTAATGTATATACATCTTCGATTGTCTGAAATATTTGACACTAATGATTGCGATGATGGTTGGTTTGGTCGAAAGCACATTCTTTTATTCGGAGACTTGCTTCAATTACCTCCTGTACGCGAAGATCCTATCTTTATGCATTTATCAGATGAAAAAATTGCTAAACATCTCGGTTCCTTAAGTGCTGTTAATTTATGGACTACATTATTTGACTATGATGAATTGACGATCAATATGCGTCAGCAAGGAGATGACTCTTACCGTGAATTACTGTCGAGAATTCGTATCGGTTTAGTAACAAAATCTGATTGTAAGATTCTCGAAAGTAGAAAAATATCTTTTAAAAGTGATTCTTTCGAATCTAGATTAAATGAGTTATGTAATTTTATTAATAATTTACCATCGGACACTGTTTGTTTATTGCCTACTTGTAATATGTGTAATGTTCTTAATGATGCAATGTTAAGTCGTATTGTTTCCAAAGAAATATTATTAATTGCTGAAGATACGATAGAATGTATTCCGTATGTAAAGAAGAAAGTATTAAAAACATTATCAAATAACGATGATGATAATTCTAGAACAGCTGGACTTTCAAAACAAATCACAATTAAAATTGGAGCAAAAGTTATGATTCGACGTAATATCGATGCTAGTTTAGGTCTTGTAAACGGTACAATTGCTAAAGTGATTTCAATTGTACAAGATACATCTACTGATTACGTAGAAAAGATTAAACTTCTTTTACCGTCAGGTTCAGAATATGCAATTGAAAGAGTAAGTGTTAAATTTGAGGTGATGGATAGAGCGTATGTTATCAGAAAACAATTTCCATTATCTCTGAGTTACGGAATCACTATTCATAAAAGTCAAGGATTGAGTTTGCAAAGTGCGATTATGGACATCGGTAACTCTGTATTTAGTTGTGGTCAAACTTATGTTGCATTGTCGTGAGTAACATCTCTAGAAGGATTACATTTAATTAATTTCGATCCTTCATCAGTAATAGCTAGCGAAGAAGCTATTATTGAATATAATCGTCTAAAACAGACACACAATCCAAAAGCAGAAATGATTACCATGTCAAAAGAACGCCATCGCAAAGTGAAAGATGTGCCATGGGCGTTGCCAAAAGTAGTTGCTTTTGTTCAAAAATCAAGTTCAGATAAAAAAGTTCGACAAAGTGCTTCTTGGGTCATACATGGTTTCCAAAATACAGATGAAGTTTCATGCTATGCAAATGCAGTATTGCAATGTTTATTGCATTTAAATGTCATTAGGCAACAGTTGTTTAATTGCGATAAATCTGATGTTTTACGTATATTAATGCATCGATATGAAAATGGAATGCGTACTCTAAATACATATGCAATACGGCAATGTTTAGGAGAATATTTTTCAAGCACCGCAAAACGAAATGCATCTGATTTTCTTACAACTCTTTGCGAAAAATATGATTGTATAAGAAATTTGATAGAACATCGAGTAACTTCTACTAAGCGATGCAAAACTTGTGGTAACACAAAAACTACTGTTGATAATAATATTGCTATTTCAATTCTTGTTAATAATTTGAAGAAGAAAAGTTATAATCTTAATGATTTATTAAATGTTACGTTTTCACATTGGTATCAACCACACAATGAATCATGTGAACATTGTACTGGAAATGATATGATATTTAAAAATGAAATAACATTGGGAAGAGAGATAGTTGTTATTCATTTAATACTATTTTCATTACAGGATAATAAATTAATGAAAGTAGCATACAAATTTAACTTATGCGCTGTCCCAACAACTAAAGTATTAGTAGCTGGACAATTGTATAAGACAATGAATGCTATACTTCATCATGGTTCATGTATTGATGAAGGTCATTATATAAGTATATGTAGAGAAGGAGTATCTAATATTTGGATTGAAGCTGATGATGCGCAAGTTAAAAAAAGGCAGTGGCCTAGAGGTGCTAAAGATGTTTATATAATATTTTTACAAAAGATGGCTAATAAATAATATATACTAGATATTATAAAATAAAGAAACAGTTATATAAAAAATTCTTCATTATTATTTTTACAATAAGAGTAACAAAAAAGTTTGAAGGATTTGGATATCTATAAGCAAAGAGGACCGTCGTATTTTAATGAAATATGACGGGGGTGGTGGCGGGTTCTTTGCTTATTTATTTAAAGACGTTTATCATATACTACAAAAGAAATGATATAATCCCTAAAAACTTACCTTTTTAAAAAAAGGTAAAAAAAGGCGCCAAGTACACGCGCCATAGTATTTGTGAAAAACTTTTATATGTATTTACAAAATAGTGTTATTTTAACTGTAAAAAAACTACTGTAAAAAGCTATCTTCAAAATAGTGTTATTATAACTGTAAAAAAAACTACTGTAAAAAGTTATCTTCAAAATATCTTCAAAATAATGTTATTATAAATCATAAAAAATATTTTACGAATTTTAATATTGTGTAAAACATCCTACAAAAATAATAATATAAAAAAATTGCGCCAACTAAAAATAAAAGCTTATAAAAATATTTTAACCAAAAAAAGTTGTACAAAATATGTAGTTGTTTTCCTACAAAAATAATGATATCAAAAAGTTGCGCCAACTAAATAAAAATATATGTTATAAAATTTATTTTATTTCCAATGTTAAGAAAAATTATATTTAATACATTGCAATATAATTAAAGTAGTAGGGCGTATAGCTAAAATAGTTATTTTATAATTAACTAAGTGCACACTTATAATTTACCAATAACCATATATATTCTAAAAAGTTTAATAAAAAAAGATTATATAAAACAAAAAACAAATTAAAAATTTATACAAAAATTAAAAATTAAAAATTTTTACAAATTAAAAATTAAAAACATGCAAAAATTAAAAAATTAAAAAAAATTTAGTTAAAAAAACTTGGCGCTGCTAAACTGACCAATATACTAATGACATTAATTATGTGTACTTCGTACACACACACATATACGTTAAGTTAATGCAGTTATTGATGTAATTAAATTAAATTAATTATTTGTTATTTTAAGATACATTGCAGTTATTAATCTTGAAAAAAGCAGCGCCAAGTTTTTTTAACTAAATTTTTTTTAATTTTTTAATTTTTTATAAATTTTTAATTTTTGCATGTTTTTAATTTTTAATTTGTAAAAATTTTTAATTTTTAATTTTTGTATAAATTTTTAATTTGTTTTTTGTTTTATATAATCTTTTTTTATTAAACTTTTTAGAATATATATGGTTATTGGTAAATTATAAGTGTGCACTTAGTTAATTATAAAATAACTATTTTAGCTATACGCCCTACTACTTTAATTATATTGCAATGTATTAAATATAATTTTTCTTAACATTGGAAATAAAATAAATTTTATAACATATATTTTTATTTAGTTGGCGCAACTTTTTGATATCATTATTTTTGTAGGAAAACAACTACATATTTTGTACAACTTTTTTTGGTTAAAATATTTTTATAAGCTTTTATTTTTAGTTGGCGCAATTTTTTTATATTATTATTTTTGTAGGATGTTTTACACAATATTAAAATTCGTAAAATATTTTTTATGGTTTATAATAACATTATTTTGAAGATATTTTGAAGATAACTTTTTACAGTAGTTTTTTTTACAGTTATAATAACACTATTTTGAAGATAGCTTTTTACAGTAGTTTTTTTACAGTTAAAATAACACTATTTTGTAAATACATATAAAAGTTTTTCACAAATACTATGGCGCGTGTACTTGGCGCCTTTTTTTACCTTTTTTTAAAAAGGTATTTAAAAGTCGCTGATGGAAAACATTTTACGCTCACGTCTGTCACACATGCCAGAAAGAGAGAGGGAGAGAGAAATTTATCATTTTTCCCGGGAAATGGCAGGGCGTGTCGATAGTATTACGTAATTTAGTGATGGTTCCTAATGATTAGTCTCGAAACTAAATCGATGGTCGATAATAATATCTCTCTCTTCATACGATTTTCTTCAATTTTGTCGAAGCTGAAGATTTTCAAATACTTATCAATATCGAGAGATTACTCTCTTTCAGTTTTTTCAAAGAAATTTTCGCGCATTCTCAGTATTTTCGTAAACACGTCCTAAAGATAGGGTTTTGAGTATAATGAATTTTTATTTCCGCTTTCATTATTTTTTTTATAAATACTATGGTCATATTTTCTTTACAATTTGGCCCACTTTTATTATTAAAATATTATGTATTTTGTTTATGTATAAAATTTTACTCCTGTTTTAAGATTGTTTCAAAGATTATTTTTATTTAAAAAAATCAAATTGTGAAAGATTATATTTAAAATTTAATTTTTTAAATAAAAGCTTTTATTTTATATTTAAAAAATATATTAATGTTTATATGTTTAATATAAAACATAAAAAAGCTAAATATGTAAAATTATAAGTTTTTTATTACTTTAACATGAAATATATGTATGTATGATTAAACTGTGTGTCTTATAATACTATGTCCATCTTTTCCCTAAAAATTAGAAAAATGACCAATGCTCATGTTTTAATATTTTGATAATATAAAATTTCTCTGAAGTATCTATTGTTTAATTCCGTATTTTTTACTTTTTTTATTACGTACTTTAATTTTCAATGCAAGTAACGTGCCAAATATTATTAAAAAATAAAAATAAAAGTAGCAATATTTTTTGCATTTTAAAAGAAACTATGGAAAAAAAGAAAAAAAGAAAAAAATAAGCGAAGCCGCGATAACTAATAACTGCATAATTAGTTGTACATATGATATATGTATATGTAAGTGTACTTGAATTTTGTTGTGCTTTGCTTATAAAAATATAAATAAAATGTTTCAATTTAATCAATTATGTTGTTTATTTATACAATTCTACAATTTTTACATTTGCAGTTTGAGAGAAAAGGAGAAAGAAAGAACCACGAGTGAATGCGTGTAAGCGAATATATGTATGTGAGGAGAATGAAACTGAATGCGCGATTAGAAAGAGATAAAATGAGCGTACGATCGAGAGAATGTACATACATGAGAAATTGCAATAATTTAGTGTATATATATCTGTTTCATGTATGTGTATTATTTTACACGCACATGAACAGACAAGGATGTATTGTTGTATCTGTCCTTGTCAGTTCAACATATTGCAGCTCTATCTATCGCGACATCACGCAACTAATCTACTGCTCTGTTTTATTCCTCAGCCTCGATTCGCACACACACATATGCGTGAAAACATTATTTTAGTATAACTTTTTTGTTAGACTTGCAATCTCACTTTTAATTGTTCACTAATATTCCTTCATGTTATCCCTATCGCGTATACTATATTTTATGCACAGACAAACTGCAGAACTTTTTTTATTAAATAAGTATTGTTACGAGCTGACACAAGAAGCAGACGACAAAACTGTAATTATTTAACCTTTTTTTGTTTTTACATGATTTATATATGGAATTATAGCTCACGCGATAGATTCTTATAAATACTTTAATCGTGGAAAAAGATTTATTGATCTGTATAGTCAATAAAAAGATATTCTAAAATTATTAATATTCGCATTCGGTCGGTAAGACAGACCCGTCTCCGGCATCCCCTTAATTAGCCAAAAAACTCCTAAGAATATGGAATGTAATTTTTTATATATAAGTGATTTATTAACAATTCGACCTGACTGGCCAATACAAATGATTTTACACCAGGTGTAAAATTATTTGTATTGGCCAGTCAGGTCGAATTGTTAATACATCACTTATATATTTTTACTCATCACTGGCGACTTTAATCCAATTTAATTATTTGATTTGTAATTTTTTATATTACTTATTATAGAATTAGAGTAACGTACAGAATAATAAAGAAAATTTCAAATACTAAATTTGCGCATCGACTTCCGTGCTAGGCTCTTAATTAGTCAAAAAACTCCTAATGTTATTTCAATAACAAAATTGTTTGAAAATAAATTTGTATTGTGACATCATTATTTTAACGTTTTTCATATTGTGATATGAATTTCTCAACTCTTGCCTGTCGTTTTATTTTCAAGATAATTTTTTATTATTAAAAATTTTAAAAACATTACATTTAAATCATATTACAATTTATAATAATATATAAAAGTAACCAAAATTATTTTTTAACCCAAATAGAAAATTCGACGATTTCATGTAAGCTCATTATGATTAAAAATCAAGCACCAGCAATAGCAACACAAACTCCCTCCAAAATTCTTGTAAAAAAAAAACAAAGAAGAGGATTATTATCATCAAGTGATGATGTAATATTAATATGCAAGACTGCTGAAAAAGTTGTGAGGAGTATTCCTTATTTAACATGTACAAAAAATTTATTAGAGAAATTAATGATTGAAGCTAGGAAGTTGTTATTTATGCAAAAACTCTTTACTAAAGTGGATATGCTCGTTGAAAAAACGGTTTTTTCCAATCATAGATTGGATTTGATCAATCTCATTTTAAAAAAATATTTCAACATTCGTTTTCATCATGAAGCAAAATGCTCTCAGAAAAATGTTAAGCGTATGAAAAACTTTCATAACAAACTCGTTCTATTTAAAAATCAATAACTTTAGTCACTAATTAATTGCTTGCTAATTTTTTAAGTTACATAAAAAATGTACTTTAAACTGTACTCTACTGCTTTTTTGCTTTCTTAATTCTATAGATAATTTTTTTAAAGCACACTAACAGTGGATCGCGCGTTGCAAGAAAAATATTTCAATTTTATATTGTCCATAACTTTATTAATAACGATAATTTAAACAATAATTTATGCAGGTTTTTCAATAAAGGGCCTAAGGGGATAAGCATGTCAAAGTTGCCCCCGCACGTATCAAGTCTAGATTGGCATCTATGACTAAAAAATCCTGCAAATATCAACCTCAAAATTGCATTTTTGTAGGAGTTATGTGTTACGTCCAGCGGACTCCACGATTCTTTTCTTTCCCGATACACGAGGCGGCGATAAATTATATTATCATCTGTCAGGCGAGTCGTGCTATTCGGAAACACATGACGAATAAAACCTAGAGAAACAAAACGAAACTAAACAGAACCGTGGTGTTCTAAGCACGTGTCGAACAATCCGCGATGATAAAATATAAAAACGAAAGCGAGTCGGAATATAAACCTTGATAAAAAAAAAACGAAAACTAGTCGTAGAGTTCGAGACATGTGACGAGCAAGCCACGTTAGCAACAAACTTAACTAAACAAAATCGGGTCCTAGACCGTAGTCTAAGAAAAACAAAAAAAAACAAACGGATCAATAAATGTGATTCTCAAACATGTGCGAGGAAGCGATTTCAAAATTTCAAACTACGGCCGACAGACTCGCAAAAACAAACCAATTTAGTACCGAAAGCTAGCGCGATAACTTGGAAGGAAAACGGCTGGTAGCGATAAAACCGATACTACATGTGCTCGCTTGACAGACCGCCCTTACGCGATAAACGCGTCGCAACGGTCGAAAGGGTAAATTAAGTGCCCATCTCACATAAATGCGCTGTCCTTTCCGTTGGGCCGAAATCTGGATGTTTAAACAAAAAAGGGCTCCACCCATGCCGGGGAAATGGAAACTCCTTTTATCAAAAATCGACTCCCTCCAAATCCTATGAGGGCGTCATTAGAAAACTGATTCGCTAAATAGAGATTTCGACTGCCCAGCGAAAAGGAGGAGCGAAGGGTTTTAAATACTCGAAACTTGGCTCGAGAGAGCATTACTACTTCTTCTACTCCCATTACTATCACGGTTGCTATTACAGTTACTCTTGAATCTCGCGTCAATTTCAGTGCTAAAGTCCGCAGTTATAGTATTCCACAGCTCGAACATTCAGAGTGCGAATAGAAAATATTAGTTAGTGTGTGTACATTGTGGACCAGCGAGCACATACAAACAATTGGAAAACCAATAGCGAGCTAAGACCGAGCCAGGGGCATCCTAGATTCGGGGACCAGTACGTTGTCTGCAACTAAAAACCGGCGCACTCTATAAGCAGTAAGTCAGTTTAACGCGTAGAATTCACTGGTCGGGCTTCCCTCTTTTGAAATAATTTTTGGATTGCGAACAAATATATTTATCAATTATTTAAAATTTAATTCTTATTATTATTCCTTCCCTTTTGGGATTCCCCCGATGAAATTTTCTTTTGAGAAACTCCCCGTCTATTAATTCCTTAGGTCGCTCAGAGCCTCCTGCTTTACAGCAGCGTAAGCTCGCGATCCTCCTTTACCTCTCACCAGTCGCTCAGAGTCTCCTGCTTTACAGCAGCGCAAGCTCGCGATTCTCCTTTACCTCTCACTCGTCGCTCAGAGTCTCCTGCTTTACAGCAGCGTAAGCTCGCGATCTTCCTTTACCTCTCACCAGTCGCTCAGAGTCTCCTGCTTTACAGCAGCGCAAGCTCGCGATTCTCCTTTACCTCTCACTCGTCGCTCAGAGTCTCCTGCTTTGTAGCAGCGCAGGCTCGCTATCCTTCTTTATCTCTCACCCGTCGCTCAGAGTCTCCTGCTTTGTAGCAGCGCAGGCTCGCTATCCTTCTTTATCTCTCACCCGTCGCTCAGAGTCTCCTGCTTTGTAGCAGCGCAGGCTCGCTATCCTTCTTTATCTCTCACCCGTCGCTCAGGGTCTCCTGCTTTGTAGCAGCGCAGGCTCGCTATCCTTCTTTATCTCTCACCCGTCGCTCAGGGTCTCCTGCTTTGTAGCAGCGCAGGCTCGCTATCCTTCTTTATCTCTCACCCGTCGCTCAGGGTCTCCTGCTTTGTAGCAGCGCAGGCTCGCTATCCCCCTTTATCTCTCACCCGCCGCTCAGAACTTTCTATTCTCTTGCAATTTCAACCCGCCACCCTTTTTCTTTCTCCCCATCATATCCTCCCCCATACAATATTCGAAAAATTAATATTAATAACAATGATTCGTAACACCTCATTCGACCTCTTCAAGTTTCCGCTTTCCCCTGCCTAAGGTTACTATATATTAACACGTATACATACGTATTCGTTTATATATATATATATATATTTATACATATATATATATATATTGCTCTTCATATACATACATAAAATTTCTAGTCTTCTCATTTTACTTAGATAACTAAATCCAAAAATTGTTTCGCAATCTCGAGAAATTCTTCTCGACAAAGAAAGATACCATTGCCTCTTTCTGTTATTTATTTATTCCGTTTTCTTTACCCGTTTTCCTCAGTGGAAAGACCTAGGCGAAAGTCTAGAAAGATCGCCAGGCAGTCGCGTAATCGCCGCAACAGGCAATTAAGGAAACTACTGGCTCGGGCTTCGGCAGAAAACCATTCGGAAAATTCCGCGACTAGTATAAACTCCTCGATTAGAAATAATAACGATTCGACTATAAGTAACAACTCAACGATTAAGCCTAATAACGATCCGTCGACTAGCATAAGCAACGATACCCTAAACAACCACCCACACACATTTAGCCACCCCCGACTTTCTCCCATCTCGTCCCCGGAACGGTCCTGCTCCCCCTCTGTACCCCCCTTTTTCTCTCGCGAAGATTCTCCGTCTCCGAGAGTCCCGATTCCCCCTCCTCCTTCTCCCGAAGACTCTCCGTCTCCGAGAGTCCCGACTCCCCATCCTCCTTCTCCCGAAGACTCTCCGTCTCCGAGAGTCCCGACTCCCCCTCCTCCCTCTACGCAATCCTCGTGCACTCCCTCAAGATCTCCTTCACCGCTTTTAATTGATTTAGAAGACTCTCCCCCCCTTTCTCCCTCACAATCTCCTGTCCTCGAGTCCCCGAGATCGCCCTCGCCTCCCGTCATAGACCTCGGAGATTCCCCCCTTCCATCACCCTCGCCACCTCCTTCTGAAAATGATCCTTCTCCTCGCACCTATCAAAATCTACTGGATTATTGCTTAAGAACCCTCCCTCCATACACGGATCCTCTCCCCGAGGATGCCTTCACCATCGGACCAGGTCCTGTAAATCTTGCCGACCTGAAGAAAATCTTAATTGAATCTCCCCCTGACACCGCAATTCCATGTTTCCATCCCTGCCGCAGATATCCAGTGGCCGTTCCCATCGAATTCTTTTGGCGGATTTATAAACCTTCCACCATTGAATTCGAAGAAATCCCCGATTCCTGACCTCCTGCTTATGCTTAGTTGATGTTTTTTTTTTATTTTATATTTGTATAATTTATTGTAACCCGATCGGAGCCTCATTTTAAATATTATAATTTCCCCCACTCTGCTCCGATCGATGACCTCCGCACACATGTAACGCGCACATATACTTACCAACACCTTCATGTAATTTTCTTTTATTATAAAAAATCATATTGTAATCAATACACACATGCATATATACCTAGGCATTAATTAAATATAATGAATTTTCTCATAAATTGCGCTTCATTTACTTATTTTGAATAAATTAGATATTTTCCTATTTAATTGAATGATAATTATTATTTCCCGCACTCTCTCCTGAACTCCGAAATCGCACAGGGTCCCATCCCGCGCAAAAGAGATTAAATTCTCTTGCCAAAAAGGGACCATCGAGCGAACGGGGCCTTTTAACAGCGTAAAAGCGACCTGTTCGGTCGTTGACCTGCTTGGGGCCTCCGCACGTTCGCTCGCCTCGAAACCACATACGGTCCGGCATTGTTCGAGGTAAGTTTTGTTTACGTCCTTCCGTTGACTCTCCCTTACGAGTCTGGACGTAACATATGGAAGGGGAAAGCAAAATCAGAAAAGTGGTTTTTCTCGAAAACGGCTCAACCGATTTTGATGAAAAAAATATATGTTATGAACATCAATAAGACTATTTTAAGAAAAAATTAAAAGAAAATTCTGACAAGAAATACGGGTAAAAAAATATTTTTGAATTTTTCAAAAATTTTTTCTGAGGTTATGTTTCAGAGTTACACTTCTAGTACAATCATCTTTTTTATGCATGTTTTCTTATATTTTTTGATGTGCTGAATCATTATCAAACGTTTGATAATGATTCAGCACATCAAAAGATATAAGAAAACATGCATAAGAAAGGTTCCATCGCCAGGGCCAAAATCATGTTACTTTACCCATTGTCCTTTGAAATGCTGTAACTTTGCGAAAAAAAATCGTAGCGACTTTGCTTTTTTTCAAATTGAAGTGGAAGATTTGAACTTTATGACGATGCAAACGGCGTCCCCGAGAAAACTTTTTCCACGTCCGTGCATTCCGTCAAACTTTGCAATTTTCAGTATGCCAAACATGCCCACAGATTTCAAGGGTTACAGGGATAAGGGTGCATCGCATGCAAAAAATGGAGGTACATTCTTAAAGTAGAGACTTCAAGCTTCATTTAAAAAAAAAATCATTCATCTACGATAATTTTTCGCGAAGTGATCGGCAGTCAAAGTTAGCCAATTTTCGGCAAATATTTTTGTTTCGACCTCGACCGCGGATTTACTCGAGGTTCGATTTTATATATGCCGGATCGCCCTGATCGGGGCGCGAAGCGCGATGCGGAGAGCGGAAGCGAAGGAAACGGAAATAGACGAGATCGATGAAGAATTGACAGAATAATATAACTCACAAAAGAACGTTTATTTATAATCGTAACTGAATTACACACAAAAAAAACTAAAAAGAAAAGTCTATATACAAAGCGAGAGTAAGCGAGTCGACCGATTAATGGTTATTAATGTATATCGAAAATTATATACAGATCCGGCGAAGTCCGTTTTATAAGATCGAACGGAAATCTTGCATCGCTTCTTGAAGAGCTGCGAGGACGCGACGGAAATCTTGCCGAGCACCTGATGCAGCACTCACCGATCGGAGATCTTGATCGCGACCGGCGGATATCTTGAGCGCGTCGCAGTAAGTGATCGCGACCGCGAAAAGACGGAAATCGCCGAATCGGAACAAAATTAAATTGAGACCACACGAGGTGGAAACGATCGACTTATCGGAATCACTCACACTCACCGAAACACCGTAACAATAAAATTTGCGGTGAATTATTAAGTTTCGGAAGAATTAAATATAAAGAGAAACGTGATGATCGAAGGAAACGACGGAGATCGATCCAGTGGGTTGCTCATACAACTGGATTTGCGAACACCGTCCGGTTTTCTGAGAATGAAGTTGGTCAAGAATTCGCTATTGAAATTGAGGTTTGCGATGACTGCATTAAATCAATTCGGTTTTACGCGACGACCGAATGTTGGCGCAGACCGCGTAATTGAATAGAAGCTAATTTTCGCGCGACGACCGTGTTGGCGCAGAACGCGGCGAGAGAAAATTCGGAGCTCACTTTCGTACGACTGTATCACACGGTACGTTACGGAAGAAGCAATTATTAATTCGCCACGAGGTAGGTCGTTTCCGGAAGCGACTTGGAGGTGGGGATGATATGCCTCTTGGATCACTCTGATTGATCCGCTAATCGATCGAGTTGCGCTGTTGACGAGAATCCTGCGGTCGCGAATTCTGCGCGTGTCTCGCGTTGCGCAATACGCTAATTTGGAGACTACGCGTGCGCCTTCGTTCCTTCGGGACCACGCAAGGATCACCGAAGTATCGATTAGAGGATCCGTTCCGGGGCCTGACTCACCGCAGGCGCGCGTTCCCCGTCGCCCTCGCCAAATTAATAAATTTCAAAATTGTTATTTTCTTATAGCGTTTTGCCTCGGCGCTCTTCTTAACAATTTTCTATGCCATAATTTTTTTGAGCAGTATATTTTAGAAAAAAAATTTCAGTTTTGATGCCTGCTCTAAAAGGAAAAAGGAAACAATTCTCCACGGAAGAGTCCAATGAGTCACGTTTTGTCACTAAAATTCGCTGGGCAGTTGAATCTGTTCACGGTGTGCTTAAACAAAAATATCGCCTTTTGGATCATAAAATTGACAACAAGTTGATATCGACAATTGGAACTTACTTCAGAATCGCGTCGTTTCTCAACAACATCTTTGGAAAAAGGTTTCATTCTGATGTAGACACTTTTGATGACATTTTACAGAGAATGCATAGTCAAAAAATGTGCAGAATACTTTGCCGGCTGAGGTAGAAGAAAATGGTTGGCTTCGTCGGAAGCTACCTTTCAAAAGTTACATCAGATGACATTTTCGATTTCCCAGAAATCAGAAGGAAAGAGATTTAAAAATCTTATTCACTGGTTCATACCAACTCGCTCAAGCCGTATCATATTTGGCAGAAATGGTTGACAAAGATGGTAAGCTAAAAATTGAATACGTTAGAGATCAGTCAAATGTACTCAAATTGAAAGTTCCATCTCGTCTATATTCTCGCACAGCATATAGATGCTTCTTAAGATATAAGCCTAACAGCGTTGGTGTTTCTGGTTTGACACATTACATATGTGAATGTGCCAATGGAGAACAGACTGTTGGTTGTTGCTCTCATATTGCTGCAGTGGTTTATTATTTCTCATGCTACTTCTATACTTATCAAAAATTTTCAAACCAGCGGAAATACTAAGCGAAGTATTCAAGAAAAACAATTACATTCCAGTAATTCAGAGTGACAGTGATGAGAGAGAGAGAAAGAGAGAGAGAGAAGATTTAAAAAATAATCTCGACTCAAATAAAAAATACCCAATTTTGTGAGAGGCGAGGGGAATCACGCTAAAAAAGCACCCCATTTTGTAAGAGGCGAGGGGACTCACACTATAAAAGCACCCAGTTTTGTGAGAGGCGAGGGGACTTACGCTGAAAAAGCACCCCGTTTTGTGAAAGGCGAGGGGACTCACATTAAAAAAGCATCCCCATAAGGAGTTCAAAACTGTACTGCAACCTTCTCGTGATGAACTCTGGAAACTTATTTTTATAGGCTAACTGCAGACGATCCTTATTCAAATACTTTATATACATAGAATGTTAACATTCTTTTTTAACTGTTTTTCACGAAATAGATTTTCTATTATTTCATCTGATGTATCACGTATTGTCATAGCAATTTCACTAAAGTTTAACTTTTGGGAAAGGCGCATAAAATTAATGTACAAGTAAAAATGAAATCTAAATTTTCACTAATTTTGTTGTAAAATAATTCAAGAATCCAGCATAAAAAGCAGACTAGTACATTCGATGTACGCGGCTGGAGCGATAGTGTGCTGTGAAAGCGTAGTGCCGCGCCGCATGCATGATTTTCATCATTTTTCGCCATGAAGTACCTCCACGAAAAATTTGGGAAAAATATATGTTAAAGCAGACATTTTAAGGTTTTTTTGGAAAAAATTGGAGGTGTAACTCTGAAACATAACCTCAGAAAAAAATCAAAAATATTTTTTTACCCGTATTTCTTGTCAGAATTTTCTTTTAATTTTTTCTTAAAATAGTCTCATTGATATTCGTAACATATTTAATTATAACATTTTTTTCATCAAAATCGGTTGAGCCGTTTTCGAGAAAAACCACTTTTTTTATTTTGCTTTCCCCTTCCATAACTCCTACAAAAATGTAATTTTAAGGTTGATATTTGCAGGATTTTTTAGTCACATAGATGCCAATCTAGACTTGATACGTGCGGGGGCAACTTTTACATGCTTATCCCCCTAGGCCCTTTATTGAAAAACCTACTCGCATAAATTATTGTTTAAATTATCGTTATTAAAGTTATGGACAATATAAAATTGAAATATTTTTCTTGCAACGCGCGATCCACTGTTAGTGTGCTTTAAAAAAATTATCTATAGAATTAAGAAAGCAAAAAAGCAGTAGAGTACAGTTTAAAGTACATTTTTTATGTAACTTAAAAAATTAGCAAGCAATTAATTAGTGACTGAAGTTATTGATTTTTAAATAGAACGAGATTGTTATGAAAGTTTCTTATACGCTTAATATTTTTCTGAGAGCATTTTGCTTCATGATGAATACGAAATTATTGTTACGTTATATATTGAAATACTTTATTTATTCAGTGCAATAAATATTGATTAGTTTTATACTTTAATAAATTATATAAATTATTTTCTATAATATCATTAACTCGAGCATCGTCACCGCCCCTCACTCGCGCCTTCTCCTTGCGCATATATACAACCCTCTCTTTTCTTCGCTCTGCAGTTGCTTTATCTCCTCTCTCGCCAACTAGTGAGAGAGAAAGGTTTACCAGCGCCATATCTCTGTAAAGCCGGATCTACACGCAACGTTTTTTACACTGTTTTGCCTGCGCAGTTCAAGACGTTGCAGACAAGACATTGCGTGTAGACAGAAATACTGTGCAATTATGTGAACTGCACGGAGACGAAACATGGAGACGAAAGACTATGCCCAAGAACATAGTTTTCCGTGACTTGCACAGACATGTCGGTGCATGTGGACGCTCCCTCCGTCTTCTCTACACATAATGCTCAGTTTTTCTCAGATAACGGTGCCAATTAGACCGAAAAATGACAGATCTTCGGCATTGCTCACGTGAGTTTCTCACGGAATTTATTGAGATATACAAGAGCTTGCCGTGCTTGTGGCAAATAAAATAAAAAAAATATAGTGATTGTGATAAAAAGAATCAAGCCTATGAGACTTTGATCGAAAAATACAAAGAGACCATCTTGAACGTCGCGTGCATTTGAGACATTTAATTTGTCTTCTTTTTGCAAGACAAATTGCAAAAATTATCCAAAGTAGCACTTCCTCCATGATGGATTTTGTAAAACTGAATGGGAAAAACAGTGCTGAAAACTGTACTGTGTGGACACTACTAAACTGCAACGCTTTTTCCACCGTTTTACCTGCGCAGTCACAACTGCATAAAAAAACGTTGCGTGTAGACCGGCCTTAAGACCGCGCAGTCTATCAGTATAAGTCTGTGGGTGATGGTCCGTGATGCATCCGGTAAGTGAAAGGTCCGCGACGGAAGGAAGGAACCGCGATGCGTCCGGTTGACGAGGGGGGGGGGGGGGAACCGCGAGGTGTAGGACCGCAGCGAGAAGGATAGCGGGAGAAAGATAGCGCGAGGCGTTCTCATGGGCGAGAGAGAGATAGCGCAAGGTACTTTGTTCGCGAGTACGACGCTCGCGAGAAAGAGAGAGAGAGAGAGAGAAAAATAGCGCGAGGCGTTCGCGAGAGATAGCGCGAGGTGTAGAGAAGTAAGAAAAGGAGGCAAGGTAATTTAAAATAATATTTTTTAATAGTATTGAAATTTTTATTTATTATATAAATGTGTGTGTGTGTGTATATTATACAAATCTCTCTCTCTCTCTCTCAATATATATATATATATATATATATATATATATATATATATAGATCAAAGTCGACGGGAGAATTTTTGAGCATCTTTTGTAAAGCTTTAAACAAAATAAAGAAGATTACACAACATTTATTTCAATTTATATTGTCTTATAAAAGCAACTTTATTATCTTATAACTCCAAAACCGTTCAGATTCGGACATATGTTTATTAACATTTTCGACTTGTTTTTATGTCCTAAAGCTGCTGTCAATTTTGGCACTGAGTTCTGAGACACCCTGTATATATGTGTGTGTGTGTGTATGTGTGTGTATATGTGTGTGAAAGTATTAATAATAATAATAAAGAAATATAATATATAAAATATGTAATATGAAATATATATAAAACTATAATATAACATATACAACATTTATAATATATAAATAATCCGGAGGAGAGAGGGACCTCTGAAACAGAAAACAAACGAAATCAAGCAACGCGGTAGCTTTGCAACGTCAAGTATATAAAAATTTCTTTTCTGAATTTTCGACAGTTTTGCCTATGTACAGGGACCAAACAACGCGGCGTTACCAAGTAGTTTATCCAGAATTTTATCTCAAGTAAACTTTCGATTAAGATATTTCAGGAACTAAAGCCGTAATCAAAAATCTAACGGCACTTTTATTATGTAACGTGGATACAAGCTTTCGATTGCGACCAGTTCGAATAAGATTGGTGAAGTCAATCCTGAGAAATGAGAATCGTATATCAGAATTGTGACATTTTTCGTTCTTCTTCATAAGGTTCACTCACGTACGTATGCAAAGCACGCATGTACGACGCGAGCGTCGTACTCGCACGCACACATGCAAAGCGATTTTGTCCCTCAAGGCGCGTTTGCAGCGCTCATGTACAATTATCGTTTGAGTATTGCAAATATGCCTTGAGATACAAAATCCTATGGCCCGTATTCTCAGTTCACATTTATCGCTAAATGTGCCTCTAAATGTGGCTTATAAGCCTTCTGATTGGCTACAAGCCACTTTTAGAGACACATTTAGCGATAAATGTGAGCTGAAAATACGTGCCTATGTGTATGTGTGTGCATACGTGTGAGATAATGTTTATATTTTATACGCGCGGAGTATAATACGAGAAGAAAAGTAATAAAGTAATTAACGGTTATGAGAACATCGCGGAATAGTGCAACACAAGGAAAAGGAAGTGATATAGTGACAAAATTATTAATAGGGTGCGTTCCACTTAACGTCCGCAACGCCCGCAAACCCGTTCCACATAACGAGGTTCCACACGGTCGTTGTGATCGCGGTTGAAACGTCATATATGACGTCATTGATCGCGGCCGCGTCGAGCCCACGACGCCCATGGTTCATACGTGGGTCGGCGTGGTCGTTTCGTCGTTTTCGCGCGCTTTTTATTTTTCTTCGGGGGCATCAACGAGATTGCCACAGAGAAAATTTCGTTTTACGACCCTATCAACGACACGCTGGTGGAAGTAAACCTGTCGACAGAAGATTCCATTCGTGCTCAAAATGGTAAGTGATATTATATTTTTTGCTTGATATTATATATCGTGAAATTATGTAGTTTTTCTCAGAAGCAACATAACCCTATGTTGCTCATGATATTTATATACACTTCTCACAACAATTAGAGGATCACTTAAATTTCCTTAAAAAATTGGCAAAATTCAGTCAGCTGTAACTTTGTTAAAAATGAACCAAATTTAAATTTAAAAAAAGAATTTTAAAGATTGAAATCTCTACTTTCGAAAGCTCATTACTTTTTTTAAGTTTCTGTAAGTTTAGTAATTTTCACATGTAGAAAACTGCGAACTGAACAAAATTATAAATTTTCTTCTCACTTTGCAAACCTATACCGCGTGTAAAAAAAATATACGAAATTTTTCACCTTCTTAGTGTGAAAGCTTGAAGTTTTCTTAACAAAATCGTTTTTTAAAAATGTTTCTACGATTTTTTATTACTGAGTTATCGCCGATTAAATGAAAAATGAGCAAGTTGACTTTAATCATTCATAACTCTGTTAAAAATAATCGTACCGCAATTTTAAAAAAAGATTATTAAAGCTGAAACTTTGCTCTATCGAACGGAATAATTGCCAAAATTTTTACGAAAACATATAGACTGGTTACAAATAAATGAAAATAACGTAAAAATTACCGACTTTTTCTGTTTTCATTTTGACCTAAAAAACAATGTATAGAAACAACAACAAAAAATGTACAACAACAAAAAATTTGTTCTTCACGTTTTTTTCTACTTTTAAGTACCCTGAATTTGACAAAAAATCGGCGAATAGCTACAAGATATTTTTCACGGTGGCCACTATGTTTGAAAAAGTCAAATCTTCAAAAAATTGCTTAATTTCAATAAGAAAAATGGAAAATAAAGTCAATTAATGTTAAAAATTGATTTTCAGTACATTGACATTACATTGGCCTTTACTAAGTGTTAACCAAAAAAAGAGAAGAAAAATTTTGTTAGTTTCCGCTCTACTGAAATTTAAAAAGAATAGAAAATTACGAGCGGAAATGTAAAGGTTAACCGATCATCATACAAGGTCTACTGGACAGCAACGCGCCATATAGTGCTCGCGAAGCGCTATCGGGAAACTTTCTCGCGAGTGCTCTCATACCGCACGCAAACCGCGACGTCTTACCGCTAGGTGGCTATGTTTCTCGTAAGTGAAAACACTTCAGGTACAATAATTAAAGCCGTGCGCACTGCTAGCTCCTACTCGAATTTGCTGTGATTATGCACATGTGGTTTCGGATGGTCTTATTTTATTGGCGATTTTAATATCTTTACTGTTTACTCTTAATTAACTTAAATTTTAATATCTTTCTGTTTAATCTTAATTAACGGTTATTATCAATATTAAGTTTCTTCTTTTCTGTACCTTTTGCATTACTTTTTTCTTTCTTTTGCAATGCCTCTGCGTCATTTATCTGAAGCAGATTGTGCTCGTATTGTTACTCTTTTAGAGGAGAATAACAGTCAACGATACGTTGCAAATCATTTTGGAATAAGTCAGTCTGTCGTTAGTAGAATTTATTCTCGATTTCGAGAGACTGGCTCATATCACAGACGGCCGGGTCAGGGTCGTCCTCGTGAAACAAGTAATCGCGATGATCGAGCGATCGTCCGGCAAGCTGTACAGAATCGTTATGTATCTGCACGTATTATCGCTGGCCATATTAATCATGATCGACGACGTCCGATCTCGACTTCAACGATAAGAAATCGTTTAAGAGAAGCCGGATTACACGCTCGTCAGCCAATGCAGGTTCCATACCTTACACGTCGTCATCGTCGCCTGCGATTAAATTATGCTTATTCTTTAATCAACTGGCGACAAAGACAATGGAATTCTGTATTGTTTACAGATAAATCAAGATTTTCCATTTTTGGCAATGACAGACGAGTCCGAGTTTGGCGACGTTTAGGCGAACGTTATTCAGAAAATTGCAATAGACCGGTTCGTGCTTTTCATGGTGGTTCTGTAATGGTATGGGCAGGAATATCTCGATTTTCACGAACACCTTTAATAGTCATCCCTCCACCGGCATTAAATTCTAGACGATATGTTCATGAAATACTGCAACCGTATGTTCTACCAATTAAAAATCGAATCGGTAGACGGTTTCGCCTATTGCATGATAACGCACGACCGCACACTGCTCGTTACACTCAGCAGTTCTTGAGGAATCATCAAATCAAGACGTTATTGCATCCGCCAATGAGTCCCGATTTAAATCCGATTGAGCATGTTTGGGATATGTTAGAACGCAAAGTACGCGAAAACTATCCCAACATCGCTGACCTAGCTTCGCTTGTCAGAGCTCTTCGGCAAACCTGGCAGCGAATTCCTCAGGCAGCAATACGTCGTTGCATCAATATGCGAAATCGATTGCGAGCAGTCATTTTAAATAGAGGAGGAAACACGCGTTATTAAGTTCACTCACTCACACACAAACGCACACGCGCACACACATGCACACACGCACGCACGCACGCACACATTACACATACACAAAACGAAGCGTAAATCCGACCGTGCAACCTCCTCGTGGTACGCTTTGGGTAACGCTAATGCCGGCGGCTTTTAAATTTTTTCAAATTTTGGTGGAGACAAAAACTCAAACAATTTGTCTTTTTTTTTTGTTAAGACTTATTGTTAATAAAGGTCTATGTAGTGTCAGTGTACTGAAAATCAATTTTTAACATTAATTGACTTTATTTTCCATTTTTCTTATTGAAATTAAGCAATTTTTTGAAGATTTGACTTTTTCAAACATAGTGGCCACCGTGAAAAATATCTTGTAGCTATTCGCCGATTTTTTGTCAAATTCAGGGTACTTAAAAGTAGAAAAAAACGTAAAGAACAAATTTTTTGTTGTTGTTCTATACATTGTTTTTTAGGTCAAAATGAAAACAGAAAAAGTCGGTAATTTTTACGTTATTTTCATTCATTTGTAACCAGTCTATATGTTTTCGTAAAAATTTTGGCAATTATTCCGTTCGATAGAGCAAAGTTTCAGCTTTAATAATCTTTTTTTAAAATTGCGGTACGATTATTTTTAACAGAGTTATGAATGATTAAAGTCAACTTGCTCATTTTTCATTTAATCGGCGATAACTCAGTAATAAAAAATCGTAGAAACATTTTTAAAAAACGATTTTGTTAAAAAAACTTCAAGCTTTCACACTAAGAAGGTGAAAAATTTCGTATATTTTTTTTACACGCGGTATAGGTCCGCAAAGTGAGAAGAAAATTTATAATTTTGTCCAGTTCGCAGTTTTCTACATGTGAAAATTACTAAACTTACAGAAACTTAAAAAAAGTAATGAGCTTTTGAAAGTAGAGATTTCAAGCTTTAAAATTCTTTTTTTAAATTTAAATTTGGTTCATTTTTGACAAAGTTACAGCTGACTGAATTTTGCCAATTTTTTAAGAAAATTTAAGTAATGCTAGATCCGCAAAATATTCGTGAACACTATAGAAGTGCGATATGATTTTTCATTTCATTATTCTTTATGAAGCCATAATAAAAAAGTGTTCAATGTTGTTGTTTTTATGATATTCTTGGAAGAATTACCACAAGATTTATTTTACTACATTAACATAAACATGCAACTCATTGCTTAGCCATTTATAATTACATTTATATATAAAATATAAATAAACATTTTACATGAATGCGCATTCGCGCGTATAATTACCAGTTTGTTGTTATCGAAAACATGGCAAGCAAAAAATCTGCAAATATTCCTTCAATGCTTCCATAATAATCATTTTACAACAATGTATTTATCACAAATATGTTAATTGATAATGCACACATTCACTCAAGTGTAAGCATTCGCTCAGTTTGTCTAATAATAATATAACTTTGCTGAATATGACATCGATTAGAAGAAATTACTTCTCTTCCATGCATTATTCCGTGAAACTCTTAATAACCGTTAATCACTTTACTTCTTGTGTTGCACTATTTTGCGATATATAAGCATATTTAATAAATGTTTATGTCTGACAATAGTCTACAAAATTTTATTGGTATCCTTATTATCCTTATTATCCTGATTTAATGCTCTATTCTTTAAATTATGAAAATTTTCGTGCACCTACACACGTATGAATGACTGAAAAATCTAACGATCTACTAAAAATAATCTTACAAAAAAACCTTAAAAAAATACGATAAGTACGAAAAATACAATTATATAAAAATTTCGCAATTTGTATGTAACAAAGAGTTTAAATAAATTTTTACAAAAAGTAGTGATATCCTATTAAAAAAACCTTACAAAGGTAAAAAAAATACGTCAAGTATATAAAAATTTCGCAACTTGTATGTAACAAAGAGTTTAAATAAATTTTTACAGAAAGCAGTGATATCCTACAAAAAAAAACCTTACAAAGGTTAAAAAATACGCCAAGTATATAAAAATTTCGCAACTTGTATGTAACAAAAAGTTTAAATATAAATTTTTACGAATAGCAGTGATATCCCACTAAAAAAAAATTATAAAGGTAAAAAAATACGCCAAGTACATAAGAAAATATGCCAATTTGTATACAATAAAAAAGTTTAAGAAAATATTTACTCCTAAAAAAACTTAAAATAATTTTTTAAAATATTTACTTCTAAAAAAACTTATAAAAATAATTTTTTTTTTAAATAACCCTAAAAAATAATAAAAACTGAAAAATAATTCTCCGAAAAAGTATCCTCTAAAAAATAAAAAATAAAAACTAAACATGAAATCAATAATTAGTCAAGTACTTAGAAGCAATTCAATTTGTGAGGGTTTGTAATTTGAAATAGTATTTGCCATAAAATCAATCTTGTACTTATGGAAAGGATATCCACAGGATGTAAAATATCCTCTGGATGTCCTCTGAACATCTTTTGAACATGTCGCACCCCTAGAAGAATACTGTCACAACTCAAAAAACTAAGCCCAAAAATTAAGCCCACAGGAGGTATGCCTGAAACGATATCTACGTGGAATAATGAAAATCATGAAAATTTGTATTTTTTGAGTTGTGACAGTATTCTTCTACAGTTGTGATGTGTGCTGTTAGGGATTTAACCCTTACTGCGCCATGACTTCGATCACATCGATTGCCAATTTCGAATTTAAAAGTGTCATGTGCCAAATTAATCGAAATGTTTGAAATTGTTGTTTTGAAATTAATCATAAGCTTTGCCAAGTAGGCCCTGAACTAAATAGGTTAAGACACAAAGTGACATACAAAAGCTTGTGCCCTGGTCGCATAACTCATATATTTTTATTATTAGTAAGTATTTAAAATCAAGATTCGCGAATTATATATCTGAAAGAAAAATGTGCAAAGTATTATTAGAAATTATTATCAACATGTTAATGTTATTATTAATAAATATTTAAAATCAAGGTTCGCGAATTATATATTGAAATAAATTATCAACATATTAATGTTATTATTTAGTAAACATTTAAAATCAAAACCGGGGCACGCCAAGTTTTTGTATGTCACTTTGTGTCTTAATCCCTTTAAAAAATAACCCTAGTTCCGGGCCTACTTGACAAAGCTTATGATTTATTTCAAAATAACAATTTCAAACATTTCGATTAATTAGCCACAGGGCACTTCTAAATTCGAAATTGGCAATCGATATGATCGAAGTCATGGCGCAGTAAGGGTTAAATACCTAACAGCACACATGTTTAAAGGATGTTCAGAGGACATCCAGAAGATATTTTACATCCTGTGGATGTCCTTTCGATAAATGCAAGATTGATTTTATGGCAAATACTATTTCAAATTACAAACTCACAAATTGAATTGCTTCTAAGTACTTGGCTAATTATTGATTTCATGTTTAGTTTTGATTTATTATTTTTTAGAGGATACTTTTTAGGAGAAAATTATTTTTTAGTTTTTATTATTTTTAGTGTTATTTTTTAGGGGAAAATTATTTTTATAAATTTTTTAAGAGTAAATATTTTTAAAACTTTTTTAAGTTTTTTTTAAGGGTAAATATTTTTTTAAACTCTTTTATTGTATACAAATTGGCATATTTTCTTATGTACTTGCCGTATTTTCTTTACCTTTATGAGATTTTTTTTAGTGGGATATCACTGCTATTCGTAAAAATTTATATTTAAACTCTTTGTTACATACAAATTGCGAAATTTTTATATACTTGGTGTATTTTTTTACCTTTGTAAGGTTTATTTTAGTAGGATATCACTGCTTTTTGTAAAAATTTATTTAAACTCTTTGTTAGATACAAGTTGCGAAATTTTCATATACATATATACTTGTTATTAATATTTTATATACATATTGTATACAGGGTGTTTTTAAATAAGTGCGAAAAATTTTAGGAGATGATTCTTTGTCAAAAATTAAGGGGGGTTTCGTATAAACATATACCCTTATATCTCTTCCTGAAAAGTTACACTCCTCCAAAGTGGGAGGTAAAAATTAGGTTTTTACTTTTTTTCTCAAATTATGGAAAAGTTAAAAAAATGAAATTTGGTGGATATTTTCCACTAGTAAAAAGGATACTTATAAATATTTTTCAATCTTCCCGTATCATTATAAGGGGATGAAACTAGCAACCCCTATTCAATTTTTTATTAGAACTTTTTAACGAACTGGAATGTGATCATCTAAAAATATGGGTTAGAAAGCTTGATTCCTTTAGAAACTTTTTTATTTCTTTTATTTATTTCGTAAAATCAATAGTTTCCAAGAAAAAAAATAAAATACATTATCATGCACAGCACAGTGCTAAATGGCATAGGTTTCGAATTACGAGAATTTGAATTTTAGTATAAAAGAAGCAAGCGAAACAAAATTATAATAAATATTTTTAAAAAATGAAACAAAACAACGCAAAATTATAATTTGAGAAAAAAATAAAAACCTAATTTTCACCTCCTTTTTAGAGAAGTGTAATTCCTTAGGGAGAGATATAGGAGTATATATTTATATGAAAAACCTCCCTTAATTTTCGACAAAGAATCATCTACTAAAATTTTTCGCATTTATTTAGAAACACCCTGTATATTATAATATTAAAAGATTAAAGTAAAAAAGATACAATATTCAAATATTTGCATAAAAGCCTGCCGTGTACAGCTCAAAGAAATCTTGTTCCGACAATTCACTAGGTGACGGTGGTTGTGTCGATTCAGATAACGATTTAGACGTTTCAAGTGAATCAGGCATTTCAGGTGAATCAGGCGTTCTAGGTGGTGTTGCACCAAAAAGTTACTTATACATATGCAACAATTCAATTTCTTGGTGAAAGCTATGTTCAAAACACATCGGTCGACTATGTCCAGGCCAATCAGAAAACGCATAATCATTTTCCTTACACATGCAAGTTTGTCTTAGACATCTTTCATGAGAGCGCAGAAAACTTCCTACCGACTTCGTATGAGGTCTTTTTATACTAAGTTCTCAATTTCTTATAAATTGCATCACTGAAGTCACTGAAACATTTATCGATTGCTCTTATTTGTGACTCTCAGCGGAAAGACAGCCTGGCGCAGGACTTATCACATCATCATCAATATCTCTGACATGTGGAAACCAATCCTCAAGGCTAAATGATTCACATCTTTCTTGCGACATGTTTATAAAATAGTATATCATAACACTTGCAGAATTTCTTGTTAAGTCTATATTACTGCAACACTCACACAAATTTAATAGTTTATTGTGTGCAAATAGGGCACAGATTGCACGGTAATATTTGGTGCAATGGACATCTGCACTCGCTGCAAAATTGTCTGAGGATTAAACTATAACATGCAGTTTCATGTTTTCGCACCGCACGAATATTCGAAAACAAGTCCGCCATATCAAAAAAAAAACACGAGGTGCGAAACTTATTATCATCTTCAGTACTATAATAAAAATATACACAACACATTTTCTTTAAATCGTCCATGGAATTAATTTCTGCCTGTTGTAACACACGATGCGTTTCATCCATGTATTCCTCATTGCAATCACTGTCATAGTCTGAATCTTCTAAGGATTCAATTTCAATGTCCAATCCATCTTCATCCGACTCTTCAATCACCATAACACCATCTTCAATGTCCGACCCTTCTTCATCCGACTCTTCAATCACCATAACATCTTCATCTCCTTCCATACTTGACAGATGGTCACAGATTATAATGCTGCACACTCTTCTTGATATTTTAATTCCACTTCTCTTATCTCCTTCTGAATGGAGTATCACGTCTCATATACCTCATCATATTTCTACATCTCTAGCAGAGGGTGTTGAGAGGAAAAGATTTGAGACTAGTTTTGCCGATTAGGCACATGTACATTACACTATTTGTTTAGAAACTGTTAAATTAATTGAAAGTAAATTACGAAATTAAGTAGATTAATTAAATCAAGAATTAAAACAATTCTTGATTACGCCGTTTAAAATTAGCGCGATCGCCAGCGTGCTCTCGCGCGGAGCGCATCGCTCCAATCACAGGCAAGCGACCGCCTGACGTAGCTCACACATATCGGAGTCTAAGAGCGACTAATTTAAACGCTCAACCGCCGCATAGGCAAAATAAAAACAATTTTGCCCTCCGACTTTCCGGAAGATTCCCTGTCGCCTTTGTTTAAGCGTAAACGTGATTTATGATCGCAGGGAATCTTCTGGAAGGTCGAGGATATAAAACAGGCGACCCGAGACCGCTCGTCGCCTTTTCGCAAGTCAGTTATAGCGCCGATAGCACATATAATTTGCTGAGAAGATAAAAGATAGAGTTGCGGAAATTAAAACGATTTCGTAGATTAACGAAAGAAACGTTCGCGTTATTCGCACTCGCGTCACTTTCGCCTTATTTGCGACGTAATAAATTGCATGTACATACGGTGTACATAGATTTGTAAATAGCCTGTCTTTGTAAAATAAACTGTTCCTTAATCGTTCTAACCGACGTTCATTTTTTTGTGCCGTTCGACATCCACTTTCACTGCCATCGACCGCGACGTTGTTAATCGCACATTTTCTGGTCCTTCGAGCCGGATCTCTCCTTCCTCGAGACCGACACTCGCGATCGTCGTGATCCTCGTGAGTGGAGTGAATCGGTGGGTGAGTTCCAGTGAGTGCACTCCAGTGAACGATCTGTGAACGAAAATGGAACAGTTAGTGGCTGCGCAACGAGAACTCCACGGGCGCATCGCCCGCACGCTCGAGAATCTCCGGAAAGCTGGATCGGCCAAGCTGTCCGTCGCCCTCGTGCAGTCCGCGCTGGCGAATCTGGAAGGCAAATGGACGAAATTTGAGGACCAGCACGACCGCTTACTTTTGGAGTTCGGTGATAAACTGAAAGGTCATGACTACGTCTCCTCGGACCTTGTGAGTACCGTCGAAATGGTCTACTTACAGCAACGAGCGAAACTAGTCGAACTCGAGCAGTCGCTCAGTGGCCCGTCGGACGACGTCGTGCAGAAACCGGGACGCTCAGAGTCGGCGCCGTCGCGCAACGTGCTACCACGGATTCAGCTCCCGCAGTTCTCCGGGAAGTTCGAAGACTGGCCCGCCTTCCGAGATCTCTTCCGGTCCATCGTGGTTGAGGAGGCCTCCCTGTCAAAGGTAGAAAAATTTCACTACTTAAAAACGAGAAAGGAGACGCCGAGCATCTCATTCGAAACCTGCCGTCGACGGACGACAATTTCGAGCGTGCGTGGTCCACCCTGAAGGACCACTTCGAGAATAAGAGGCTTTTGGTGAGGTCATATCTGGCAGCCTTCACATCGCTTGCTCGGATGAAGGCAGACTCTGTCGCGGACCTCCGCCGTATCTTCCACGGCGTAGTCTCCACCGTCGGTGCGCTGGAAGGCATCGGCCGACCGATCTCGGACGGGAACGACCTTTTCGTACACCTAGTAGTCGAGCTTCTTGATGCCAAGACTCGCCGTGAATGGGAGAATTCTCTCGGCAAGACTTCTGAGCCACCTTCCTACGACGAGCTGCGCGAATTCCTCCAGGAGCAATTAATGACGCAGGAGGTGCTCCGAGCAGTCAACAGCGAGGCCTCCGGAAGGAACACCGAGAAATCCAGCCGGTCTGCCCGGGCCAACCACGTGAAAGGTCGAGGATCGGACTCAAATCGCAACTGCCCGATCTGTAAAAAGGAACATTTCATTGCATTCTGCGAGCAGTACAAGAAGAAGTCGCCGCAGGAGCGACGCGAGGCAGTGAATACGCACCAGCGCTGCTGGAATTGTCTGGGTCGTCACATGCTCGGTGAGTGCTCCTCTTCTAAGACTTGCGGTAAATGTGCGAGTCGCCATCACACCTCGCTTCACGAGGCGTTCGTCAATACGACTGCCGCCGCGTTGCCCGCCGCCGGGTCAAGCACGGCGCCGACGGTGCATGTAGCCAAGCGACCGTCCGTCGAATGCGCGTCCGTATTGCTCGCGACAGCTCGAGTTATGGTGTCGGATCGTTCCGGGGTTCGCCACTCCGTTCGAGCGCTGGTCGACCCGGGCTCGGAAACTTCGCTCATCGCGGAATCACTGGCTCAGCGGCTCCGACTGCCCCGCACTCCGACGTCAGTCGCAATCTTCGGCGTGGGTGGTGTACAAACGGGATTTTCACGAGGTCGGGTAGCGCTCACGCTCTCCGCACGCACTGGCCTGTTCGCGTTGTCCGTCTCGTCACTGGTGCTGCCGCGCTTGTCCGTCTACAGCGGTTGTGCGGATGGCGATGTCCGCACGTGGTCGCACATCGACGGCCTCGAGCTAGCGGATCCCGAATTCTCCAGCCGAGACCCTATCGAACTCTTGCTGGGCGCGGACGCGTACGCCAGCATCGTTCAGCCAGACCTTCGACGAGGAGGTCCTCTGGAACCGATCGCCCAACGGACACAGCTCGGGTGGATCCTAATGGGTGCCGTAGCCGCTAGCCATTCAGCTTCCACTGCGACTTCGCTGCAGTGCACCACCTTGGAGGACTTAGCTGCTGCTGTGCGGCGCTTCTGGGAGTGCGAGGAGCCCTCGCGGATCGCGGATTGTCGCCCCGTATCACCAGGATTCGTCGTGTGATGGACCAGACAAGGGAAATAGGAACTTCGATGGAACACTGATAAGTAATTAACCACACTTTATTTTTCTTTTTTAAGAAATATAAATAATAATATATATTTTTCTTCATCACTTAGCACTAGATTTACATCGAGTACGTCGCTGTATAACTTCACAGACGCACGCGTGTCACAAGAAAACGTATCCGTCGCGTAATTAACGAAACCTCATTTACAGAACCGAGCGCGCGATATCGGATATCGTAAAAACGTTAAATCAAATCTCATTAAATCTCATTAAATCTCATTAAATCACAATTACGCGTTACTACGTGTCCGCGCATTAATTATAAAATAACTCAGTCTTTTACTTTCAGTGCGCTACGATCAGACTTGTCCGAAAGTCCAGGAACGAAAGACCACGAACATTCGTTCTACGTTCTCTATATTACATTCTTCCCACTCTCGCTGCGCCGCTCGGCGGCTCGACGCATGCGCATTAATCGCGCGTGCGCGGTTTCTCTCTCTCTCTATTTCGCACACAAAGGTCCTTTGTATTAACAAAGGATTCGAGACTCTTAAAGCTAACTTACATGAACACAATGAAATATATAAAATTCCGGGTTTTACTAACTGAAATAAACTTTCTATGCCTATACATACTCGCATTCTTCGCGATAAACAATAAATAATAAATGGAACATTCATAAAACAAAGAAATGTGTATAGCACACAAAGGCACAGCACGCTACTTGCGGTAAACAAAGAAGTACATAAATAAAGGTCCTTGTGCCTAAAATATAATAAAATAATATCTTTCCTAATCATGGAATATCACGCTATATGCGCTAAAACAAAGAACAAAAAATACTCAAAACAAAGTGAGTCTCTCGACAAAGGAATCAACCGCTTAACAAAGGAAAAAAGAAAATATCTATATCTAGTAAACTATATAAAACTAATTCTAGTCGGTATGCAGTTGTTCCTGCACCGTTTGACTCGGTGTCGCCAGCTCACCCGCAGCTTCCTCCTTTGTTGCGTAGGCCTCTTCCGCACCCTCTTTGTCCGGTGTCTTTTCGGATCCCACCGGATCCTCGCTTGGCTCCCCAGGCGCCGGGTTGGTCCTCTGCGACCTCGTCTGGTCGTCCATGACCGGTTCCTCCCTTGAAAAAGTGGTAGGTAAAAGGATTGAAGCCTCCGGCTTCAAGGTTAGGTTAGTTTTTTCGGGGTGGAAATGCAGGGAGAGGAGCTCCGCCTCTCCCCCGCCTACGCATTCGATTTGCTACACATAAATAAATGAATCAGGTAAGGTACTCTATTGCACATAGTGTCTGAAAATTACATATAATTCGTGGAAATTATTTTCTTAATAACTTTTTAATAAAAAACGAGCGACGCTTTTTGGAGGATACTCAGGACAATGATCTTGACAACATATGTCAAGGTCAAGGTCATTGGAGGGATCTCCCCTAAACAGAAGTTTTACCAATAATATTAAGCGAAGATCGCGATCGATTGTTAAGCGCTCGCGGAATCGCCGCAATACAGTTGCGGAAGAATCTGGCTCGGGCTCTGGCAGAAAACGACAATCATATTCGTGCTAACGTCTTAGCAATTAGCGTAGATAATAATATTAATAATAGTAACATCGGACAATAACGATACCGATACATTTTACATCCCCGACTTTCACCACTCTCACCCCCGGAACGTCCGTCTTCCCCCTCTGAATCCCCTTCTCCTTCTCCCGAGAACACAAAGTCTCCGAAGTTTCCAACTCCCCCTCCTCCTTCCCCTGAACTTCCGCAATCTCCCCCGATATCTCCCTCACCACCTGTAATCGAACTCGAAGACTCCCCTTCCCTCTCACAACCTCATTCGGGTAACAAGTCCTCGAGATCCCTTTCACAATCTCATTCGAATAACGAGTCCCCGAGATCCCCATCACAATCTCATTCAAATAACGAGTCCACGAAATCCCCCTCACAATCTTATTCGAATAACGAGTCCCCGAGATCCCCTTCACCACTCATCACACTCGGAGACTCCCCTCTTCCTTCCCCCTTACAACCTCTCTTTTGCGGTGAGGAAGATTTTACCTCCCTATATTATAGAAACTTACTAGATTACTGCCTAGACATTCTTCCATTGCATACAGATCCTCTTCCGGAAGATGCTTTCCGCATCGGGCCAGGTCCTGTTGACTTAAAAGAGTTAAAATTAGTCCTCACAGAGTTCCCTCCGGACGCGATAATTCCGTGCTTCCATCCCTCCCGCCAATTACCTGTGACCGTTCCCATACAATTCTTTTCGCAAATATACATCCCCTCCATAGTCCAATTCGAGAAAATCCATGACTCCTAACACCTCACACACATTTATTTAATTACATGTTTTCAATTTTAATTTTGCAATTATTCTTATTTATATACTATTTATTGTAATCCGATCGGAACCTCAGTTTAAATATTAGAATCTTGCCCATTCTGTTCTGATTGATGACTTTCATACCAATGTAATGCGCGCGCACACACACAAACATACTTATTTACACAAAAATGTATCCACAAGAATTCCGCTATTTAGATAATAATAAATAATAATAAAAATAATAAAGTAACAACAAAAATCTCATTAATGTAATCGCGGACACATGTATTATTTCTTTCATTTAACCTTTTATATTTCTATGAATAAACTCAACTTTTAATGTCCAAATTCATAATTGTTTATTAACTCGCTCCCTTCCCGTGACTTGAAATCGCACAGGGTCCCGTAACAAGGATTTCTTCTTCTTCTTCTTCCTATGCTTATCCATCAGTGGATGTTTGCGACCACACTTTCCATTTCTCGTCGGTTCATTGCTGTGTGTATCAAACTTTCTACTGTGCGTAATCCGGTCCACTGTCTTATATTGCGGAGTCACGACATCTTTCGTCCCATTCCTCTTCTACCTTCGATCTTTTTTTCAATAATCAGCTGCAGCAGTCGGTATCTCGCGCCGCGCATAATGCGTCCTAGGTATGCGGTCTTTCTTTTTTTATTGTAGTTAGTATCTCTCGCTCTCTGTCCATTCGTCTCAAGACTTCCCCGTTGTCACTCTCGCTGTCCATGGTATCTTGAGGATTCTACGATAGATCCATATCCTAAAGGCCTCTATCTTGTTCATTGTGGGCACTTTCAATGTCCAGTCCTCCACGCCGTACAGAAGCACCGACCAGACGCAGTCTTTCACAAATCTTACTCTCAGATTGAGATCAAAGTCTGCATTGGTAAGGACTTTTTTGAGTCTTGTGAATGCCCCCCGGGCGCTCTCTTTCCGGCACTTTATTTCTGGATTTAGTTACACCATATCCACAAATGTATCTAGGTATAAAAGTTCTTCAGACTATTAATGATCAAAATGTTGTTATTCAACAAAATAAAAAAGATGAGTTTCTCTGGCGATGTAGAGAATTTCTAAATATATTTCTTAATACATTAATTAAAAATATAATATCTACGTATTTTAATTTTTTAATATTGATCAAATTTTGCAATCTTTTCCATTAAATTGTCATTTTTTTTAAATATCAGCATTGCAAATATTACATCGCTAAAACATGCAAGATCCTGTTTTGAATAAACTTGCAGCCTTGCGTCCAAAAAATGCTATATCATTATCATGCCGAGAAACGACTCCAACTCTCATGACTAATAAAATTAGTTCCGAGAATTTTTGACACAAATAATAACAATTGTAATAAGACTATGCAAATAATAGATGATCAATGGTAATAAATCTTCCTCTTTTTGCTACTTTTGACCCGAGTGAAGTTAGCCCCCCAATATTAGAATTTATTAATTTTGTTTACATAATTCGATTGCACATTGTTTGCACATGTTTGCACATTTTTCATTTTTGTTTGCACACTTCTAATACAAAAGTTATTTAAAAAAAACTTTTGGAGGGCCAACTTCACATTAGCCCCCCATTTTGTGCGAAAATGGTTTTTAATTAACCTAATCGATATGTGGTGGAAGTTTGGAGCGATCTTTGAGCGAAAATTACAAACGATTTTTTTTTAAATTTAACCACAGTAAGAGAATAAAACTAAGCAAAAAACAATAAAATTATGATAAAAATGTCAATATTAACATAAACAAACAAAAAGAAAGGAAAAAAATTAAAAATATTAAAATATAAAATTCTTACTGACAATATTAGCGGTTTGTGCCAACAAATAATAACACGTGTGTACTCTCTCGCATGTCCCAGACTAGAAAAAAATTAGTTGATTAATTATTAGGCCCCGGAAGACGTCCGTATTCGCCAGAGTCTAAACGCAGGAACATGATAATGCTGATAAAAATTCTTACTGACAATATTAGCGGTTTGAGCCAACAAATAATGACACGTGTGTACTCTCTCGCATATTCCAAACTAAAAAAAAATTAGTTGATGAAATATTAGGCCCCGGAAGTCGTCCGTATTCGCCAAAGTCTAAACGCAGGAACATGATAATGCGGATAAAAATTCTTACTGACAATATTAGCGGTTTGAGCCAACAAATAATGACACGTGTGTACTCTCTCGCATATTTCAAACTAGAAAAAAATTAGTTGATTAATTATTAGGCCCCGGAAGACGTCCGTATTCGCCAGAGCCTAAACGCAGGAACATGATAATGCGGATAAAAATTCTTACTGACAATATTAGCGGTTTGAGCCAACAAATAATGACACGTGTGTACTCTCTCGCATATTCCAAACTAGAAAAAAATTAGTTGATGAAATATTAGGCCCCGGAAGTCGTCCGTATTCGCCAAAGTCTAAACGCAGGAACATGATAATGCGGAGAAAAATTCTTACTGACTATATTAGCTGTTTGTGCCAACAAATAATAACACGTTTATACATGTGCTTTTTGGCATGTCTCAGACTAGAAAAAAGTAGTTGATTAATTACACAGGTCTACAAGGTTTTGTTGTTGGGCAGCTGGGGGTCGTTTCCCAAGTAATTTTCTGCGTAGAATCCGAATCCGAGGTCAGAATTGGCCCATCATGTCAGGATTTTGAGATATTTGAGGATATATACTCGAAAAATAACTTTTTGGGCTACTTTTGAGGTTATGTACAGGACGCACAATATTTTTTAGCTCTTTTCTTCTAATTGCATCATTTAGTACTACTCTTTCCCTTCAAAATGAGCTGTCGAATGGTCATCTACGATTTTTCCTTGCAAAGTTACGGCCATTTTAAGATAACATGGTGAATTCCAAACCCTGCGCCGTTATGGCCCAACAACCTCATGAGCATTCACATTAAACCTGTAAACTTTGAACTATAAATCCGAAAACCTGGACAAAATTTTGTAGCTCTTTTGTTCTAATTGCATCATTTAGTTCTACTCTTTTCCTTCAAAATGAGCTGTCGAATGGTCATCTACGATTTTTCCTTGCAAAGTTACGGCCATTTTAAGATAACATGATGAATTCCAAACCCTGCGCCATTATAGCCCAACAACCTCATGAGCATTCACATTAAACCTGTAAACTTTGAACTATAAACCCGAAAACCTGGACTGAAAACTGTATAGTATATGGGTTTTTGGGGTCGCTGATTACGAATCTGATCTCAGATCGACGCCAAACCTATTATAATATTATAATCTGAGATCAGATTCGTGATCAGCGACCCCAAAAACCCATATATACAGTTTTCAGTCCAGGTTCTCGGGTTTATAGTTCAAAGTTTACAGGTTTAATGTGAATGCTCATGAGGTTGTTGGGCTATAACGGCGCAGGGTTTGGAATTCATCATGTTATCTTAAAATGGCCGTAACTTTGCAAGAAAAAATCGTAGATGACCATTCGACAGCTCATTTTGAAGGAAAAGAGTAGTACTAAATGATGCAATTAGAAGAAAAGAGCTAAAAAATTTTGTGCGTCCTGTACATAACCTCAAAAGTAGCCCAAAAAGCCATTTTTCGAGTATATAACCTCAAATATCTCAAAATCCTGACGTGATGGGCCAATTCTGACCTCGGATTCGGATTCTACGCAAAAAATTACTTCGGAAATGACCCCCAGTTGCCCAACAACAATCATGATCCCATTTTTTGTAGACCTGTGTTATTATTAGACTTTGAAAGGCAGTGTCACGTGCCAAGTGTAAGCGCCCGCGGCACGAGCAGCAAGACCAAGAGCACCTCTATACTTTGAAGCGTCGAGTTGAGCTAATTGTAAGACACGATTGTCATATGTAAAAAGCGGCTAAGCCAATGGAATTTTTAATTGGTTAATCGATTGCCATATTATATAATAAAAGTATCATTATTCTTTTTCTACATTGAATATTAAGAGAAATTTTTCAATATACATGTATGCCCGAAATATCTGTAGAATGAATTCCCAAAATGAACCGTAGTAACGAATGTTAAGCAATAATTTGCATTAAATAATAATTAATTTGTTCAAATTATTATTTTAATATTAACTAAACGCTAAAATGTTTAAATTTAAAATTTTTCTTATTTAGACAGATAAGCAGGAGGAATAAAAGTTACAGTATACTTATTTGTTGTAAGTTATTCTTTATTTTTCATCCAGTTTCTGATGCTGAATTTACATAAATTGCAGGTGTATCTTACGTTAGGATCTGCCCATTTCTCCATGCTTTTTTGTTCACCAGTTTTTCCAATGCACTGTGGATGTGCCCAACGCCTATATAAACTGCACATAACTAAATTTCTTTTCTTCATATTAAAGCAGAACAGGCATTTGTCTTTCATATCAGATGACGTATTTAGCAAAGTTTCTGCAATTTCCCGTCGAACAATTTTCGGTTCTAACGATGTACCAAAATTTTGATTTTCGGCAATGCACTTTATGTAATGCAAAATGTACACTCCGCAGTTATTTCCATCGCTAGCTTTTTGGAACGGACGATTATTAAACATCTTCTTTCGCTTGAAATCAATTCCTTGTAATGTGTTCAAGGATGTTTTGGGACAAGCTTCTAAGATCTAAGAATCTCTTGAATGAGTCTTCCGCTCTTTTGTCATCTTTACCACATTTATAAAAATCCAGTATAATAATGGTTTTTTCGTCGATGTCGACTACTAATAATCTCCAGTGCAACCGATATAGATATGGTAATAACATCTTCCCGTGAATTTCCTCTTTTATGTTATACATTAGCCAATTTTCATGTGGTTCCCTATCACAATAATCGCCTAATATAAATGATGTATGATCTGTTGGCACGTATACAATATTTTTCCAGCCATTTATTTGAGAAACAACAAAGCAATCTATGATTGTTCCATTAATCCATTGTTCTGGCTTTAACGTTTTGAATTGTTCTGAAAATAAGCAAAATTCTTTGTCCGATAGTATAGGCGTACTCCTGTTAGCGAAATAACATCCAACAGTTATATTACATTCTGTGTCTTGCATATAATATTGGATGTCTAGAAATAAACCATTATTCAAAACACAATTGTGCGTCGAGCCGTTACTCTGCTGCATAAGAATTTGTCTATGTTCTTTTTCGAAATCACATACAGGTGTATGAGACGCCGACTCACATTTTTTCGCTATTTGAGATAGTTGACGTCCTTCCATTAGACTATATTTTGCCTTTTTACGACGTTGCCACATCTCTCTCACAAACGGATTTATCGGACTTTCAGGATATAGACGTTTCTTCTTCTGACGACTTTTAATTGGAACTTTAATCATTGCTTCGGCAATTAGGCTACATTTGTAGTTCTTCATTTTATTAATAAATCGACCAATTTTTAAATTTACCTGTCCTTGTAAAATTTCGTTTTTTACTACATTGAAGTAACTTTCTGCATACGCATTACTTAATCTAGCCACATTAGGTATAATTTGTGACAATAAAATACTCGACCACATTGGCACAAATGGCATCAGTTTGTACGTAACATATTCTGCAATTTCGGGACTATAATATTTATTATTGATATCATCACTTGTTTGAACCTTCTCTTTTAAATGTACATATTTATAATTATATCTTTGAAAAAAAGGAGATGCGTTAAAGATTCTCCCTTCATTTTTCTCATTTATTAATACATTTTCATGTTTAAAGTCTTGGTTTCCGTTTTCCTCTTCTTTTTCTTCGTCTTCTTCAAAATCTGTTCCGTTAAATATGCTACTTTTTATACGAAGTTGATTTAGCCGTATTATACTTATTTGAGACTTTTCCTTCTTAGGTGTTAACAGAATAGTAATGAATTCTTCAAATATTTCATCCAAAAGTAAAAGTTGTGTACTCATTAACATTACTGCTATGCATTCGAGTACAAATGTTTTTATCCCAACGGATTTTGGAAATTTCTTCTGTATGTATGATGAGACACGTTTCATAAAATGTGCGCAACAAGTGTGAACGATTAAAAGTGTATCTTCAATTGGAATCCCTTTATCCAAACTGGTGTACACACGTTCCAAATATTCTATGATGTCACATCTATTCCATTCATTCAAAATGGAGTTTATTAATGCCCAACTCCAATCTACCACCACAACTTTAAAAAGTTGTGAAAAGGCCATTTTCTTTGGTTAACTTCAGCAAAGTGTCGATATCTTTTTAATAATATGCTTATCGATGAAATGTCGTGCTCAGACGTAATTATTTCAGCAATAGGTATTATTGATTCACCCTTTTTCACAACTATGGCGTAATACATAATCCTTTTGCAATAAATATTATATGGTTTACGAACTACCGATCCCGTCGCGTCAAAATGAGCTACACAATCATTAATATCTATGATATCTAATTGTTCTTGTGAGAACATAATAGCATGTAAAGGTAGGCCGACGTATCGTATATATGGATCTCTATAACGCGAATCTTCTACCCATTGTTGAAATAAATCAGACAAATCACTTGAGTTCAGTACTCGATCATTTCGACAATTATATTCTGATTTGGCCTTTTGATATGTGGATAACAGTCTCAAATCCTGCATATGTCCCTCTTGAGCAAGTTCCGGATTGATCTGCTTAGCAATTTCGCGCTGCATTGTTCTTGGAGGAATGTACTGCAGTTGTTCCTTTACAATCTTACGGGCGTTTCCTCTTAAAGTACAAAAAATAGTAGGTCCTTCATGTTTTATTTCTTCGCATCTTGTACTGGAGATAAAAAATGTACACATCCCTTCGTCTAATTTTACGAGAGCAAATCTAAATGATATAGGATGACTTTTATATCTGCATTGCGCATAAGTTACATAGGAATCAAAATTTTTTCGAATTCCACCAAAAAATGCTAACGGACATGAAAATTTCAGCGTGTGTAACATAAATTTACATATTTCAGCACGTACGTTTTCCTTGTTAATACTAGAATCGTCGTGCTTTAAAGCACATGTGTTTACTTCAATTTCACCGAGATCAATACAATACTTTTGCTTTATCAATGGTGACTTTAAAGGAGAGAGTACGTTTGAATTACATTCGTCACTTTCGATACTGGATATTTCAAATATAGTGCTATCCATGTCGTTATCAAAATTATATTCAGAAAAAAGCTGTACATTTTTTTTCGTTATGCCTGACTTCTTAGGTGTTTCGATAATTTCATTGCTTATGTTACTGCTTTGTTCATCTTCATCCTCTTCTTTCTTTACTTTTTTAGGGTGTACATATGCCGAATTTGGAAAATCACAATTTGATATAACTGGATTATCTTCACTGACTTCAATTGAAGTTACCGTTGCAGACACCTCTGGTTTATACGGAATGTTTCCATTACTTTCTTCTTTCAACGTGTTACGTACGATGTCTTGCAAATTGTGCACGTTTTTTCCCATAAACGTGCATATAGTATCCTACTTTGATTATCACATTTCTTATTTAATATTTTTGAAATCTGCAAACAAATTGTTAAATTTTCTTTATTTGTATTAATTTTTAAGTTTTTGTATTAAAAATTTCTAATTTTTAATTTTTCTAGTAATTTTTAAATTTTTGGCTTTTGTTTTGTATTATTTAAGATGTATCCGTTATGTGAATATAATTATATATAGCCTGCTTTTATTATAAAAAAATATTTGTGGATCTCTGATAATTATTTCACATTTTTTATCACAATTTTTCAACAAACCAAGTTATATGTAAATGCATGTATTATTGTTATACGAGTTATTTTGCATATACACTAATAATTTAAGAGCATATGTACTAATACAGATAAGGTACAAAATTATTAATCTAATTTAATAAATAAATCATCAGTACATTTTTTTTCAAATCATTATTGTGTATGCAAGATAACTTGTACATATCTTCCATCTTTATAAATAATTTGGTTCTCTCGTTGAATTTATTGAGTTATAAAATATCATCTGTTAATAAGAATGGAATAATAAAATTTATAAATCAGTTTATATAAAAAATATTTTGTGATCAGAGGTAAAATTATTTCACATTTTTTAATACATTTTTTAACAAAACAAGTTATAGGTAAATTCATTATTATTACATTGTATGAGTTATTTTGCATACACATTAATTATTTAAGAGAATATATACTAATAGGGAGAGTTCAAAATTATTAACGTAATAAATAAATTATTAGTACATATGTCCTTAAATCATTAGTGCATATGCAAGAAAACTCGTATAACATAATAATACATGCATTTACCTATTATAACTTGATTCGTTGAAAAATGTGATAAAAAATCCACAAATATTTTTTATGAACAAAAGCGAACTATATTATTGATTGGCGCGAAACTATCGTGTCTCTTATACTAATATTGACTTCATCATGCAAAACTCTGTAATCTATCGATGGATAATCCTAATGGTAAATAAATTGTATATAAACTTGAAATTACAAATTACATTACCGACATACGGATACTCTCAACTTTCCGACTCGAGTAAATATACACGGTGCGACTTGTCCAGTCTTGCCGTTTGTTGTAAGCGAGATATGTAGGGCAAAATTAGCGCAAGACACTACCGTGACTCTTGATACGCATACAAACAAAATCTTCTTACCACATAGCATAGAGATCCTTCGCCTCTTCCGTAAAATTTAATATTTGAAATATCTGATACATTTTGGCATATTGCTTTAGCAATTACGCTGACCGTATGTTGCGAAATATTATTTTCCTGAGGCATGGTAATACAATGCTTATCTCTTATAATTAACCTTAAATATTAATTTTGTCTCTGATCTATTCAAGCAAACGTGTACAGTACACAAACCGAAATATCACAACAATAGTAGAAACAACTGATTGCGCGAATCCGCCTGACTGCGTATCGACACGTGATGAGTATTAGAGGCTATATAGGAATACTCGTCAATTGTTTCTACTAGAATAAGAAACCAGGAGTGGAGTGGAGAACGAGGGTTTGAACATTGGCGAGTAAATTGGTTCGCTGACGACTTCCGGGGCCTAATAATTAATCAACTAATTCTTTTCTAGTTTGGAATATGCGAGAGAGTACACACGTGTCATTATTTGTTGGCTCAAACCGCTAATATTGTCAGTAAGAATTTTTATCCGCATTATCATGTTCCTGCGTTTAGACTCTGGCGAATACGGACGTCTTCCGGGGCCTAATAATTAATTAACTAATTTTTTTCTAGTTTGGAATATGCGAGAGAGTACACACGTGTCATTATTTGTTGGTTCAAACCGCTAATATTGTCAGTAAGAATTTTTATTCGCATTATCATGTTCCTGCGTTTAGATTTTGGCGAATACGGACGACTTCCGGGGCCTAATATTTCATCAACTAATTTTTTTCTAGTTTGGAATATGCGAGAGAGTACACACGTGTCATTATTTGTTGGCTCAAACCGCTAATATTGTCAGTAAGAATTTTTATCCGCATTATCATGTTCCTGCGTTTAGACCTTGGCGAATACGGACGACTTCCGGGGCCTAATAATTAATTAACTAATTTTTTTCTAGATTGGAATATGCGAGATAGTATACACGTGTCATTATTTGTTGGCACAAACCGCTAATATTGTCAGTAAGAATTTTTATCCGCATTATCATGTTCCTGCGTTTAGACTCTGGCGAATTCGGACGTCTTCCGGGGCCTAATAATTAATTAACTAATTTTTTATAGTTTGGAATATGCGAGAGAGTACACACGTGTCATTATTTGTTGTTTCAAACCGCTAATATTGTCAGTAAGAATTTTTATCCGCATTATCATGTTCCTGCGTTTAGACTTTGGCGAATACGGACGATTTCCGGGGCCTAATATTACATCAACTAATTTTTTTCTAGTTTGGAATATGCGAAAGAGTACACACGTGTCATTATTTATTGGCTCAAACCGCTAATATTGTCAGTAAGAATTTTGACCGCATTATCATGTTCCTGCGTTTAGACTTTGGCGAATACGGACGACTTCCGGGGCCTAATATTTCATCAACCAATTTTTTTCTAGTTTGGAATATGCGAGAGAGTACACACGTGTCATTATTTGTTGTTTCAAACCGCTAATATTGTCAGTAAGAATTTTTATCCGCATTATCATGTTCCTGCGTTTAGGCTCTGGCGAATACGGACGTTTTCCGGGGCCTAATAATTAATCAACTAATTTCTTTCTAGTTTGGGACATGCGAGAGAGTACACACGTGTTATTATTTGTTGGCACAAACCGTTAATATTGTCAGTAAGAATTTTATATTTTAATATTTTTAATTTTTTTCGTTTTTTCATGTTTGTTTATGTTAATATTGAAATTTTTAGCATAATTTTATTGTTTTTTGCTTAGTTTTATTCTCTTACTGTGGTTAAATTTCAAAAAAAATCGTTCGTAATTTTCGCTCAAAGATCGCTCCAAACTTCAACCACATTAATCGATAGATTTTCGTTTGCACATTTCTAAACAATTTGAATTTTCGTTTGCACATTTCTAGAAGAAAAGTTATTTTAAAAAAACACTTTAGGATATATTTTCCGTACACAAGTCTCAAACATCGCAGAAACCATTTTGTAATAAACTTAATCGATAGATTTTTGTTTGCACATTTCGATACAATTTGAATTTTCGTTTCCACATCCCTAGAAAAAAAGTTATTTAAAAAAACGTATTGGGGGCTAACTTTACATTGGGGGGGCACAACTTTAAAAAAAATGTTATTATAAAAACAACACTTTGGGGATTCCGAAAGTTTTTCTTTTAATAACTTTTTTCTAGAGATGTGCAAAGAAAATTCAAATTGTTTTGAAATGTGCAAACGAAAATCTATCGAATAAGTTTATTACGAAAAAATTTTAGCGAAATTTGAGTACTTTTGAATGTGAAGTTAGCCCCCGCAATATGTTTTTTTTTTAAATAACTTTTTGTTAGAGATGTGCAAACGAAAATTCAAATTGTATCGAAATGTGCAAACGAAAATCTATCGATTAAGCTTATTACGAAATGGTTTCTGCGATGTTTGAGACTTGTGTACGGAAAATATCCCTTAAAGTGTTTCCTTTTAATAACTTTTTTTCAAGAGATGTGCAAACGAAAATTCAAATTGTATCGAAATGTGCAAACAAAAATCTATCGATTAAGCTTATTACAAAGGATTTTCGCAAAATATGAGTACTTTTTTCATGTAAAGTTAGCTTCTTAAAGTGTTTATTTTTAATTCATTATATATTACTTTATTATTATTAAACTTATTGTCTGTATAATAAATAACACGCACACGCACATAATATGTATATTATAATATGTATATAACAATATGTATATAGAATAATAAAAAATAAGGCTAATAAGAGCCAACCGCAAGAAGGACGCGAATAAAGTTCTCAAAAACAAATGAAAAATAAATAAATTTAAAACATGTTTATTCTAAAAAATATATAATGTCTAGACGATTCGGTCCCTCTTCGGGCCATTTTCAGTAACTGTACAAATTAAAAAAGAAAAAACTAAATCGTAAAATGTTATAATGTGCAAAAGAAGGTTGTATAATTCTTGACTTACAATATCTTGGACGAAATAAAAAATGACATGAAGATAAAGTTAAATGTAGCTCTCACATCCATCCCTCAACTCAAATCGGGGAGTCCCTCACTGGTGACCGTCAACGAGAGAAAGAGTGAAAAACTCAACTCCACCTTCATTAATTAAATACAAAACAGTCGTTGAAAATTGACGGTGTAATGTGTAGCAAGAGAGGAAACTCACCGAGAAAGAGCGCGGAAAGAACACGAGAAGACATACAAGTAAAAACGCACACGTCAAAGGAAACATTGTGACTGATCGCAGTACACGTGTTTAGAAATTAAAGGTCTAACCGGGTCAGTGACCCACGCAAGTAAACAAACATCCGTAAGAATTAAATGTGAATATTATATTCTGGTTAGATTATTTAGCGTGGGAATCCAAAAATGGTCTAGATGATCGGTGTCGCTGTGTAAATTTAAGCCATTTCTTTGTCTGTTGATAAAAATCATTTCAGACATTAGTCTTTTTCTAAATATTCGTTCCTCGTCTAAAATCTTCACGTTGTCCCAGTCGAATTCGTGATTTAAAAGCCGGTGATTGGTAATTACTGAGCTCTGTGTCGTGTTTCTGTTTATATGAGCTCGATGTTCTCTCGTCCTAGTTTTTAAGAATCTGCTAGTCTGTCCAACGTATTGTTATAGCCCTAAGCTATAATACACAATTAAATTATTATATTTTATATATATTCCATATTATAATCCAAGTAGGACAAATACTCGCGCGAAACGCCGACACAGCAGATCACGCGCGAAACGAGAACAAAAATTACGAAAAGAGCGAATTTGCAAAAAATTGCGACCTACAAAATATTGCCAAAGTGCAAGCGAAAGATTTCTTTTAACCTCCTTCGCTTGCATCTGGACTTTGACCGCGTTTCGACTCAATTATTTAATATAAAAAGACCCACTGCCAAAAGGCGGCGGGCAGTCATTAAATCACAGTTACGTGTCCACGCGGTCAGTTGTCGAAACGATTTAACGTACAAGTAAAGAACGGGTCGTCGTTACCCTTTGTATTAAGTACGCGCCGGGCCGTGTCGAAATATCTAACTCACGCATTGTGATAATTTACAGATATATATATATGTATATGCGGTGGAATTGATTTTAGACTCGACGAGTTTTAGTTTCAATGGGCAGTTTTATGAGCAAATTTTTGGCAGCCCGATGGGTTCCCCTTTGTCACCAATTTTGGCAGATTTGGTAATGGACGATCTGGAAACACATTGCTTAAATTTGTTAGGTGATTCGGTAACTGTTTTTTATAGATACGTTGACGACATTTTTGCTGTAGTTAGGCGATCGAAGATAGACGAAATTTTGACATTTAACAACTATCATGAACGTTTAAAATTCACACATGAGATGGAATCAAACTCGTGTATTAACTTTTTGAATACCACGGTTATAAGAAATAATGGTAAATTATTGACTAATTGGTATAGAAAACCAACTAATTCTGACAGATATATAAATTTTTACTCCAACCATCCCTTTAATTACAAAATTAACACCATTTACAACTTAGTTGACCATGCTATATTACTATCAGATAAACAATTCCATAAAGATAATATCTTAACTGTTGAAAGAATTCTAATAAATAATTGTTTTCCAAAGCATACTATAAAACACTATGTCGATAAAAGAATGAATATTTTAATAAAACGTAACAATGACAACTATTCTGTAAATAATGAGGACACTAATATTACGACAAACCGATTTGACACTGATTCTATTATTTCTTTACCTTATGTCGAAGATGTTAGTGAAGGCATTGGTCGATCGCTTAATGCACTAGGTTTTAATGTCGTCTATACAATACCAAAAAAATTGGATTCTGTAATTAAACGTGGCAAAGACAGATTGAATAATGAGGTTAAAACTAATTTAGTATATAAAATAAACTGCCAAAATTGTACTAAGTCATACATTGGCCAAACGAAAAGATATTTAAATACTCGAGTAAAAGAACATTTTAATAATATTAAATTGCATGCGTCTAATCATTCAGTTATTAGTAAACATAAGTTAGATTTTAATCATGATTTTGACTGGGCTATACCGATGATATTACATAGCGAGAAACATACGAAGAAGAGAGAAATAGCCGAAATGTTTTTTATCAAAAAAACTAAAAACACAACCTACAAAAAGATACAGAAAACCTAAACAATGTCTATGACAATATATTAAAGGTTGTTTAGTCTCCTTCCCAGTTTCTTGGCTACTTTACTATTGACAAGATGTGACATTCGCACAGCACTAATTTTAAACGTAAGATAAAAATTCTAATAATTATTTAACTTCGCTTCCATATTTAGTCGCGCATTGCTATGTATCGAATTTAACTTTTTTATAATTGTAACATCTTTGAATCCTTTGTAATTTTTATAGTACACTTGAAAAGGACCGAAACCCATGGTCGAAACGTCGTGTTACATTAAATGCCAACTTAGCCAGTATTGGTCGTTCTAATTATTTATCCCGTTAATTTACGACTGGCAACATCAAGAATTAAATCATATATTTTTATTAATAGGTTGATAATAATTTCTGATAATAATTTGCAAATTTTAATTTCACACATATAATTCGCGAACCTTAATTTTAAATATTTGCTAATAATAACATTAACATGTTGATAATAATTTGCAAATTTTAATTTCAGATATATATTTCGCGAACCTTAATTTTAAATATTTAGTAATAATAATGCGACCGGGGCACGCCAAGTTTTTGTATGTCACTTTGTGCCTTAACCCCTTTAGTTCCGGACCTACTTGGCAAAGCTTATGATTAATTTCAAAACAGCAATTTCAAACACTTCGATCAATTTGTAGCACAGGACACTTTTATATTTAAAATTGACAATCAATGTGATCAACGTCATGGCGCAGTGGAGGTTAAATAGTTTTATATTTTACTATTTGTAATAAAATCCGTGTGACATAATAATGCTATTTTATATATCAAAACATTTATCATACAAAATTAAACTTATTTTAAAAATAAATTTTTCTTAATAACAAAATGCGTTTTGACTTTATGGAAAAAATTTATGTATTATATTTCTATAAATGCAAGATTGATTTTATGGCAAATACTATTTCAAACCCTCACAAATCGAATTGCTTCTAAATACTTGGCTAATTATTGATTTCATGTTTAGTTTTTATTTTTTATTTTTTAGAGAATACTTTTTAGGAAAAAATTATTTTTCAAATTTTATTATTTTTTAAGGTTATTTCTTTAGAGGAAAATTATTTTTATAAGTTTTTTTAGGAGTAAATATTTTTTAAAACCTTCTTAAGTTTTTTAGGGTTTTTATATACTTGGCGTATTTTTTTTACCTTCGTAAGGTTTTTTTAATAAGATATCACTGCTTTTTGTAAAAATTTATTTAATCTCTATGTTACATACAAGTTGTGAAATTTTTATATACTTGGCGTATTTTTTTTACCTTTGTAAGGTTTCTTTTAATAGGATATCACTGCTTTTTGTAAAAATTTATTTTAACTCATTATTACATACAAGCTGTGAAATTTTTATATTTTTAGCGTATTTTTTTTTACCTATGTAAGGTTCTTTTTAGTAGGTAGTTATATCTTTCACTTATTCATACGTGTGTAGCTGCACGAAAATTTCATAATTTTAAGAATAGAGGATCAAATCAGGATAATAAGGATATTAAGGATACCAATAAAATTTTGTAGACTATTGTCAAACATAATAATTTATTAAATATGCTTATATATCGCGAAATAGTGCAACACAAGAAAAAAAGTGATAAAGTGATTAACGGTTATTAAGAGTATCGCGGAATAGTGCAAGGAAGAGAATTTAGAAGATAATTTCTTCTAATCGATGTCATATTGAGCAAAGTTAGATTATAATAGACAAACTGAGCGAATGCTTACACTTGTGTGAATCTGTGCATTACCAATTAACATATTAATGAATTGCATGCTTATGTTAATGTACTTAAATAAATCTTGTGGTAATTCTACCCAAAATATTATAAAAACAACAACATTGAACACATTTTTATTAATTGGCTTTATAAAGAATAATGAAATGAAAAATCATATCGCTTCTATATTGTCTACAAATATTTTGCGGATTTGGAATTACTCGCAACTTTTAGTTCTGGAAATGTGAATATTTCTTTATATTTTATATATAAATGTAATTAATGCGTAACTAATATTTTTAGATCACTTACAAATGGCTACCCAGATAGCACATGGACATCCACTGGACGTCCATCGAACGTACGTTTGTGGACATTTGAACATCCGATGGACGTCCGATTAAAGTTCGCTGGACGTCCGATGGACGTCCATTCAAGGTACGTTTGCAAATCCGCTGGACGTCCATAGGATGTCTATATTGGACGTCCAGTGAACATTTGATGGACCTCAATTGGACGTACATAAGACGTTCCAATTTTCATAAGCGGACATCCATGGAATGCCCAAAATATGTGTCCTGTATGTAAAATTTCAACTTTATAGGTATACAATAAAATTTCAGATAGTACAGGACATCCTATGGACGTCCATTTTATGTCCATTTTACGGTCGCCCGTCCATGGACATAAAATGGACGTCCATAGGATATCCATTTTGGACATCCGTCATTAAATATAATAAAATAAAATAATAAAGAAAACTTTCAGTACAATTATGAATTTATATATTAAATATTTTGATTTTTTCATAAAATGTACATATTATATATAATTATTTTTAGTTTCGCCTTATTACGATCTATATTATATAATATAATATAATATATATATATTATAATAACACAATGTAATTTAACATACTATATATACGAAACAAAACATTCTTATAGACATTTTTTATTCTAACTCTCATCAACATATGGACCTCAAAAATATATTGCGTTTCTGAAACTATTACATATATTAATAATAAACTCAAAATATCAAACAAACAAACTAAATCAAATAGGAACTCATCTTATTACATATCTTAATATATATATATATATATATATATATATATATATATATATATATATATATATATATATATAACACAAAATATATTTATATGTAATATACTAATAAAATATATACTGTGTATATATATATATAAAACATTCTTAGTTTCTTATTAGGCATCAACGTACGAGAGGACTTAAAAAATATTGCGTCTAAATAAATTATATATTACTTATATATTAATAATTTACTCAAAAAACAAACTAAACCAAATAAGAACTGAACATAAAACAAAAGCTTGAAAATTTTCACAAATCTTCCGGTTGCCTTTGAACATTTAATCTTTTTTGTTCCGCATCAAACCTTTCTTTCGCCCTTTTTAGCCATTTTTGTATTGCCTCTTCGATTTCTTTTTTTGTGAAAGTAGCGTTTAACTTTTCGCCTGCAGCTGTAACAGAAACTGATATATATATATTTACGTACTGAACATTCATTTAAAACAGCACAGTTTAAAAAAATAGGTATGTAAGGATAAAAAACAAGCTTGCCTCATTATTATTTATTGTATAAAAAACATACCGATTAATAACTGTGATAGCTTTAATACCCGGAATACACGTTTATTCTTTTTTCCCAGCCAACTATATTTAGCAGCTAATTCATTGGTGAGAATTTGACTCAAGTTGCGTTTTATGAATTCGTAAGCATTCTTCCCTCCAACTTTTGAAGCTTCTAAAATCTGAAATATTTTCATCATTAAAAAGCAGCTGTATAATATTATGGAATTATGAAATAAATTTGATAACTATATATATACATTATTTACCGATGTATCAAAATTTTCATCAATTTTAAAGAACTCCTCCACCTGCTCCAACTGTCTTTCATTTTGTATGGGAATATTGCAGGAAGAAAAAATAGATCGCTGTCTGGTATTATCTACAGCATTATTGCCATTTGTATGATGTAGATTCTCTATTGCATTTTTAATGTCTCTTATGTTATCACTTTGTTGCCAAATTTCTGCTTTAAAGAGATGCTGTTGCCGTATAATTTCTTTAAAATATGTTACAGAATCTTAAACAATAAATGATTAACATATATATATTATTTTATATTTTCAAATACCATGAATTTGATATCAGCCAAATATAGATATTAATATATATATATATATATATATATATAAATCTTGTTATTTATTTCAGTAACTGCGGCGACATTGATTACATTTTCTTTTAAATTTAATAGTATACATGTATTGAAATGTAGAATGTTTTATTTATCTATCAAAACTTTAGAATTAAACAATATGATTAACGAAATTAATATAGTTAAATATATACATTGCATACATAATTATTTAATTGTATGTTTAATTAACTAAATAAATGACTATGTGAAATTTAAAGTAAACACAAAAAATATTTATAAATATCTGCATTTATTAATATCAATATATACAAACCGTTATTATTTTGCAAATCTTTGTGGATTGGGCAGTGTTTGCAAGTGCAAATAGAATTATAAAATGCACAGTTGGAAATGTTATTACCCAAAACGTTTATTGATGGCTTATCATTTTGATCAGGTAACGCAATGGACGATTCCGAATAAAAATCTTTTGTTTTCGGATCTTCTTTGCTTGAAGTTTTCGGCATAGCTATAAAAAAAGTTGTTTTTTATTACTCTTGTGTATTATGTATTATTATGCTTGCTCATCTTTGCAAGTTATTGAAATGTTTTTTCGTATTATCTATAAATCATTTAAACCAGTTGAAAAATATTTTTTATCTAATAATATTTCGTGAATTAAGCACCATTAAAGCTAGCGTTTAAAATTCATAATTAATTGAAAAATTGACTATTATAAATTATAATTTAATTCAAGAATATATTTTCAATAAAGTAGTATTTAAACAAACTTTGTATACATAAATTGTCTTCTGCAGACTCATTATCACTTATACTTGTTCGACAAGACAAGCCTTTTAATTTTATTTTTGTTTTGAGCGTCCGTTACTTCTGAAATTGAATTATATAGAATATATACTTTAGAATATATATATAACACAGTACATATATAGTTACAATATATTTAAACAAATATATAAAATCTACGTTTCAAACGTGGAGGCGTTGGCAGAGTCCTATAATCATCCTCGTCTTCAGAAGACGATAATGGCCGCTTACTGGATCGTTTTCGTTGTTCATCTATTTCAGAATTCAAGTCAGAGGTGCACTCTGACTTTTTGCATTTTTCCCTGGCAGTTTTGTAATCGGCTAGAAATATGAAAATTGATATTATATTGAGATTATATCAGACCCTAATCTAAGAATTACGAGTGACATGTTTCATACCTAAAATTGTAATATAAACTAAAACATTTAAAAATTAATTTACTGTACATATACAATAGAAGAAATGTACTTAAGCTTAAATAATGAATCAAAGAAATTTTAATAATTTCTTAAATGTTGTAGTATTAACACATGCATCTTTTTAAAAGAAACATTTAGTCTAACTTTATTTGTCGCTTATGCACAGATATATAACCAAACACTGCATATACTTACCAAAAGTGCTGTTTCGAAATATACTGATTTCGTAGGAAGGCCAACATGTATTCGGCTCTTCATTTTTACGAATAATAGCCATAATTTTCTCGTTTTTAAACGGCGGCCAGTAACATCGGTTTTGTACAATCCAACTAGATGGTACTGCCTCGACTGTATCTTCGTCAATAAATCTGACGACAGTCCATGATTGATCTACCATTCTTAGCTGTGATATAAACAATAAAACGCAGCTTCACTTTTGTTTTAATAAAAAATGAATTTTTACTTATTTTCTAAATCTTACTTACATATACTTATATGCACTTACATATACATTTTGTATAGTAATTTTTATGCACATTTTTAAAAGAAAATTGCCCAAGACAGAACACAAAATAACTTGATACATCGATAGTCAAGTTTGTAACAAAAATTTGCATTAACAACAAAATTGGAAACATTTTTTGTCTACAAATTGTAAAAGTAAAACACTATGTGTATATTTTATCATATAAAAGCGTAAAAACCCGAGGTTTATTAATTTAAATATAAATACACATGAGAAAGGCCTTACCCAGCGAGAAATGATTAGTCGAATCGACATCGATTCGATCAATTTGACATCGATTCGACGACGAACCGACGTCGATTAGATTATTATTTCTCGCTGGGTAAGAGCCGAACGCGGATGTTAGTGCGTGCTTTTCATCGAAAATTTATTTTATTAATTTAGTTATTACAAAATTTTAATTAACACGAATAAAATATATAATTTAGTATATTAACTATTTTGAATGCAAAAGAGGGAAAACAACACTTACACTTTGGTTTTTTAATTTTAATTTTAGGCATTTATATACGATTTGTTTTATATCCCATTTCTGCAAACCTCCGATACGATCGACAATATAAATTCCTAACTTTGATGATTCACATGGTTCCGAGTAAAAATCAGTAAGTGAGTGATATTTATTGCCAATTACAAAAGTACCTTCATTACTTGAAATAAAATTTTTAACAATTATAATAGTTCCGTCTGCTAAACAACAAATGTTATCAGGTGCTGTCGTTTTTAATATAAATTGTTTAAATACTATTTTATTATATTGATTCAATTTTGAATTTAAATTAATGTTATTCACGATCGGACCATTAAAATGCAGATTTTGAAGTTGTGGCTCTTTAATTGTTCTTAATTTATCGGTTAATTTTGCACAAGAATTTTGTTCACTTATACGACAAACAATCTGTTCTAATGGTTTCTCATTTTTACGAATCATTTTTAAGATAGTTTGCATATAATTTTCAAATGCAAACGCACTAAACTCCTGCAATGTTCCAAAATTTACAGCATCATTATAAAGATGAAGTAAATTATGTACGTTATGTGATGCATTTTCTTTTCCATATAGAATTATAAATGTTTTTACAAAGTATTTTAACAGTAATTTTGCATAATCTAAATACAATTCCATGTGCTTTGAGTTTGATAAAATAGTGATTGCTACGTGTAAAGTTAAGAAGTTAACATATTTATCGGTATCCAGAACGGATTTTAAAACTACTGGTCCTGTATATAACACAAAAGTTCTAAACTCAGTTCCTTTCCATCTGTTGCTTTCACTTAATGACCTTGTTTTTCGATTTATTTCGCACGGAACATGACGTTTTTGCTTTACTAATGATGCAGATATTTCTGATATTTGATTAAAAGATAATTTGCATCGAGGTTTTCCATTGCACCACATTTTTACAACTAATGTTTTGACAATTCCCAGGTACAATAAATGTAATGGATCAGATGGAAAATCCTTCACCATATCTAAATTGGGAATTGTTTCAAGTATAGATGTGCCTGTGTGATGGCCTTCCTGTAATTTTAGACGAAAATCATAGTCTGTTCTTTCATGAAAATTATTTACATATGGAAAACACACTCTGTTAAGAAAATATTCTCCTTCACATATACATTTATTACATGAATAGTAACCCGAATGTCCTTTCGTGAATTTAATAAAAGCTTTAGCGGGTACGTCACAAATAAATGCATTAATTTTAAATGCATAATTGTGCCCATTAATTGTTATGCCATTTAAAATAAAATCAATAGCTTCCTCTGTAAAAGCTTGTAAAAATAAATTTGCGTTTTCAGGTTTCTCATTTCCGTAGTAAATCCCAACAACATTTACTTCGCTGTAATTCTCCACAATGTTGCATAAAATCGGATATACCTGACTATTTGAGCTTTTAAATAAAGGAAGACCATCAACATTCACATTAACTTGAATAGATTGCAAATTTTCAGAATATCGCGATACAAGTTCTTCGATACAACTACGCAGTCCAAAATGGTAATAATATCCTGGTGGAATACTTTGTAAATTTATCTTCCTAGGAGTTCTCAATAAAGTACGTGCATTAGTAGGTAATTCCGGATACTTGGATTTTATGCGAGTCATTAATTCGGTCAATGCAACGTGTGATATGTGGTTTCTGATTGCCCAATTTTGAAGCCATGGCAAAAAATTTGTAGAATTATCAGAATGAAGATTATCAGATTCTGTATTAACGTGATCAATAACGTCATTAGAATTATTTCCATTCATTGCTTCAATTCCAAAGGTATCGTTGGAAGTATTTTCAACATTATTACGATCAATATTTACATTTATGGAATGACTAGAATCTTCGTCATGTAATTCACCATTGTTACTCAAGTTCTGTGTCAATGACAAATTACTTAATCGATGTGACTCGTCATCTTCAAGTAATGGTGATGTACTATTCTTAGAATTCGAAAACGAACTTCTTAATAATAATGATGTTTCACAATTGCTTTGCGTGACGTTAATCACTGAATCTGACATCTTTTTTGCTCGTCGATAATAATTACATTTTATTTTTGGCATTTTTTATAATAAACTATATTTTGTTTTCTTAATTACTTGTTCTGATCTTGTTGACGTCGTGGATATCCTTATTGTTGACCTTTATGATATCGTCATTCCCTTTGAAAAAGTTCTGCATAAAGAAAAGAAAGAATTGAAATATTTCCAATTACAACATATATATATATGTATGTGTATATATATTTTTTTCTACAAAAAGTGCAACATCAAATTATTTTTGTATCAAATTGTGTGAAAAACATTTCTTATCGATGACTCACATTTTGATTGTAGACAGTTTTATTGCTTTTTATAAGAACTTTTCAAACTAAGAAATTGATTTCTAAAGAATAATGTATTCAATAGATCTATTCAATAGATAATTAATATAAAAGATAGTAAGGGGCATGTATGAAATTACAAAAACAGTCGGAAACAGTTAAAGTCTTATTGCAATTAAATCTATAGAGCAAAAGTCTGAAACACTGGGAATGCATATAAGCATATTATGTTATGAAGAATGAGGTGTGATGAAAATTAAACATGAATTCTACTTTACAATTGTCTGTAAATATAAGAGAAATAAGTTTTTAATTGCATATAAATTAAAATAGTGCTGTTCTTCACTTCAAAAAAGATGTGTGTCGCAGACTACAAATAAAAAATCATATTTTAAAATATTGAATGGTGTTCCGTATTCCTATTTACTTTTTACAAACCTTATTATATAATAATGTATATAAATTTTTGTCGAAAATAAATAACAATTGTAAAATGCATATATAATTATATTAAAATGCATATATATAATTATAACCTCTTAAGAGGTTAACAAATTCCGATACTGCATATATTTTATCACCGCTAATAGAATATGAATTAGAACTATTTAGTATTTGTTTGCACGTTATATTATATACATATCAAGCATTCAATACTGCAAAATGCATATAATTACATCATAGAAATAGAGAAAGACAAATTTGTTTTGTTCATAACCTAAACGAATCGAAAACTCATCAGATATAACCCAAGGGTAAGGTTGAAGGCGTAAATGGTCTTCATTCTAATAAGAGACTAGTTTACAAAAAAACTCATCAGAAGAAATAAATAATATGTACTTACGGTATCTGGCAGTGCTGTTCTTTCGTGGGTCGTGGGTCACCCAACCACTCGACTCGGGATCTCACTACTACACGCGTAACGTATCGGTGTAGCTGGCGCTAAAGCTCGACGAAGCGAGATTCGTGTCGAAAACAAATTAAAACCGTCGCATTGTTCTTCTTTATTTAGAGGGAAAACGCGAACACGCGCAAAAGCGCTTCCAAATGAATGGTTGGTGGAAGTGCGGAGAAAATAAATGACAAATGCGCGCGAAATGTTAATGTCCAATACTGGATATCCTATGGACGTCCAAATACGGGTGACAGACGGATGTCCAAAATCGGATATCCTATGGACGTCTATTTTATGTCCATTTTACGATCGCACGTCCATGGACATAAATGGACGTCCATAGGATATCCAATTTTGGACATCCTTCAGTGACCCGTTTTTGGACGTCCATAGGATGTCCGGTATATGTCCATGGACGTGCGGACGTTAATTGGACATAAAATGGACGTCCATAGGATGTCCTGTGCTATCTGGGTAAGCAATGAGTTGCATGTTTATGTTAATTCTATCAAAAATATTACATATACAGTTGAATTGAAAGCATTAGAGTTAGAGCCTGAAATAGAAATGTTAAGCATTAGTTAAAAAAGAAAAATATGGTAATAATTTTGATTTAAATTATATAATAAAGGTTATTTATTTTCTTGGACTAAATACTTTAAGGACAAGACAGTCTATTTAACTTTTTTGACATAATGGTTAATCATTTTTTTAAAGCAATAAGAAAACGTCAAAGTGGAAATTGATGACTTATTAGGATGGAGCTGCCTTTTGCAATATAATGTTATCGAAGAGCATTAGAATATCTGTCATCGACAAAAGTAGTTCAAATTTGAATCAAAATGAGGAGGGAGAGTCAGTTAGTGATACTGAAATGTAGATTTTATTAGAGAATCGTATAAAAGTTCATAATAATTTGGCAGTTACATTGATTAAAACAGAAGCCTACGATGCAGCTTTAGAAAATGTGAAACATGTTTTGAGTCGTCAACCACAAAATGTGTAAGCACTATTTAGGAAAGGTATTGCAAAAATACTAATCTTCTTTTATTTACTATACTTAATCTTTCTTTAAAATAAGTTGTATATATTCTTGATTTATATTTTACATATGGAAAATTCAAATATGTGTGTATATGTATTGTGCGTATCGTAGGATATTGAGACTCAAGGGGAATATGCAGAAGCTTATACAACACTCTCTCTCTCCCTCTCCCTCTCCCTCTCCCTCGCTCTCCCTCTACCTCTCCCCCTCTCTCCCCCTCTCTCCCCCTCCCCCCTCTCTCTCCCTCTCTCCCTCCCCCTCTCTCCCTCCCCCTCTCTCCCTCTCCCTCTCCCTCTCCCTCTCTCTCCCCCTCTCTCTACCTCTTTCTCTCCCTCCCTCTCTCTCTCTCTCCCTCTCTCTCTCCCTCTCCCTCCCTCCCTCCCTCTCTCCCTCTCTCTCCCTCTCTCCCTCCCTTCCTCTTTCCCTCCCTCCCTCCCTCCCACCCCCTTCCCTCCCTTCCTCCCTCCCACCCTCCCTCTTTCCCTTTCCCTCTCTCTCTCTCTCTCTCCCTCTCTCCCTCCCCCTCTCCGATGGAGAAGACGTGTCAAACATCGCTCCGTAAAAATGATAGTTTTTAAGTGATTCAATAGTGTGAGAGAGTGACTAAAAGTTGTCGAAGTAATAGCTGCATAGACCGGGAGTAACTATGAGTGTTATCTAGCCGGGATATGCTGGTATGTGAGCGTAAGAACTACATTTTTTGTATGAGACATCGAGGTCTCATACGACAGGTAGACATTAACGGTGGACAAAAAGTACTAACGTGTGTAAGTGGACGCAAAGGTGACTGATCGCCTTTGCTGATATTAACGGTTTCGGCCGGTAATTATCGATATGAACGATGAATATGATGAATATCGATGTTCGGCATGTAAGAAGGCAATAAAAAATCAGGTTGTGGCATGCCAGTCTTGTGTTAAGCTTTTTTACCATCCAGGATGTGTAAGTAAGCATAAGATTTATGATAAAAACCGTGAACTGGTGTCGTGTCCTGGCCCATTCAAGAAGTTTACAATTGAAAGTGAAGCAGATATGAAGAAGGCATCTGCAGTGGCGGGGAGCAGCAGGGATAGACTAGGATCTACAGGATCTATAGGTTCGTTTACGACATCAAGCAGTGGAAATAGAACATCAGGAGTGAGTGGACCATCGAGTATTGACGTAAAAATAGATTGGCTTGTAAAAATTGTGAAAGAATTAAAAGATGAAACAGCATGTAAGAAGGAAATTAAGATGATGGTCAAGGAAATAGTTCGAGAATAACTGGGAAATATTAAACAAGAACTTGGAGACCTGAGAAGAATGATACAGGCAGGAGCTTGTGGGCCGACAGGAGGAGCGCAAAGAAGCTATAGCGAAGCAGTTAAAGAAAAGAAGAAGGAAAATATTATAATTGTCAAACCCAAGGTGCAACAGGAGAGTGAAGCAACTAAAAAACTGATAAAAGAAAAGGTAGATATCAAGAACATGGCTATGGGAATAACGAAGCTAAAAAAGGAAGTAAGGGAACAGTTATTCTCGGTTGTGAGACTGGACAAGAAATGAAAAAACTAAAGGCGACAGTACAAGCCAAGCTGGGCGAAAATTTCAAAGTTACTGAGCCACCAAGGATGAAACCTAAAATAAAAATTGTTAATATTGGCGAGGAAGAAATGACGTTAAATGATGATGATTTAATAGGTACAATCAAGAAGCAGAACAAAATTGACGCGAAAAATGAAGGAATTCATATGCGAATAGTGAAGAGAATAGTTAAAGAGAAAAGAAATGATAAAAATCAATCCGGAAGAAAAGAAAAAGAAGGTATCGTAATAATAGAAGCTGATGAAGAGACTCATGAAGTAATGCTGAGCAAAGGAAAACTGAATGTAGGATGGAGAAAGTGTCCTGCATTCAATCACATTAACATTAACAGATGTTTTAAATGCTGGGGTTATTATCATATTGCAAAGAATTGTACGCGTAATGAAACATGTTACAAATGTGCAGGAAATCATAATGTGAATGAATGTACAGCGACAAAGAAAAGATGTATAAATTGTATGTTTAAGATTCAAACATACAACTTGAAAATAAATGATGAACATGACGCACTTGATCCGGAATGCCCGACTTTCAAGAGAGCGATACAGGAGGAGAAGAGGAGAGCCGGCTGGGAGGATGCTAAATAGCAACTACAGAAGGAAACAGAACTGATACTATATACAAATGCGCAAAGTTTGATGGCGCATAAAGACGAGATACAGCATCAGATTATGACGAAAATGAACCCTGCGTTCATCGCGTTATCAGAAACCAGAGTGACTGTAGAAATTGAAGACTGTGAAGTGAACGTACCGGGATATAATATAATTAGATGTGATGCTGAGAATAGAAATACAGGAGGGGTTGTTTTATATGTAAGGGATGATATTAAATATGAGATAATATTAGTAAAGAAGTTAGAATCGAATTGTTGGTGTGCTGCGATTGAAGTAAAAGATAATTTGTATAGAGGAGTAATAATGGTAATATATCATTCACCGAGTGCATCGCACGGTGATTTCGTAAGATTTCTGGAGGATATAGTAGAAGAATTAATAATACGAGGAGAATGTATAGTAATAGGAGACTTTAATATAGATATTATGTTAGATTCGTTTTATACAAGGAAGTTGCAGACGACAATGTTAAGTTTAGGCATGAAACAATATGTAAATAAACCGACGAGAATTACGAAAGACAGTAAAAAAATCATAGATTTAATTTACGCTAATAATAAAATAGTAGTGCAGGTAATTCATGAACCTAAAATAACAGACCATGCGTGGTTAAAAGTTGAACTTAATGCGAGTAAAATTGATAATAAATACAGAGAATTTAGTGCTAGGAATTTTAAAGAATTTAATGTAGATGAATTTATTAAATTAGTGGAAAATAATTTAGAACAAAGCCAAGATATGAATGTCAGTGTGAGAGCAAAGAAACTTGTTGATAATATAGTAGACGCATTGGACACTACAGCGCCTAAGAAAAAATTTAGAATTCTAAAAATATAAGAAGGAAAAAAATGGTTTTCGGATGAAATAAGAGAAGCAGCGGCTAAAAGGGATGAAGCGTACAGTAAAGCGTTGTATCACGATATGGACGAAAATTGGTTACAGTTTAAAATCGAAAGAAATGCAGTGGTCAAACTAATCAGGACAAAAAAGAAAGAATATTATGAAAATATGATAGATCATAACAAGGGAAATCCGACATCTATGTGGAAAACCCTGAAAGAAATAATAAGAGGCGAAGCAACGGGTACAAAGGCAATAGAGAATATAGATTTTGAAATATTAGATAATACTGAAGGGTGCAATAGAGCTGATAAATTTAATTTATATTATATACAGAGTATTGATAGCATAGTAAAATCTATAAATAGTGGTAACTTGAGAAGTCCAGGTAAAAGAATTATTTTTGTTATTGAAAGCGAGGGGATTATGGAAAATTTTGAGATGATTAGAATAGAGCATTTACAAAAAATTGTTATGGAACTACCAAAAAAGAGAGGTACGGAAGAGGGAATAATTAGTGATATACTTAAAGCAGTATTTTATGTAATAAAAGAGGAATTTGTTGATATAGTAAATAACTCTTTGAGGGAAGGTTGCTGTCCAGAAGATTGGAAAACGTCTACGATAATACCGATTCCAAAAATAGAGAAAGCTAGGAAAGCAAGTGAATTTAGGCCTATAAATATGTTACCAATATTCGAGAAAGTAATAGAATTAGTAGTTAAGAAACAAATTGAGACGTTTTTTGAAGATAATTGTATCATAACAGAGCATCAATCGGGTTTTAGAAAACAGTATTCGTGTGAAACAGCGATTCAAACAGTCATTGACGAATGGAAATTGATAGTTAGTGAAGCAAAAATGGTGGGGGTAATTTTCATGGATCTCAAGCGAGCATTTGAAACAATAGATAGGGAAAGATTGTTAGAGAAATTATATCAATACGGAATTAGAGGAACAGCTTTAGAATGGTTAAGATCATATCTAAAGAATAGAACACTACAGGTACGATTTAACAATGAATGGTCTACATTATTGGCCACAGAATATGGAGTACCACAGGAATCTGTATTAGGACCTTTGTTATTTATAATATACATAAATGATATAATTAAAGTCTGCCCGGAAGGATATAACATAAAATGTTTGCGGATGATGCGCTGGTGTATGTGACCGGAGAGAGTAGTGCGGAATTAGAAAGAAAAATGAATATGGCATTAGTTATAGTGAAAAAATGGATGAATACAAATAAGTTAAAAATGAATGCAGGAAAAACGAAATATATGATAGTTAGAAATATAAGGAAAAAACTGAGAGGTAACATTACATTGAAATGTTTGGATGGAACTGAAATAGAGCGTGTGGAAAGAATGAAATATCTAGGCATAATTATTGACGATAGACTAAGATTTAAGGACCACTGTGATTATATGCTAAAGAAAATAGGGAAAAAGTGAGTTTTTTAAAATAGAATAGGTAATTACATATCGGCATATACTAGATGTATTATATACAAGACAATCATAGCGCCTCACTTTGAGTATTGTGCGACGCTGTTAATTGATATGGGCGAAACACAGCTGAATGAATTGCAAAAAGCGCAAAACCGGGCCATGAGGGTCATATTACAATGTGATAGACATACCAAAGTGGAGCGTATGCTGCAAGCGTTGCAGTTTATGTCCATAAGACAGAGGCTATATTATAATGTGTGTATATTTATATTTAAGATTTTAAAGAGTATGTTACCGGATCAATTAAAAAATAGGTTAACAATAGTGGGAAATCAGAGTGAAAGACAGACACGACAAACCGGAGATATTGTAATGCAATTTCGCAGAACTACGAGTGCGCAGAAAAGTGTGTTTTATGAAGGAGTAAAAATGTATAATGACTTACCAGCTGAAATGAGACGGAATGAAACACTTGAGGCGTTTAAACGAGCGTTAAAGGAGTATGTAATAATTCATGTAAACAAGATCTGTATTACAAATAGCTGAGAAAGCTAATAAAGATCAATCAATCAATCAATCAATCTCTCTCTCTCTCTCCCTTTCCCCCTCCCCCTCCCTGCCTCCCTCTCTCTTTCTCCCTTTCTTTCCCTCTCCCTCCCTCTCCCTCCCCTTCCCCTTCCCTTCTATTTCTCTCTCCCCCCCTCCTCCCCTCCCCCCTCTCCCTTCCCCTCCCTCCCCTCCTCCCCTTCCCTCCCCCTCTCCCTTCTTCTCCCTCTCCCTCTCCCTCTCCCTCCTTCCCTCCCTCCCTCCCTCCCTCCCTCCCTCCCTCCCTCCCCCCCTCTCTCTCTCTCTCTCTCTCACGCGCACACCGAATTGTGATAGATTTCATGTTAAATTAGGCAGTGTTAAACTACATGTTAAAGTTGAAATGAATACGTCGGCATGTTGCAAATGATAATGGGCTCCACGCTGTTTATAAAACAATTTTGTAGCATAAATCGTGCGTGCATGAGCTTATTCGCCGTTCTCTCTAATAAATCTTGAATGGAATCATTGTAAATATACAATATTGTATATATATATGCAGGGTGTCCTACACGCGACACGCGACATCATCATCATTTTCGCATCATTTTCCTATCGCCGAAAAAACAAAGTGATGATACTTTTTCGACGCGGTATCATATGTCGCGTGTCTCTCGTCGTTCGCCGCTCGAAGCGTGCGGTCTACCGCCCATTCTCTCTGTCTCTCATGTGCCGAGACAATTTTGCTTATTACTTAATAATTATTACGAATTTTGCAAAATAAATGGAGGACTCTTTTCTATTAAGTTTAACATGCTCTACCTGCCCACGACAGGTAAAACGCGAACCACCGGACACCCTGTATATACAGGGTGTCCGATTACTGATTGTGAGCGAGCAAATGAAATGTGATGGTAGGTTCGGTCAAACTGGTGAGAAATGCAGTTATAAAAACACATATGGCAAATACGATATATTTTCAAAGCTACAGACATCCCACTTTTAACTTTTAACAATAAAGTACTCTTTTCATTTTGTCTAGTAATTTTTCAACCTTCTCAAACATTTTTTTTAATACCAAAGTGTAAAAGGTGAGCATATAGTGTGGTCAAGAACTTATTTATAATAACTAATTCTAAACATTTCCTATATGATTATGTAACACCTTTAGTATACAAGAACATGATTGAAAAATTCAGAAAGTCGTTCGACATGAGTTAAAAATTATGATTACATGTTAAATTTCCCAGAAAATTAATCAAACTAATTCTGCTTTGCAATATAAAAAAAGGATGGATATCATATAATTACGTATAAACTGCAATCATTGTGATACATAATACAAACATTTATATCTATCAATCGGCTATTTTGACGACTAACTGTGTCGTCAAAATAACCGACTGATAGATATAATGTATTCGTAATTCCGAAAATATTCTTGGAATAATCGACTGTGGTTAATCAATTTGCTTACGACTAACGGTTAACGACGTAAACCTAAGGCCTGTTCTACAATAGACGCGTAAAGTCGTAAGAAATTGACCAATCACAGTTGAATGTGAGGAGAATAATCGACTGTGATTGGTCAATTTTTTACGACTTACGACTCTATTGTAGACCAGGCCTTAGACCTGGAGAGAGTGATTCTCGAACGCAGCTCAGTTCACGCTGACGACGCTGGCCATTGTAGCTGCATTCTTCGTCTAGTCCGCCATCGAGGTAGTGAAGTGCAATTATGCTTAGTTTTAAAAATTCATCTATTCATATAAGTATATATAGTATTAATTCTAGTAAATATGTACGCGTTAGTGCAGTTTTACAATGGAATTTATTATGTATGTAAATCTAATCAAATAACGACAAAAACAATATTACCAAAGCTAAGTACAGCGATAGACGAAATTACGCAGGAAGTATTATAGCGAAAAATGGTAAGTTGAATATTTTATATGTTTTATATTATTATTCTATATTACTATTATTGTAGTTAGCATTCATATTACGTTATAAATGTGTACATAAATCCAGAATTGGATAGTTCATAAAGCCGTTACTTTTACGTTACTTTTTTCGGTAATGAATTACTAACAGCATTAAAATTATAACGCTATAAGTATATATCTGTGCCTATTTACATTTTATATTTATTTCATAACTTCATAAATTAATCCTTCGAGTGAGTCATTTTGACCCGAAAATTTTTTTGACCCTCCTCTGCAAATCTAGAAAATACTCTGATTCCAGAATTTTCTTATATAAATTAGGTACAAAAAAACGTCCTTACACTTTGTTTCGAAAAAATACACAGTTTCCGGTTTCCGAGATATTTCAATTTAGAAATAGCTGTTAATATTAACCCAAGTAGCAAATGCACGTCATTTGACGTCAAAATGACATCATCCGATGTCAAAATGACATCATTTGACGTCAAAATGACGTGTGCTTGCTACCTGGGTAAGACAAAGTAACGAAAAGAAGGAAAGGCTCATTAATTTTCGAATAAAAGTTAAATAATAGTAACGATGCGATATTATTCATGGTATATTAAAATAAGGAATTGATTGCGAATACATTCTAACCAGACTTTTTTTGACATTATAGATAATAAGGATATATTGCAAGAAATTAAAAAAAATATTATAACAAGTAAACCACATATATTATGTGAAAGAACTAATTTCCCAAAATTTTGTGGTAAGTTTATGTCGCGGGAGGGAAAGAGTAAATCCGCGAGAGCGTAAAACTCGGAGAAAGCACTGGGACTGATCGGGAGTAGAGAGAGAGAGAGAGAATGTCGGAAAGAAAATGACGGTGATGGTTCTCACTAGCTTAGTATTTATTGCACAAAAAAAAAGGAGAACACTATTCAACTCGAAGGTTTTTTTTGTTTTTAATCACGCAAGCCGGGCGGTGATGATGAACGAAACACAAAAAAAAGGGAGGGGAGGGGTAGACGAACGGAGATCTTGAATCTGGTCTCTCTTTGCTGCATGTGACGCGACGGAGATCTTCGAGAGAGCCCGATTTCGGGCTCGACGCGACGGAAATCTTACCGCGATGACAACCGAAAATGCAGCGACCAGATCGCGACCGCGAACAGATAAACGTTGATCCTTTCAGACCGAAAATACGGAGAGCTCTCAACGAGGAGAATAATTAACTTTCGTCTTCTCAGTTAGATGAACAGCTGAGTGTATCGATCGGTAGCTCAAATACGAATAACTCAGGAATTTCGGTCGTTGTCCAAAATAGGCATTAATAATCATTATAATCTATAAACAATAATGTTTCGCCTAAATAAAATTAACTGATAAATGTCCAAGCTCCTATTTCTGAAATCTTAAATTGTTGCAAAAAACGCGCGTTCAAAGAGACCAAGGATAGCGATCAGCTGTTAGGCGAGCCCCTCGCTCCGCGCTCCCGCCGAGCTAAGCGTACCTTCTCTCGCGCACGAAACGCGCTCCCGATCGAAAACGATACGAGCCTCGGTCGTTCCAGAGGAGACAAAAACAAAAATAGAAAGACAATAAGCCTCTCTCGAAAACGTCTCGACCCTTTGTTATAACTGAAATTCAAAAGATCTCGAAGCTTCGAGAAAACCTAATGTATAAAACCTCCTCCCGAGCGACCGTCGACTCACTTTCGAAGTAACTTGCTCGGTGAAAAAATAGTCGAATTTCCTCGTATAAATCGCCCGTCTAATACGTTACGCGCTCCTTCTTTCCGTCGCCCGCGGACCGTAATTAAAAATATTAACGAAGCTTATGCACTTTATCCACTTATATGCTTTTTTTTTGTTCTTTTATTATTTCTTGTTATTTTGTGTTTTTTTTTAATACATGAATTTTGTGCCGTGTAAAGTGCTCTCTCTTTTTTTCTTTGTCACGACCTAAGTCCGCGTCAAATCTCCTTCCGCTCTCGCACAGTCGTCGACGCCGAAAACGAGCGATCATACGTGATTTCAAAGCCGATCACACGTGATCGGGGTTGTTTTCGATGCGTGATTATCACGTGATCGTCGCGTGATGGTATCGACGCGCAAGAGTTCTCCAAACTTTCGGTGGTTCGCAATAAGCATTGAAAATCGCGAAATTCTTGTCCGTATTCCGAAACAGTTTACCTAATATCGAAACTAGTTATTAACTGTTAACCTGATAAATACGTATTTCAATCTGTATAGCATGTATCATTCTACCACATATGCAATATTGTATTGCACATTTCTTTTTTATTATTATACTAGGTGTTTACAAAGCTACGATGTTGAACAATAAAAAACGTACTAAAGATACGATGAGAGTAGGAATAGAAAATAGTGATTATATTATCGAAAAGCAATGGATTTTCAAACATCTTGTGGTAAGTATAGCACAAGGGGTCAACCACTACTCAAAAAATGTACAGTGAACCAGTGTTACCATTTCTGGCAGTACAAGACATTTTATTGCTAGCATTGCCATTATATTGCTTTCGTATTGTTAATAATGCTGATTTAATCTCAGTATTTTTATTTTATTGTCAGTATTGCCAGTACTGCCGCAGCATTACAAAGTATTTCTAGTGTATTACTTTTTTTCTTATATTGCTAGTATATTATCTCAGTATAAAACATATTCTAAAACATATTTTCTCTAAAATCATATTTATTTCATTTATTTAAGCACTATACATTAATAGTAATTTATTAAAAATTGGAAATAGTTTGGTAAAAAAATGTATCAATGAAATCAACTAAAGAAACAAAATAAATTTATTACTCATTTTATTTTACACAACAGATAATGTAACTTAAAACATGTAATAGATATAATTAAATCGAATAGAGAACATATACAAACACAAATTTTATACATTACTCATGGAATTATATTAAAGCTAAAATTTAAAATTTTCATGGAAATACAATGAATAATATAAACTAATAATTATTTTTTAATTTTTTGATTTTTTGGGGGTTTCTGTACTTCTTTGTTAATTGTGAAAGGATTTATACTATTTAAAGATATTGGCTCATATATTATAAATCTTTTATCAACTTCTTGAATATCATCTTTCTTCGGCCATCTAAATTCGTCTAAATTGGCATATAGAAATTTAATTTTAGATGTATTTTGTTCTACATGTAATATTCTTTCTATGTACCATCCTGTATCATAATAAACACAGTAATATTTTTCACGTTCTATCTTCAATTTCTCACTTGATTTTTTATACGTACTTGCAACGTTCATACCGAGATTCATGTTTATACCACGAACTCGATATAATCTGTCACTAGATAACCTATTTTTACTTTAATATAGCCAACAAAGTGAAGATTTTCTCACAGTATATTTTTTTCATTAATATTTACATTTAAAAATAAACTTTTATTATTTTCTGTATAGTTGTAATATTTTATAGTTATAATCTTTTAAATTTAATTCTGTTTGATTTTTAAATATTAAAATATTTTGTAAATTTTCCAGATCTTCCTCGAAATTTTCATTAGCAGATCCAGTATCTTCATTATTTTGTTGTTCTATAATATCATTGTCATTTTCCTCTTTTTCTGCACTTTTCCCTTCGTCAGTTAAATGTCGAATATTAATCCTTTCAAAACTTTCTTTTATTTTTTCTTCTCATATTCATTTCTAATTCTATTGCAATGTTTAGTGCATCGTTTTTAGCGGCGTTCAAAATATATAAAATTTTTTCTGTAAATGGATTTTCATGAAAATTTAAAATTAGAATTTCATCAGAAGAAATTTCTAACCGATTATTTTCTTCTCGTGGAAATTGAAAAGTATCTCCTTCAAATAAGAATATGTATTACTAAAGTAAATTAAACTTTAATAATCACACTTTTATGCGATTTAATTGAAATTGATATTATAAATAAAAATTACTTAAATTAGTACTTATTTCGTTTAAAATTTGCAATTGATTTAAACGTCTCAAAATGCTCAATAAATTAAAATTAACTGTTGTTGAGAAAGTAGACGTCATGGACCTTATTTGTCTGAAAATTTTTTCGCATGGTTGATTACTACATAACCAAGGTGTAAAAACTGATTAGTTTCTCCTGATTTTTCAAGTAATATTAATAAACCATGTGCATTTAAATCTATGCATGTGTAAGCATTAGAAGTTATATAATTTTTATCAATATTGTAGTTATTTTCTTGTAACCATTTTTTCCATAATCTTTAAAAAAATGTGCGTGCCACATGGAATATACGCTCTTCAATTTTTAAATTTTTTATTTAAAAAAGAATTTAGTATGTGTTTAATTGAAATAAGAAACTGTTTAGTGCTTTGGCTATCTGGAATATTAGATAATAATTCTGTAACTCGAGGTGCACATAATTTTTCAACTGAATCAAAATTCATCTTATCCTTTGCTGAAAAATAAAATGTTTTAGAATTTTAGATAAATAGTATACAATATTTCAGATATTATTTAAATTAAATTAAACATACGTTCAAAATCAGTTACACAATAAATGTTTGTCTTTAGAAAATTGCTTTATTAATTTTTTCACATGTTCTGGAGACACGATTTTTAAGCCCAATAGTAAAAACACGTTCGGTTTTAAAAATCTTGTTTTTATTTTTGTTACAATATGAACTGTATCTTGAATGCATACCGGTTTCTTTATATCAAATTCAATCTAAAATAATTAAAAATTTATACAGTTATGGCATTTTTAATTAAAGTTGTTAAATTAATGTTATTAACATGAAGATATTCCATATTGCTAATATATTAGCAATACTTCGCAATAGTTAGCAATACATGAGTAATATTGCCTGTTTTATTGCAATTATTACTGTACTGTCGCAATATATTTCTAATGAAATGTACAATGATTGCCACAATGGTTGACCTTTTGGTATAGCAAATATTAGCGATGATATTTGTAATACATATTATATATATGTATATGAGATAATCATATATTTCTTCTCTTACATCAGATATTAATACAATAAGCTTCATGGAAAGCAAGAACAAAAATAACAAATCTGTGATACAAAACAGTAATAAGTCTGTGATACAAAACAGTAATATTGAAGAAAAGACTGATGTTTTATTAAATCGGTGAATCTCACACGATGATCTCTATGGATAAAAATAACAATGGAAACAATAATGATGGTAACATGATGGAACATAACAATGGAAACAATAATAAATCTGTGGTGCCAAACAAAGATTGTAGTGAGGAGATGAACGATGTTGCATCAAACATTGGTAAGTGTGCATAATATTTCCAATTGTTGCTCTTTAGAGACTGATATGAATGTCTTAATCTATAACTGTTTTTATTCTCAATAACATTTTTTATTTGATTTATTTTTAATAATATTCTTTTAATTAATTTTGTAATTTAAAAAAATGGTCAAATAAATATTCCCAGACAACACAAAGTCTTTAAGACATCTTATGTCCTGATTTTGGACTTTGTGTTGTCTGGATTGTATCTATAAATGTGTATGTCATAACTATTTATTATTTACATTAATAACATGTTTTACGTATATATTTTTTATTTTTCCTGCTTCATATAAATTATAATTTTTAGTAATGTTAAAACGTTATTGTAAACAATAGTGTTTTTTATATTATTTTTTTGTATTATTATCATTTCGTCAAATCTGTCACATTAACGAATATCTAGATTATATAATTTTAAAATTAGTTGTTGATTGTAAAGTTAGAGAGCGGGTTAAAGTATAGTCTATCTCTGCATATGCGATTCTACTACAATATATAAAAGATTGTTATGTATACTTCTTTTTTATCACTATTTTAGGTGTTTGCAAGTCGATAATGCTAACTGATGAAATTGATAGAAACAACAGGGCAAATGTAGAAGTGGAAAACTATAATTATCAGGAGATTACAGATCTCCCAACATCTTGTGGTAAGTTTGATTAATATTATGGTTGATATCTGTAATAACAATTTTCTTATATGTACAAGATACTAATATGTTTCTTTTCTAATATCAGATATTAACACGATGATCTCTATGGATGGAAATAACAATGGAAACAATGAATCTGTGATGCCCAACAAAGATCGTATTATTGAAGAGACTGATATTGCATCAAATACCGGTAAGTATGCATAATATTTCTAATTGTTACTCTTTAAAGACTGATGAATATCTTAATGTTTAATTGTTTTTGTTCTTAATGATATTCTTTTAATTAATTTGGTGTTTTTTAAAATTGTCAAATATACATTGTATATATAAATTTGCATGTCACGACTATTTATTATTCACAGAAATAATAATGTTGTACAAACAATACTTACTTTTTATGTTGATATTCCTTATGCATTATATACAAATATAACCTTTAATGATATTAAACGTAAACAATAATGCTTTTTATATTATTTTTTGTTATTGTCATTTCCTCAAATCTGTAATAGTCACATTAATAAAAGTATCTAGAATACATAATTGTAGAACTAGTTATTAATTATAAAGTTAGAAAGCGGGTTGGAGTATTTTAGTCTGTCTCTGCATGTGCGATTCTATTATATCTTTTATATATTCTATTATGTGCTAGATTGTAATGCACACTTTTTCTTCATTATTATTTTAGGTATTTGCATACCAACGCTGTTAAACAACGAGAGTGAAAGACATGATCAAGAGAAAGAAATTGATCAAGAGATTACAGATCTCCCAGCAACTTTTGGTAAGTTTAGATAATGTTATCAATTATATATCTGTAAGCGCTATTTTATCATCTGTATGAAATAATAATATATACTTTTTTTCTTATATATATTGTTTCAGATATTAATACAATAATCTTTACAAATGAAGATAGGACCATTGAAGCTGTCATACCAAATAACTCTTTCGAGAATAATAATATTGAAATAGCAGATATTTCTTTAGACGCAAATATTTTTTTATCTGGTATGTAAAATTTTTAAAATTACAATTCAATGATGAGGTTCCATATTTTATACAATAAATAATATGCAACGTGTATTATTTATTGCATTGTTGAATAAACGTATTTGTTCTTGTTTGTCTTAATCTTATTCTTTGTTTGCAGATATACTTAATGGACCTGATTTAATCAATGATTGTGGTAGGAGATTAAGTTTTAACGTGACTGGTATGTAAAAATTGAATTATTGTTATATAAATTTTTTCATTAATACGTTGACTGCCACAGTTTTATGTGTTTTGCTCTGGGGGCCACAATAGAATTTTCATTATTCTAAGCATATAATGATAAAATATTAAGTAATATGATTAAATAAGATTATATCCTTATTTTTAATTGTTGAATAGCGCACTTTTTATTTCATGTTATTTATTATTTACGTTGTTAAAAATTTTTTAGTCGATGAGATTCATCTTATTTTAATCATTCTAAAAAATTTAGTAACGCCGGTCACGGGTGACCACCGTGGCAGTCAACGTGTTAATATTTGATTATGTTTTAATTTAAGTGGTTATTAAGGGTTGCCACTGACCTGGAAAACCGGGAAAAGTCATGGAATTTTAAATTAGTCAGGGAAAACCTGGAAAAGTCAGGGAATTTCAAAATTCATTTTCTGTGGCAATCCTATATGTTTATTACTTTTGTAACATGCTTATGTATACATATATCTATTTACATCGATTTTGTATTTTTTTTCATAGTCCTTTGTATATATTTATTTTAGAGATAAAATATTGTATTTCCAGTTTTCTGAATTTAGAGAAAACAAATTTTTAAGTTTTAAATGTGCATGAGAAATGGTGAATTTTTTAGATATAAAATAAAAATAAATACAATTTGATTTATTGAGTTTTTAATAAAGTATTTCAACTGACATGTTTAATAGCATAACTGTCAATAACATGCTGCACTTGATTAAAATCAAGGCACTTGCAATTAATTACTACTAATAAATGAGAAATCAGGTAAAGAACAAAAAACATAAATCGTAATTTGTATAAAACCCTTTACTATTATACAATTTAAGCTCTTGATACATTGGAAAACCTATTAACTTAATTTTGACAAAAACTGGAGATATGATCCTTTACCTAGATACAGATATATATGTACATATATGTATATACATTTTACAAGTCACACGAAGGATTATAAACAAAATAATAGAGATAATGTAATTTTCAATATTGTAACGTTGCTCTTTCGCGAGTTTCGCTCGGATTCGCTCGGTCGGGATCAGGGCTCGTGAAAGGGTTTAGCAAGACAGCAGACGTGGTGTACGTTTAAAAGAAAATGTTTATTCAAAGTAAATGATAGAGTGCATGTACATGTATGACGCGTGAGTATTTACAGATGCTCGAATTGATGTGTGAAAGATGCGCGTGTATCAAGCTTCGGTGTGTGTGTGTGTGTATAAATGTGTCGGCGGCGTGCATGTATAACGGTGTATAGTGTGTGTATAAATGTATATATAGTGCGTGTATACAAGTATATGTAGCGGCGTATAAATGTGTATATAATGCGTGTATCTGGATTCGGTGTGTCGGTATCAGAAGGTATATTCGGTGCGTGATACGGTTTAAAGAATGTATATTCGGTGCGTGATACAGTTTAAAGAATGTATATTCGGTGCGTGATATAGTTTAAAGGTCCCGTCGTGTGTTGTTGTCGTGTCAGCTGTCCGGGCGCGCGGGGCGCGGGAGCGCGCGAGGCGCGGGAGCGCGCGTGGCGCGAGAGCGCGGAAGGCGCGAGAGCGCGGAAGGCGCGAGAGCGCGTGAGAGCGCGGGGCGCTTGAGAGCGCGGGGCGCGAGAGAGCGCGAGGCGCGAGAGAGCGCGAGGCGCGAACGTATTCGACTGCGGTTTGTGTTTCGGCTGCGTATTTGATTCGTGCTTTCGGATGGTATGATGCAATTAGGATGCAACGTCTGGACGAGATCGCTCGTCGGCGAGCAGAGATCTCTCTACCCGCTGAGTTTTACGATCGTTGCAGGTTTGTGTCGGATCTTTTATCGAAAGTGTCGAGATCTCTCGACAGAGACTGAGTTCGCTCAACCTCTGTACTTTCGGTTTAGGATTGTCAGGAAACTCTTGCAAGATGTACCGCGATCACACGGCGGAGTTCGCTCAACCTCTTTTATCTTGTCGAGAGCGTGTTCGGGATCGGAGATCAGGTACTGTACGAGTACTTTGATCGAGATCTGGAACGGAGTGATCTTCTCGGTATCGGCTCGCGCTTTTTATACCGAGACATTACCCGTTCGGGTAATTTCGGCGAGACTCGTTAGGCCCGGATTTGTTTTCGCCTAATCCGAGTAATTATCGGCGCGCGCTATCTTGGCGGCGTTCGGGCGGTGCGGCAGGGAGCGTTGCTCGGCGGCTTCCGTCAGGATTCGGAGCGGTTCGGAAGTGCCGAGACAACGGCCCTGGCTTTTCGATAACGACGGCCGTATAACGGCGCGATTCGGTCGCGTTTTGCAAGAATAAAAAAGGGCGCATAGCGCCGCTGCATTTGCCCGGCTGGTGTTCGCCGGGCGGCAGCCTTCCGGCGAATCGGCGGCCGGGTAAAAACGATCGCTCAGGGAGGATCGTTACAATATTTATCAGTTAAAAGCACAAAATCTTAAAAATTATACAAGGCAACAGACTAAAACAAACAATATTTTTATTTTTATAACAAATATCAAAGAAACTTTTCTAGACACTCTATTTTTTTATAACAAATTTATTTTTAGTTTGTAAGATCAATTTTTTATATGATGAATATTAAAAATTTGTTTTTGGCACGAATTTTTTCTTATTAAAATTGATATCTTTTAATAAAAAAATAAAAAAGATAGAGATTAAGAAATTCTATTTCAAGCGTTAAGACGCAATAATATTTATGATTTAGAAGAAAAACATCGGTTTTGTGTTTTGCCAATCCAAAGAAAACTGTAGGGTGAGTCCAGAAAGATTAATTATGTTGTATTCTCCAAAAAAGCAATTTCCAATTTTACTTTATTTTCTATGTTAGATGTTGAGAATGATAAAATAAGTAGTACATAATATGTACTACTTATTTTATAGAAGATGAACAAAATGTATTGGATAATGAGTTGTCTCGTAAAGAAAGTAATGCCTCAGAATATGTACTATCAGAAGATGAACAAAATGTATTGGATTGTAACGTACCGCTTTTGCGAATATTCGGCTCGGATTCGCTCAATCGGGATCAGGGTTCGTGAAAGGGTCGGCGAGACAATAGAATCGGTTGTTTAAATAATAAGTTGTTTATTCAAATAGTTGAGTAGTGCATGTACAGCGGATGAAGTGAGGATGAGTATTTACAAGTGCCTGAATCGATGTGTGTAAGGTGCGCGTGTATTCCGGTGAGTGTGTGCGTGTATAAATGTGTCGGCGGTGTGTGTCGGTGCAATGTGTGTGTATGTACGGCGCGTTGTATAACGTTTCGGTGAATGTGCGTGTATAAATGTGTCGGCGGTGTGTGTCGATATATTCGGTGCAATGTGTGCGTATGTACGGCGCATTGTATAACGTTTCGGTGAGTGTGCGTGTATAAATGTGTCGGCGGTGTGTGTTGATGTATTCGATGCATGCGTATGTATGCAAGTGTGTGCGGCGCGTTGCGTATGTAAATAGGTAGACGAGGCGTATGTAATGATGCGGTGAACGTGTGTATCAATGTATATATAGTGCGTGTATATGAATTCGGCGTGTCGGTGTATATAAATGTATAATCGGTGAAGGTTTAAATCCCCGGCGTGGTTATCGTCGTGTCAGCTGTTCGGGCGCGCGGGGCGCGGGAGCGCGCGGGGTGCGAGAGCGCGTGAGGGCGCAAAAGCGCATAAGAGCGCGGGGCGCGAGAGAGCGCGGGGCGCGAGAGAGCGCGGGGCGCGTGAGAGCGCGGGGCGCGAACGTATCGTTCGGCGCGGTTTGATTTTCGGTCGCGTATTTTATTCGTGCTTCGGGTGGTAGGATGCACTAGGATGCAACGCCTTGACGAGATCGCTCGTCGGCGGCAGAGATCTCTCTACCCGCTGAGTTTTTACGAGCGTTGCCGGTGTTTGTCGGATCTTTATCGAAAGTGTCAAGATCTCTCGACAGAGACTGAGTTCGCTCAACCTCTGTACTTTCGGTTTAAGGTCAGGAAAACTCTTGCAAGATGTGCCGCGATCACACGGCGGAGGCTGAGTTCGCTCAACCTCTTTTTATCTTGTCGAGAGCGTGTTCGGAATCGGATGCCAGGTACTGTACAAGTACTGAGCGAGATCTGGAACGGAGTGATTTTCTCGGTATCGGATCGCCCTTTTTATACCGAAAAATTACCCGTTCGGGTAATTTCGGCGAGATTCGTTGGGCCCGATTTGTTTCGCCTAATACAAGTAATTATCGATACGAGTTATTTCGGCGGCGTTCGGGTGGTGCGGCAGGGACCGTTGCTCGGCGGCTTCCGGCAGGATTCGGAGCGGTTCGGAAGCGCCGAGACAACGGCCCTGGCTTTCGATATCGGCGGCCGTATAAGGGCTCGATTCGGTCGTGATATCGGATTAAATAAAAAGGGCGCATAGCGCCGCTGCATTTGCCCGGCTGGTGTTCGCCGGGCGGCAGCCTTCCGGCGGATCGACGGCCGGGTACAACGATCGCTCAAGGGGGGATCGTTACAGGCTAATGAGTTACCACATAAAGAAAGTAGTGGATCAGAATATCTACCATCAGAAGATGAGCAAAATGCATTGAATGATAAGTTGCCACATAAAGAAAGTAGTGGATCAGAATATCCACCATCAGAAGATGAGCAAAATGCATTGAATGATAAGTTGCCACAAAAACGCAAATCAATTTTGAACACAATTGAAATTTCAACCTCAAGTTTAGATGCCTCACAAATTAATAATGGTGCATCTATATGCAACGACGAGAATATGTGTGTTGAAACATCTAATCTGAAATCTGAAAAACAAAACTATTGCGTTTTTTGTGCAAAGTTGCAAACACAACTTGCACGACATCTTGAAATGGTACGTCGCAACGAGCCGGAGGTAAAGAAGTTTGCTATCTTACCCAAGAACAATCCAGAAAGAAGAAAAATTATAGATACTTTGCGGAAAAACTGCAATTTTAAATTTAATACAAGCTCTGATGTGAATGACGGACGACTTATTGTATGTAGACGTCCTAATGAAAAATATCAGAGGCTTTCTACAGATTTCACTGCTTGTGGAAAATGTAAAGGCTTTTTTGCTAAATCGACAATACGTCATCACTCACGACATTGTTTTGAGAAAGATTTTAAAAAGAATCGATGCGTTATGATCATGGGTAGAAAAGTAACATGCAGATTACACCCATTGGCAAATAGTGTATTAAGAAAGACAGTATTCCCTGTTATGAGGGAAGACAATGTTACACATCTTATCAGATATGATGAGCTATTGATTTTATACGCAAATAAATTATGCGTAAAGTACAAAGCTCAACACCAGCATGATATGATTCGTGCTAGACTACGTGTTCTTGGTCGCTTTCTTTTGGCATTAAAACAAATAAATAAAAGTGTGGAAAACTTTACATTGGTCTATCATCCGAAAGTGTATGACGATTGTGTCAGTGCAATCAATATAGTTGCAAGATATAATAATGAGACAAAAATGTATGAAGCGCCTGCAGTTGCGGCAAACTTATCAACTTTAATTAAACACATTGGAAATCTGCTTATTACCGAGTGTATAAAGAAGGAAGACACAGAAAAAAAGAAACTGGTCAAAGATTTCTTAAAATTATTAACTGTTGATATAACAACAAGTGTCAATAGAACTGTATTAGAAACACAGTAGGCTCAAAAGCGACATAAAAAAGTCAATCTGCCATCAGTGGACGACATAAAAAAATTGTTTAAACATTTAGAGAAAAAACGAGTTGAGGCTTTTAACGTACTACAGCAATCTTTTTCGTATTGCAATTGGCTTTCTTTGGCAGAAGTCACACTGATCTCTATACAAGTATTTAACAGACGACGGGCAGGAGAAAGTGAACGTATTCTTATCACAGATTTTCAAAATTACGAAAGACTTAACAAAAACATGTACAGCGACTTACAAATCATTATCACAAGAACACAAAAAGATTGCTGAAAAATATATTAGATTCTGTATAAAAGAAAAATTAGGACGTACGGTGCCTGTTTTGTTATCAAGCTTTATTTGAATGTATTAATTTTGTTCCCTTTTCGTCTCGGAATTTTAACTCGAATTCTTAGAGTACTTACGCGATATTAGGAGCAAGTGGACTGTATTTGTTAGACTCTTTAAATGTTTAGAGAGTTAACTATAACTATAGGAGTTTTATTTGAGTCACAAGCAAAGCGCAATCCAAAGCAGGATTAGTTGCATTCAGAAAGCACTGAGAGCAAGAGATAGCGAAGCAAAAACGGGAACAAGACTTCACTATTGTTCGGAAAGCTAGTGTGTCGTTTGCGGAAGTCGCTCACGAACTGATTCTACGAACGGCGGCCTTTTTCGCGAGGGCCGCCGTGATAAGCAGAATTTGACTGCCCCTCTTTCCCCTCGGTCACCGAACCCACGATCAGCTGTAATAGCCGCGATCGAGACCTCGATGCCGAGGGGATTGAGGGGGAGTTCGAGACAATACATCGCTTGTGTACTGCCGCAATATTCTCGCGGTATCAGCGCGAACATGCCGCCCGCCTCGTCCAAGCGACGAAATAGTGAGAGAATTTGTATAAGGAGCCGCCCACCGTGCGAGCGACCAAATACAAAGCGGCCTAAAAATAAGGTATGATTATATATGTATATATATATAAACGGTACTGGCTGCGTGACGTAATAAGGACGTGCAGTCCAGGAAACTATTTAATTAAATTTACAGTCGCCTTAACTAAATTTGAGAAGCATTCTGAAATTACAGTTTTTCAGGCGCTTGCGGTAGCGAGACCGGTAGCAGACACAACTTAGTAATAGGTCGCGTCAATTCCGTGGTAGCCGTACGGACTGTGACTACCCGAACGTGTCCATCAGGACCCGGGTGCACCGCCGTGACCATACCCATGGACCATTTCGCCGGGGGGGAGAACTCGTCCTTTAGAAAGACTAGATCTCCGAGCTGGAAGTTGAGTCTGGCGGTTTTCCACCTTCCGGCCTGTTGCAACTGGTGCAGGTACTCTCCAGACCATCTGCGCCAGAAATGATCTCGCATGGCTGAGATCAGTCGCCAACGCGTTTTAGGGTGCGTGAGCGTGTCCGCCGCTTCCTCCGGTTCCGGGATGTTAGTGAGTGGCTCTCCCACTAAAAAATGCCCCGGAGTCAAAGCCGTCGGATCTGATGGATCCGAACTGGCGGGGCACAGCGGGCGAGAATTTAGGCACGCTTCGACTTGGCACAAGAGGGTGGTGAGCTCCTCATAAGTCAATGTTTGATCGCCCAGGACACGCCTCAGATGGTGCTTCGTTGACTTTACGCCCGCCTCCCACAGTCCACCGAAGTGTGGTGCGTGCGGGGGAATAAAGCGCCAAGAAGTTCCCTCATTGGCCAGCTGCTCTCCGGCCTCCTTGTAGAACTCGGAAGCCGCCCTAAAAATAGTCCCGAGTTCCACGGCCGCACCTCGGAAGTTTGTGCCGTTATCACTCCAAAGTTGTGCACAACGGCCTCGCCGTGCTACGAAGCGACGGAAGGTCGCAAGAAAGGCGTCTGTTGAGAGGTCCGAGGCCGCGTCCAGGTGGACGGCCTTGGTCACCAGGCACACAAATAGGCAAATGTAGCCTTTGAGCGCGGCGCGGCCACGACCCTTTGCAGCGCGTAACCGGATGGGTCCTGCAAAGTCCACGCCGGACGATAAAAAGGCTCTGGCTGGTCGCAGCCTCTCTGGCGGTAATTGTCCGATCTGTTGGCGACCGAGGTCGGCCCGGAATCGTGTGCAACGCACACACCGATGAATCTCCTGCCGGATTAATGAGCCCTCGCCAAGGATCCAGTAGCGTCTGCGCAGAAAACTTTGCACTAGACGTGGACCTCCGTGCAGAGTAACCGCATGAGCGTGTCGCACCAACAACCTTGAGAGATGCGACGTCTTCGGAAGGGCAATGGAATGCCGTCCGCCGTAATCCAACGGCGCCGCGTGCAGGCGACCGCCCACTCGGAGCAACTCCTGATTATCCAGGAATGGAAAGAGGCCCTTCAATGGTTACCTTGACGGGATCTGGCGCCCTGCCTCGAGTTTGTTGATCTCCTCGGCGAATCCTCGCCGTTGTTCCAGACGGATCCAATGCATGGTGACCTCCGACAGCTCCGAGCTTGTCAAAAATCCGCCTCGTGCTGATTGTCTCCTCCGCGCGTTGTGACAAAATCTGAAACACAGGGCTGTGACTCTAATCAGACGGGAGAAAGTCGAGAATCTTTCAAGGAAATCGTTGGTGAGATGCCCGCTTGGCTTCCTCCTCGGTGAACAGGCTTACATCCGATGACGACGCAGGCCACTCGGACCTCTTCGCGCGCAGCCAGGAGGGGCCGCACCACCACAGCTCCGAGTTAATCAACTCATCCGGGGGGACCCCGCGAATAGCCAAGTCAGCCGGGTTCGAGTCCGTTCTCACATGGGCCCATCGAGTTGCCGGAAGTACCTCCTGGATGGCCGCTACCCGGTTCGCCACGAAGGGAGTCCACCTTGACGCGTGAGAGCGGATCCAACTGAGCAGTACGCGAGCGTCGGTCCAGGCGAAAACGGACAGTGGGTCCAGCTCGAGACCCTGTGCCACTCCGTTCAGCAAACGAGTGAGCAACAAGGCTCCGCACAGCTCCAAACGCGGCACGCTCTGAGTACGGACTGGCGCGACTTTCGTGCGAGCCACCAGCAAGTTTGAGTGGATGGTTCCGTCGTCGTCGGTCAGCCGCAGATAGACCGCGGCAGCATAGGCTCTCTCCGACGCATCCGAGAAGCCGTGTAACTCCACCCGCGCGCTCCCGGCATCCATCCGCACCCATCGGGGTAGTCGCAGCGCCGTTAGCCCCTGAAGAGAGATGACGAAGTTTGTCCAAGCTTGCGCAAGCTCCGGGGAAAGCGGCTCGTCCCATCCACATCCTGCCAACCAAAGATCCTGCAGAAATATTTTAGCGTAAATCAATGTCGGCGCGACCCAGCCCAACGGGTCGAATAAGCGTGCCGCAATAGCCGCAGAGAGCACCGTTCGTTTTGAAAGGACGGCGTGGACCGGAATCTCAGCCACCCGTAGGGAGAGAGTGTCCGTTGCTGGATGCCACGATAAGCCAAGGACGCCGACAGAGTCACCCATCGGCAATTGTCTTTCACCTTGATCTCCCGTTGGGCAAAGAGATGGATTGCTGGCTGCCCATTTCGACAGGGCAAAACTGCCGGACCGCAGCAGGCCTACCAGCTGCGTCTGCAGTTCCTACGCCTGGTCGAAGTCGTCAGCGCCGGCCAAGATGTCCACATAGGTGTTTCGGGCCAGCGTTGCCGCGCCGAGCGGATACCTTGACGCCTCGTCGATTGCGAGCTGCTGCAGGGTCCGTAGCGCCAAGAATGGTGCAGAAGCCGTCCCGTAGGTAACGGTCGTAAGGCGGAAGTCGTTGACTCCTCCGCTGGATCGGCTCGCCACAGAATGCGCTGCAGGTCTGCGTCCTCCGGATGGACCTGGATTTGGCGAAACATTTTTATAATGTCAGTCATAAAGCCCATCCGGTACAGGCGCCACCTCGTTAGTATAAGCCACAGGTCAGTTTGTAGCTTCGATCCTGGTAGCAGAAGGTCATTCAGTGAGAGACCTGTGGATGTACGGAATGAAGCATTAAACACCACTCTAATCTTCCCGCTTGTGTCGCCCGTTTTGAAGACCGCATGATGCGGCAAGTAGAACGAATCTCCGGGGATGCACGGCTCGTGAGAGATCGGATCCATATGCCCCAGGGCTAAATATTCGACCATGAAGTCTGCATACTTCCGCTTCAGTTCGACTTGTTTGACCAACCGTCTTTCGGAGGACAACAACATTGAGAGTGCCGCAGGCCGAGAGACTCCCAGAGCGTCCACTGCTGGCGTGATCCGTGGCAACCGGACCACATATCGGCCGGTATGGTCCCGTCGATGGGTCTCCTTGTAATGCGCCTCCGCCTGTTCCTCCTCTGGAGAGAGGTGCTTGACGGCCGAGATCTCCTCGATCTCCCAAAAGCGCTGGAGCGCCTGAGCCACGTCGTCGTCGCCCTGTGCGTGGAAGACCGAGACGTGGTGTGACGTCTTCGTCGCACTCTCTTCACCCAGGCCTCCGGTTAGCACCCAACCGAAGGCTGTTAGCTGAGCTATGGGAGCTCCCGGCTCTCCACGACGAATGGCCGGCTCCAGCACCTGTCCATACACGTCCGCTCCGAGGATGACATCAACTCTGGCAGGAAGGCCAAATTCAGGGTCCGCCAACGTCAGGTCTCGTAGGGGGACCATGTTTTGCGCAAGACTCGTCTGGAAGGCAATAAATTTGTAAGAGACCTGAGCACCAGCGCGTTCGTCTCGAGTCGCAGTGCCGGTGAGAACTCGGAACCGATGATCGTCCGGACGGACGAGGTTACCGTTCCGGTCTGCGTTCCTTGAAGACCGGTTACAGTCACGTCCACCGAGTCTCGTCGTAGCCGCAAGGTCTGAGCCACCCACTTCGAGACAAATGTGGCCTCCGAACCCGAATCCAGCAGCGCGCGAACCTTGATGACGCTGCCAGTAGCGTTCCGTAATAGCACTCTGGCCGTCGCCAGCAACCCCAAATTGTCCGATTTAGCGGCATGGGCACGGATGCTGGAGCTTATAGCGTTAGTACCCTGGGCCTCCTTAGAGGTTGACGGTCCAGTGCCACTTACCTCGGTCGGATTTAAGGGGGCTTGCCCCCCGCCATGGAGCAGCGTGTGATGCCTGTCCGCGCACACAAGACAGCGCCCCTCTGTCGGACAGGAGCTCGCCCGATGACCCGCACGCATACAGTTTGAGCACACACCAAATTCTTTTACCTTATCGTTTCGTTGGACCACGGTTAGCGCTTTAAACTTTGCACAGTAGGGCAACATGTGAGTTCCGTTGCATAGTGAGCACTTCTTCCCTTTCGTTGCTTTACCCGTCGTAGCAGCGTTGGCCGACACGCGCGAATCTTTGCCCGCCTTCGATGTTGTAGTCGAGGTGGTACTGGACAGTGCCGCTTCTGGGTGTGCCGCCTCTAAGGCGCGAATGCGATTTGCCAGGAAGCTCTGGAGCTGTTTGAACGTCGGGAACTTCCTTGAGTCCGCCAATGACGTCTCCCAATAGAGCCTAGTACTCGCGTCTAGCTTGCGGACCAGCAGGTGGACAAACCAGTCGTCCCAATATTCGACCGGCCGTTTCAGGGCCGCGAACGCTCGGATCGAAAGCGTCATGACGCCCAACAGTCTCTTTAACTCGCTAGGGGATGCTTTGGTGGTGACCGGGCAAGCCAATAGGTTTCGCATATGCGCGAAAAGCAACACTCGGGGATTCTCGTAACGAGCTATGAGGTCCTCCCACGCTCCCTGATACGCCGCATCCGACAGCGTAACGTTAGCTACCAGGTCCGCCGCCTCACCCGAAAGACAGCTCTTCAAATACTGGAGTTTTTGGACACCCGGTATGTCCGGCACGTCGAGCGGAAAAGGTCGCGGAAGCTCTCCCAAGCGAGTTGATCGCCGGCGAATTTCGGAAGGTTAATTTTCGGGAGCTGCAGTTGTCGGACGACCGGCGAAACCGACGTCGCGCCGCCCGCCACGATCGGCTCCTGCCGCTCCGATTCAGAGGCTCCGACTCGACGTTCTAACTCTGACAGGGCGTCGGTGAGTTCGGAGCGCATCTGAAAATACGTCTCCTCGGTCTTGGAAAAGACGTCCTGCGTGGCATAGTCCGTCTTAACGACGGCGTCGTAAACCAGAAGACCGAAGTGCCCGTCTTGGAAGCGTTTCCAATAATCGTCCAGCAGAGACAGTCTGCTCTTGATCTCCGAGGGTGTGATCTTCCCCTGACCCAATTTTAAAAGATTGGTCCACATTCGACTCATGTAACCAAAGAGCAGCATTTGTTGCTTGAGAGCAGGCTCCATCTTTTTTGTTTTTTAAATTTTGCGTTTAAGCCGAGAGTTTAGGTTGAACGCGCGGTAGAGAGCTAAGATTGCGGCGAATGAGAGCCGTTCACCGCGTGTGGCACGGACTCGCAGGCGCGTTGCGCAACGTGTTACACAGCCTGTCACTCGCGATACCCGTTGACTGCACGGAAAGTCTCAAAAGGGAACGGCCCGTAGTCCGCAACGTGTAGTGCAGATAGTCCGTCGCGCTCTACAGCGTGTAACGTGGGCTATCACTCGCGAAGTACGTGTCGGGCGGCGCGCCGAAACCAACCGACCGCGTGGCTGGAGAACGGAAGCCGCGCGGGCGCGCGTGCGCGGTATCTCGGAGCTACGCGAGCCTGAAACCCCGGAGAGCAAGAGAGACAGAGCTACTCACCGCTCGACGTCACTCGGTCGAGATATCGGCGCCTCCGCTTCGAATCCGCCGCGAGCGCGTGATTTCAAGGGCTCCGATGCTCCGCTCGAAGCGATGCACAATGCACTTTGACGTTCACTGCGATGGGTTCACTCAGAGTACACGCCGGAAGTTACGGTCGAGACGACCGTAATGGTCGCGTATTCGGGCGCCACGTGGCTCCGATTTACAATAAATCAGAAATGCACTCGCGAAGCGTCGAGTGCGTTATTTGCAATCGAGGCCGCTCTAGCATCCGGCTCGAAGAATCAAATGTTCGCTTTTCGTCTCGGAATTTTAACTCGAATTCTTAGAGTACTTACGCGATATTAGGAGCAAGTGGACTGTATTTGTTAGACTCTTTAAATGTTTAGAGAGTTAACTATAACTATAGGAGTTTTATTTGAGTCACAAACAAAGCGCAATCCAAAGCAGGATTAGTTGCATTCAGAAAGCACTGAGAGCAAGAGATAGCGAAGCAAAAGCGGAAACAAGACTACACTATTGTTCGGAAAGCTAGTGTGTCGCTTGCGGAAGTCGCTCACGAACTGATTCTATGAACGGCGGCCTTTTTCGCGAGGGCCGCCGTGATAAGCAGAATTTGACTGCCCCTCTTTCCCCTCGGTCACCGAACCCACAATCAGCTGTAATAGCCGCAATCGAGACCTCGATGCCGAGGGGATTGAGGGGGAGTTCGAGACAATACATCGCTTGTGTACTGCCGCAATATTCTCGCGGTATCAGCGCGAACAAATTTAATTATAAAATATCGGAAGGAAGCGAAAGTACCTGAAAAAAATCCTTATATTTTTGGGTTACCAGGTTATAATAAACATAGATATAAATATCTCAGAGCCTGCATTTTAATGCGCAAATTTGCAGACGAATGTAATGCAATTCAATCTAATTCTTTACGTGGTACAGTGCTGCGAAAGCATGTGGCAACATATTGTATACAATTAAATCTCAATGATATTGAGGTATCAGATCTTGTTACATTTATGGGGCATTCTGAGAAAATACATAAGAACCATTATAGACAACCATTGGTAACCAGAGACATATTAAAAATTTCCCAATACTTGGAAGCTGTTCAAGGAAATAATGAACATTCAAGTGACGAATCCTTAGCAGAAAGTAATTTAGATGACGAATCACATGACGACCAAATAAGAAAGAGCAGCTTTGAAATTGAAGAAAGAGAAAATATATATTTAGGTAATCATATCTATATTTCTATGTATGTATATACATACTAGTATGTATTATACTATAGTTATTCACATTAAAGTATGATTTGATTACTTGTAGTTTTTAACATAACAATATTTGTATTATTGTAAAACAGGATTTTTATCCCTATTTAAGCTCAGGAACCTTTTATTTCAATAATAACTGCGAAAACTGCTTATATGATATGAAAGGGTAAAGGGTCAATAAACGAGCAAATCTAAATGTTAAGTTACAATTAAAGACGTATTTTATTGTAGTTTCATACATATAAGTGGTCACTTATACGCATGAAACTATAATAAAATACGTCTTTAATTGTAATGTAACATCTAGATTTGCTCGTTTTTATTGTAAAACCTGTATATCTTAATATTTCAATATTTATCACAAACATATTTCAATATTCAATATTGTTGATTAATATTATTGAAATATTTTTTTTTTTAATTTCGTATTTCAATTTCATATTTCAATTTCATATTCCCGTTTTTTTACATTTTATGTTTTGTATGTGTACAATTTATGTTAATATTGTATATACTTACTCTTAATTTTTTTAAATGTTGATATAAATTATTCATTTCAGATACAAATTTACAACATACATTAGATCACACAAATGAATATAAAGATTCTAATAAAAAACGGAAACGATCCAGTAAATATTTTATTTTAATTCCTTGAATATATGTAAACTTCTATGCATACTTTATAAGCTCCATTTTAATAATACACTGCTTTTCTTGTAGCATCTCCTTATGGAAAAACAAAGAGAGTCCACTGGTCTAAGGAAAAGCAAGAAGCAGCGCTTCAGGCATTTGCCAAATATATACAGGAAAAAAAATTACCATCGCTGAAAGAGATACAAGAAGTAAGAAAAAACTTCAATTGTCTTACTAGACGTACATCGCCGCAAATTAAAACGTGGCTCCATAATAAACAAAAAGCTGCACGAGCATTATGTACGTATTTGTTAATAATTACAAATATATTTTGAATATATATTATATATATAATAGTTACAAAACTTTTAAAATTAATATTTTCTTTAAAATTGCAAAAAGGAGCCCGTACTAATGGCATATGAAATTGGGTCCTGGTAAAATCAGCTGGTTTTTTTATATGTTGTAGCTTATGATCTGCTGAACAAAAAGGTGTAATAGGCTCAAAGCTAAACAAAGGACAGTTACTGGCCTATAGTCAAATACGAGAAACTCGGACTCGGACTTTGACTGGCTGTAGGCCAGTAACTGTCCATTATCTAGCTTTGAGCCTATTACATCTTTTGTTCAGCAGGTCATAAGCTACAAGATATGAAAAAACCAGCTGATTTTGCCAGGACTCAATTTCATATACGATTAGTACAGGGTCCTTTAGGATACTTATGAAACGGTTTTTGTCTTTTGTTACACAGTTTGTGCCATCAAATCTTTTAATTTTTTTTTCAGCATTACATGTATAGTTCTAATAAATGCAGTAACTAATTTTGATGACTGATATTTCAACTTTTACTGCAAGTACAAAGATTTTTGAATGCAACTGAGCAGCAACAGTTGATGTAAATAAACTTTATGATAAAATTTCTTATAAGAGACCAAAGATAAATCTAAGGTAAATCTAAGGAAGAAAGTTAAAAAGTCTTAGTATTAAAATTGCCATCTAACAAAAAAGTGGTGATGCACGAAAAGTCACAGGGCAATTATTTGACAAAATTCACACCTAACAAAATATTTGGACCTTCTTCGAGATAGATAGATGCGTTGATAATGCAGTTGTTAGCCTGTTCCTCAAGGAAGCTGGATATAATTGTATAGTTTTGGCTTGTAATCAACCTGGAACTGGAAAGACATTTATTACGAAAGATATTACTGATAATGTTGCATTGGCAATATGATACTACAGCCAGGAATTATACCGCGTGCATTATTTGATGAATAACGTTGTAGTACAAGAATACACAGTACAATTTAGCTTTCTCGAATTATGCAAGGAAGAATATTTAATTTGCTATTATCTAATAATGTATCTATTACCTAATGATGTATCTAAAATAAGGCTTTATGAGAGTGAAGCCTTATTTTAGATGAAGTTACAAGAAGAGGTTTAATAATAATTTCTGGAATTATACCGCGTGCATTGAGTCATTTATTTGATTAATAACGTTGTAGTACAAGAATATATAGTGCAATTTAATTTTTTCGTATTATGTAAGGAAGAATATTTAATTTGCTATTATCTAATAATGTATCTATTACCTAATGATGTATCTAAAATAAGGCTTTATGAGAGTGAAGCCTTATTTTAGATGAAGTTACAAGAAGAGGTTTAATAATAATTTCTGGAATTATATCGCGTGCATTGAGTCATTTATTTGATTAATAACGTTGTAGTACAAGAATATACAGTGCAATTTAGTTTTTTCGTATTATGTAAGGAAGAATATTTAATTTGCTATTATTTAATAATGTATCTATTACCTAATGATGTATCTAAAATAAGGCTTCATGAGAGTGAAGCCTTATTTTAGATGAAGTTACAAGAAGAGGTTTGATAATAATTCATGAATTAAAAAATGTAACTATTCACATTAAAAATGAAGTTTACAAGATACTAGAAAAGACAAACAGTTGTAATTTTAATGTATGCTCAGTTAAGCCGTTCCCACTCAGTACTTTTAATTAGTATGCGTATTAATTTTATTTTACATAAATTTCATTATGGTTACATAATATAATATGGTTACATAATATAATTTTGTTTTCTCGAATTGTAATCATTCGTAGTGTATTGTAATCGCTCTTTTTGATATGTTTGATTTTATCTTTTCATGTCGTATTTTTGTATGTTATTTTTGGAAATATATACTTGTCGTATGTCTGTGTTTCTTATAATTGCACTTTCTCTATCATTTCATTATCTCTTTCGTTTCTTTTCTTTTGTACTAACAAGTGTTAAAATACATTGTATACTTTAAACACAATGTGAATATATATACTTTAAACACAAATATTTTTTATACTTATCTGTAAATGTTTCCTTTTCTAACATTTTCCGTATTTATTATGTGTCAAATATTAATAATCCAAATAATAATAATTTTAACTATTTAAATTGTAACATAATACATTCAATAATACAGTGGCAAACTCCAATAAAATTCCAAAATAATATTTTAGAATTATATTGGAACGATTTATCTACAAAATGCAGTAATGTATCATCTACATTGCGGTATTACTCTAATTAGTTTTACATTGATGTATATATTATGTGTGTACTATTTTATATGTACTAGATATATCAGTACTTCCAATATAATTCTAAACTATTATTTTTGAATTATATTTGAATTACTGATATATCTAGTACATAAAATAGTGCACACATAATATATACATCAATGTAAAACTAATTAGAGTAATACCGCAATGTAGATGATACATTACTGCATTTTGTAGATAAATCGTCAGACTACTTTAAAGCGCGCGCATACCCAAACACATGCAAGTAAAAACGAACACTTATATATACATTACCTGGGAGTCGATTGTGTATCTTGAAACGAAGTAAAATTACAAAAGTGAACAGATTTACTAGATTACGACAAATGACATCATAGATACTCTAGTGAATTTGCTCACTTTTGTAATTTTCACATCGTTTCAAGATACACAATCAACTCCCTGGTTAGGAACAGAAATGTTTTATGCATTCTGCAACCATGTAAAGATTAGAATCACATTGATCCTTCTTCGATAAGCGTAGCAACTAAATTAGTCACAGTAGATGATTCCATAACATTTCACAAAATTCTGAAAGTGGAGACAATAATAATGAACTCTCGCTTAACAAAATTTCATAATTTGTAAATGGATTTTGTCTTGATACCTAATGTGTCAGTTAAAGACCTGCTTTGTCATCTGTCAAATATAATTAATCCAAATAATTTTAACTATTTAAAATGTAACATAATACATCCAATAAAAAAATGGCAAATTTAAATATAATTTTAAAATACTATTTTAGAATTATATATTGGAATTTGCCATTTTTGCCAAGAAATAATTGTTGATGGCTCTATGACATATCACAAGATTCTAATAGCGGAGGCATTAATAATACACTCTCGCTTAGAAGAATCCAGTGTTTTGTTAGTGGATTTACTTTTTATTCCTGTATACAGAAATGTACAGGTGGATTCTTGCTTTTGTAAACAGTAACTCCATAGAATGTGTTGCCTTGTTGACAGAGTTAGTCAGCAAAATATATTTTAGTACAGAATACAGTAGACTTCATATATTGATATATTATCACTGAACAAGTTTCAGCACTTGGTATACAGAATTAATTCTTGCTAAAAAAAAACAACAAATAAACAAAATATTGGAAAATGCTTTATGCTTAAACATGACTTAAATATCGTTGTGAATCTGTTGATGCAATAACATAGGCAATAAAGTATTAATATACAAATTTCCTAAATTCTCTTGCATTATATTGAAAATAAACACAATCCCTTATCGGTATGTGTTAAGGTAATGTGCCTGTCTAAAATTTTTACATTACTCACAATAAGTATATATCCAGATAATCTTGTATAATTGCAGAATGCTTATGCATTGCATAAGGAAATTGACCAATTTCGTATCTAATGTGATTTTACAAAAGACACGTGATTAATCACTAATCTTATGCATATTCATTCTGCGCTTGTCAAATTTGTGTGGATATACCTTAAGGACGTATCCACACAAATTTGACAAGCGCAGAATGGATATGCATAAGATAATTACTTATAATAATAAGACTAATCACGTGGCACATGTAAATTCACATTAGATGCGAAATTGGTGAATTTTCTTATGCATATGCATTCTGCAATTACGCAAGATTGTCTGGATATGTACTTATTGTGAGTAATGTGAAAATTTTAGATAGGCACATAACCTTAACAACATACCGATAAGGGATTGTGTTTATTTTCAATATAATGCGAGAGAATTTAGGAAATTTGTGTATTAATACTTATTATTGCCTATGTTATTGCATCAACAGATTCACAACGATATTTAAGTCATATTTAAGCTGCATAAAGCATTTTCCAATATTTTGTTTATTTGTTGTTTTTTTTTAGCAAGAATTAATTCTGTATACCAAGTGCTGAAACTTGTTCAGTGAAAATATTTCAATATATGAAGTGTACTGTATTCTGTACTAAAATATATTTTGCTGACTAATTCTGTCAACAAGACAACACATTCTATGGAGTTACTGTTTACAAAAGCAAGAATCCACCTGTACATTTCTGTATACAGGAATAAAAAGTAAATCCACTAACAAAACACTGGATTCTTCTAAGCGAGAGTGTATTATTAATGCATCCGCTATTAGAATCTTGTGAAATGTTATGGAGTCATCGACAATTATTGCTTCAGGGTCATTTGAAAATAATCTTTTACTTTCTACCAATGCATGTTCAGAGACTGCTAAGTATTATATATATTCAGATTAGAAAAGCATTACTTTGGTAAAAACATCACCGCAATGTAAAACACAATATTATTTATATATTATGTAAGGCATGTAATTGAGGACTAAGTAACTTTTACACTATATTCCTTCTTTTATCATACTTATTATAGCTTAACGCATAATAATTCAATTTACTGTTTATAAATTTTAATATTTTGCAGATTTTATGTACATAATCTCCCATTGCACAATGTAACGTTGCAGCAAACCAGGGATACTGGAAATATAATGGCAATAGTATACACCTTGTAATTCATTTAAATTTATTTGATTAATGTAAAAAAAGGCATTCAACAAAAGGAATTTTATTGCAGTATTGTGAAAAGGGTAATTAAATTTAACACAGAAATTTATAGTTGTTTACATTATATTTATTATTATGGTTTTATTATAAACATTAAATGATAAAGATTTTATAACAGAACAGTTTTAACGAAGAAAGAGTCCTCAATTATGCCTTACATAACATATAATATTGTGTTTTATCTCATGGTGATGTTTTACCGAAGTCATGCTATTCTTTCTTCGTTAAAAGTGTTCTGTTATAAAATCTTTATCATTAAATGTTTATATTAAAAGCATAATAACAAATATAATGAAAACGATTAAAAATTTCTGTGTTAAATTTAATCACCCTTTTCACAATACTGTAATAAAATTCCTTTTGTTGAATGCCTCTTTTTACTTTAATCAAATAAATTTAAATGAATTACAAGGTGAATACTATTGCCATTATATTTCCAGTATCCATGGTTTGCTGCAACGTTACATTGTGCAATGGGAGATTATGTACTGCAACGACTTTATATTCTCAGTGTGAACGGGCTTTATTGCCGTCCCGCTCTCGCCGTCGCGCGGATCTTCTCTTTTGCGCCAACGACGGGGAGTTTCCTCGTTGAACGCGAGAGTCGAGCGGGAAAGTCGCCGACAAAAAGGGGCGAAGGAATCCAGGGAAATGATAACGCGCCGAAAAGGAACGGGATGCTGGGAGTTCCGCGCGTGCCGTGTCGAAAACCGCGTATCCCACGCGAAAATCGAAGATTGGGCGCCAGACGCGATCTCTCACGCGTCAATTCGCGATATCGCGCTAAATTACGCGAACGTTAATTACCGGTGTTCGTCACGGGCCGGCTAGCTCGCCTAACGGCAGAGGAGCAGGGTATTGGTTGACGGAATGCAAAATTAGGCAAGAGGCGACCGATACCGTAGGTACTAAAAACGGACGAACAATACAGACAGTAACGGACACACACCAAAAAAAAGAAAAATCGAATAAATAATATAAATAAAGCCGGGTTTATTACAATCGGATATTGAATTAAAAGCAGTGGAAGATAATAATAAAAAAGGCGCGGCCAGATGACGGACTTTAGTTAATTACAAGATTAATAAACGAAAGAAGTAAATATATTGAATAATAACCGGTTCGGGCGAAATAACAAGTAGATCATTGAGAGAGAATAATTCGGTGAAAAGAAACAGTCATTAAGAAATCGAAAAAGTAGCGTTATTGCGATTCCCGAGCGGGAAATTCGGCGGACAGAATAAATAATATTAACAGATCTTAAACCCGACTCAAAACAAGGCGTGAATAAACGGTAAACATAATCTCGGAGAGCAATAAGATTCGCGAGACAAGACGAAATAATAACGACACGTAAGACTTCGCATTCGCCACGCTTGGCGGTAGCGAATCGCGTACGAGACTGGGTGTTCGATCCGACGGATCAGATTCTCTTACAACGACGTGAAATTATAAATCGGACATTTCCCGACTTCCAGATGCAACGACGATTTTCGATCACAGCGGCCTCGCCAGCCGCATTGAGTCGTAGCAAAATTATCGATACCGTCGCGAAGAGTACACGAAATCGAGACGCCGACAAAAGCGGCTACGCGACGCAATTCTCTCACACGCATTCACTCTTACAGGCGGCTCACGCAATCACACGCGTCGAACGCAACGCTCAATTACTCTATTACATTCACACTACACAATTCGACATGCCATACGACGCTCAATTACACGCAATAAGATATTCGCGACGCGAATCTCCAGAAAGCCGTCAATACTTTAACGCGATCGCGAAATCACAATTATCTACAATAAACGAGGCCTGTGCTCTGCAGGCTCACGGGATCGAGATCACTTGTCGTCGTGATCGCGACACGAAGAACTTTATTAATTACGGGGCATAGCCCGTAATTAATAAAGTTATTACCGTTTTTACCAAAGTAATGCTTTTCTAATCTGAATATATATAATACTTAGCAGTCTCTGAACATGCATTCGTAGAAAGTAAAAGATTATTTTCAAATAACTCTGAAGCAATAATTGTCGATGACTCCATAACATTTCACAAGATTCTAATAGCGAAGGCATTAATAATAGACTCTCGCTTAGAAGAATCCAGTGTTTTGTTAGTGGATTTACCTTTTATTCCTGTATACAGAAATGTACAGTTGGATTCTTGCTTTTATAAACAGTAACTCCATAGAATGTGTTGTCTTGTTGACAGAGTTAGTCAGCAAAATATATTTTAGTACAGACTACAGTACACTTCATATATTGAAATATTGTCACTGAACAAGTTTTAGCACTTGGTATACAGAATTAATTCTTGCTAAAAAAAAACAACAAATAAACAAAATATTGGAAAATGCTTTATGCAGCTTAAATATGACTTGAATAAATTCACATTAGATGCGAAATTGGTGAATTGTCTTATGCATATGCATTCTGCTATTACGCAAGATTGTCTGGATATGTACTTATTGTGAGTAATGTAAAAATTTTAGACAGGCACATTACCTTAACACATACCGATAAGGGATTGTGTTTATTTTCAATATAATGCGAGAGAATTTAGGAAATTTGTGTATTAATACTTTATTGCCTATGTTATTGCATCAACAAATTCACAACGATATTTAAGTCATATTTAAGCTGCATAAAGCATTTTCCAATATTTTGTTTATTTGTTTTTTTTTAGCAAAAATTAATTCTGTATAGCAGGTGCTGAAACTTGTTCAGTGAAAATATTTCAATATATGAAGTGTACTGTATTCTGTACTAAAATATATTTTGCTGACTAACTCTGTCAACAAGGCAACATATTCTATGGAGTTACTGTTTACAAAAGCAAGAATCCACCTGTACATTCTGTATACAGGAATAGAAAGTAAATCTACTAACAAAACACTGGATTCTTCTAAGCGAGAGTCTATTATTAATGCCTCCGCTATTAGAATCTTGTGAAATGTTATGGAGTCATTGACAATTATTGCTTCAGAGTTATTTGCAAACAATTTTTTATTTTCTACGAATGCATGTTCAGAGACTGCTAAGTATTATATATATTTAGATTAAAATGGCATGACTTTGGTAAAAACATCACCACAAGGGAATGGGTGTTAAATTTATGGGTGGATTGGTGGGGAATAAACTTACAGTATTTTTTAAATGTCGCCAATCTGTCCATTTAATGTCGTCTATCTATACAGTGTCGTTAAAATATCTGATTCACCATTACCGATAATTCGACGACTGTCGTCAAAGCGTACAATGTCGTTAAAATATCTGATTCATCATTACCGATAATTTGACGACTGTCGTCGAAGCGTACAATAGAACGGTTAAAATTTTCACGACGGTCGTCATAATAGCCAAATGTCGTCAAAGTAACCAATGCTTGATAAAAACTGTCGTCACAATATCCGATTGACATATATATATATATATATGTGTGTATAATGTCATATACATTTTAATATTTTAGTAACATTAAAAATATATTGAAAAAATGTTGAAAAATATATACTTGTAATAGAAATAAAATATTTCTAACAATTTTAAATAGATGTTAGAATAAATATTGTTTTAACGTAAGAAAAATATTGATACAACATCATTTGCAATGTTATACAACTCTCATTTCAACGTTTCTGAAACTTTTAGATGTGCGTCAAAGTTTGTTTACGATGACGTTGTATACAACGTCACGAACTACATATTCTGAAACGTTACAAGTTGTTAAATATCATTTTAGTAACATTGATGAAATGATATTTTGCTTACTGGGACGCTATACGGCCTTACGTGCAGGAAGCTGTGAGAGCAACGGCAATTCCATTGGAACTGAAAGTAAAATTAATACAATTTAAATAATTAAATATAAATAAATATTTTTAATAAATAAATATATCTATATATATAAGTACCGTCCGTCTGTCTGTCTGACCGCGAACTCCTTCCGCATTTGTGGACCGATCTTCACGAAACAGGTACCAAAATGTTGCAAATTTTCCGGGGAAATTGGTACTCAACACGCATGCAAACACACATATACAATTTTTAAAAAATCACCTTTTAGTTCTAGCGTTCTTGGGTGAAAGCATTTATTTATTAATCGTTGATAAATTTAAAAAATCACCCTTTATGAGTAATAACATTTTATATTTCTTGACGACAGTCATTTTAGAAATGACTATATTTAAGTTGCTGGTTTCACATATTAAATGTCATCATCAATGAGAGAAGGAAATGAGTGAAATGTAAGAGCATGATAATAGACAGAATGAAATAGAAAAATTAAGAGAAATGGAGGAATATAGAGATGGTAATTAAAAATAACAATTAATTACTTAAAAGTTAACAAAATAATTAATTAGTTAATTCTTTTATTACTATTTATATTTAAAAAATTTCAGTGCTGGAAGATATATTAAATGTCATCATGAAGGAAATGAGTGAAATGGAAGAGAATGGTAATAGACTGAGTGAAATAGAAAAATTAAGAGAAATGGAGGAATATAGAAATGGTAATGAAAAACAATAATTAATTACTTAAAAGTAAAAACAAATAATTAGTTAATTTTTGTATAGGTTTTTCGAAACGTATAACTTTTTTTGTTTCTATTTATATTTAAAAAATTTCAGTGCTAGAAGATGGGTTGGATGATTTATTGATAAATGCAATAATAGAATTGTTATGTATTAAACGAACACAGAATATATTATCAAGAAGCACTTTATTTAGGAAGAGATGTTTCCTCGTTTCTGTCGAGAACCAGACTGATACTTCGAGCTTGGCTGAGGTCGTGTGTGTTTACATGTGCGAATATGCGAGTGTGTGTGTGTCGTTGGTGTGTACATATCATCCCTCCCCCTTTAGTTTAGCTGTAGGTGATAATTTTTATTTAGTTTTAAGTAGTTGTTTTCATTACATAGAAAAATTGCCAATGTGTGTAAGTAATTTAATTTGTTTAGCTTTGCTTTAGTTGTGTGCTTTGCTTCTAAGTGTATAATGATTCTCTCGATTTTCTTTTTTTGTCAGTATCCTTGTCTTCGTGGTTGTTTTCTGCTCGGCAGCCGATTCAGGTTTTATTTTGATGAGTTGGTTTATGTGTCGGTTATGAATAATTCCCGTTTCCTCTTCTCGCACCTCGTACGATAGTGGTCCAGTTTTTTTTATTACGATCGCTCGTGCCCATTTTGGTCCTGATTTGCCGTGGTATACTCTCATGCGAACCCTTTCATTTATTTTTAGTTTTCGTGTTCCCACAGGGGTCTCAGTTGTCGTGGGTTCTTTTTTTGTGTTGTTTTCTGGTTTGATTAGGTCTAGAGGAGTGTGGAGTTTCCGATTCATCATTATTTCTGCCGGGGTGAGTCCCGTGGTCGTTGATGGTGTTGTGTGTTGTTTTAGAAGGAATTTGCTTACTTTTTCTTCCCAGTTTCCTTCAACCAAGATTTTTAGGTTCCTTTTCGTTGTCTGTACCGCCCTTTCAGCTTGCCCGTTGGCCGCTGGATGGTATGGGGCAATGAAAATATGCTTTATTCCATTTTTCTTCGTAAATGCTGCCATTTCTGCTGATTTGAAAGATGTGTCGTTATCCAAAACTATACTTTTCGGTGTGCCAAAGGTAGCGAACATTTTTCTTAGTTCTTCGATCACCTTTTTTGACGTGGTTGATGAAATTCTTGAGACTTCTAACTACTTCGATGTTGCATCCACCACGATTAGGAAGGTTTGTCCTTGAAAAGGTCCTGCGAAATCGATGTGGATACGCGTCCATGGATTTACCGGGATTTCCCAGTTTTCTATCGGCGCTCGTGGAGGGTTGTTTCTCGTCTCTTGGCATCTGTCGCAGTTGCTTATCATCGTTTCAATGTCCTTGTAGATTCCGGGCCACCAAACGTATGAGCGCGCGTATGCCTTTGTGGCCACAATACCACTGTGGTTTAGGTGTAAATATTTTAGAATTTCTCTTTGAAGTTTTTGTGGCACGATCACCCTGTCTCCTCGAACTATGCAGCCCTCTTGCGTTGTTAGTTCGTTCCGCTTCGTCCAAAAATTTTTTGTCGTCGGTGAGATCCTTTTTGGCCATCCTTTTTTTATGTAGGTTTTTATTCTTTTAAGCACTTCGTCTTTTTTTGTTTCTTCCTTGATGTCTTTGGCTAAAATCAGATTCTTTTTTATAGCTTCCAGCATTAGGACATTTGATATTTTTTCGTCTTCTGACGTTTCTTCCTGGAGCGGAAATCTCGATAACATGTCGACATTTCCATGTTTTTTTCCTAGTCGGTGAATTAGTTTGTAATCGTATGCTGACAGTGTTATTTTGTATCGTTCGAGTTTTGGGGAAAGTTTTTGCGTGTCTTTGCTATTTCTTTTGAAAATTCCCAACAAAGGTTTGTGGTCCGTGATTAGTTTGAATTTTCTTCCTGCTAAGTATTGATGGAAGTGTTCTGTCGCTTTGATCAGCGCCAATGCTTCTCGTTCGATTTGCGAGTAGTTTCTTTGTGTTTTTGTTAGAGTCTTTGAGCTGTATTCAATAGCCCTTTCAGATCCGTCGGGCATTTCGTGTGCTAATATCGCTCCGATTCCTATTGGTGAGGCGTCAGCTGAGACGACCAGTGGCAATTTGTCGTCGTAATGCGTTAAAACTTCCGATCCCATTAGTTTCTTTTTTAGGGTTGTGAAGGCTTTTTGCTCTGCATCTCCCCATTTCCATTTATTTCCTTCGTCTAGCATTCGATGAAGTAATTCGGCTATTTTTGCGCGATTTTTTATAAATCTTGCGTAGAAATTAATTCCACCTAAAAAGACTTGCAGGTCCCTTTTATCCTTTGGTACCGGAATTTTTTCAATTGCCCTTAATTTGTTTTTCATTGGGCTGATACCATTTTTCGAAATAGTGTGGCCCAGGAATTCCATAGTTTTTACGCCAAAAACCGATTTATCCATGTTTATTTTCAGGTTTGCCTCCTGCAGTCGTTTTAGGACTTCTTTAACGCGCGTATCATGCTCTTTCTTGAATCGTCCTTGGATCTTGATGTTGTCGATGTATATTTGTACCCCCGGAATTCCTTGTAAGATTTTTGTCATGTAGTGTTGAAAAATTCTAGGTGCGGCCGACAGTCCGTCGAGGAGTCTGGTGACCCTGAAGAGGCCTATGGGTGTACTTATTGTGAGGATTTCAGATGTTTGTTTGTCGACCTTTAGTTGTTTGTATGCGTTTTGCAGGTCAATTTGTGAGAATAATTTTCCTCCATTTAGCGTGGCGAACGCTTCGGAAACAGTGGGAATGGGGTATTCCGAGTCTTTAATTTCCGGATTTACTGTGTCCTTGTAATCTCCGACTACTCTTATTTTTCCGTTTGTTTTTTTTTACGAAATGCGCAGGGGTTGCCCATTCCGACTGCATCACCGGAATTAGCATTCCTTGAGTTTCCATGCCTTTTAGAGCTTCGCTAGTTGCTTCTTGCAGTGCGTATAGCACGCGTCTTGCCTTTTTGAATTTTGGTTTTGCTCCTTCCTTCAATTGGATGTTTATCGGAGTTCCGTGGTGGCCTTCCAATTTTGAAGATGTTAAGGAGGGGAATTCGTTTATCATCTTCGCGTAGGTCGTTTCGGTTTTTTCGATCCGTTGGACACCGGTGATTTTTATTCCCAGGTTTTCGAACCAGTTTCTGCCAAGTAAATTTGGCCCGATCGTTCCTTCGGTGACAGTCAGCGGTAGTTTGGCTTCGTGTTTTCCGTATTTCACCCAAACCTTCGTCGAGCCCAAAACGTCCAGCCGTTTTTTCCCGTATGCGAAAAGCTTTATTTCTCGTTTCGACCAATTTGGTTCGGTCGATGGCCAAATTTTTTTATAAGTTTCACGGTTTATGAGAGACACATGTGCGCCGTTGTCTATCTCGAACGTACATGGTATTGAATTTATTTCGACTGTGACGTTATACTCTTCATTGTTCTCGCTTGAGTTTGTTTTATTTACTATCGCGTTTGTGTTGCTATCGCTGTCCTCTTCCCTCGAGATGTCTTCGTCTGATGAGGCGTCCTTGACTTGATGCGCGCGTTTTGGCCTTGCCTTTTCGTCTTTCGATGCTCTTTGTTTGCTTCTACACGCTCTGCTCAGGTGTCCAGTCTTTGAACACGTGCCGCATTTTTCGTTTTTGAAAAAACATTTTTCAGACGTGTGATTTTTGAAACCGCATCGGTAACATCCCTTTTCCCGGGAGCCTTTGCTCTCGTATCTTTTGTTTTTATTTGTTACTTTATTAACTGAGAAGGCTTCTCTTTGTCTGATTTGCTTTTGTTGATCTGCGGTCGATTCTACGTTTCGAGCAATTTCTAAAGCTTTGCTAAGTGAGAGTCCGTCTGGAGTAGTGTCTGTCTCTAATTCTTCGTGTCTTCGACACAAGTATCTTAGTAATTCTTCATTTTTATTACCCGCAACAAATCTGTCGCGGAGCATGATTTCCAGTGGCAATTTTTCATTTGGTCCTCCAAATTTGCAGTCTTGCGCCAGTTTTCTCAGTTCGCGGACGAAATCTTGCAGCGATTCGTTTTCCAGTTGATCACGTTTATGGAACTGGACTCTATTCAATAATACATTTGTCGGTTTTCCAAAATGCTCCTTGCAATTTTTTATGATGTCGTCGTATGGCACGTCTTTCGGTGCCTTAGGCAGGCAAAATGATTTTATAGTGGGATATATTTTTGCTTCGACTGCGGTAAGAAGGGTGGATCGTTTTTTACTCCCTTCGTTTATGTTGTTTGCTTCCAGGTAGAACTCGAATTGTTCTATGTAGTCCTCCCATGATTGTATTTCCGGTATGAATTCCGAGAGTTTTCCGATTGATTTCGCCATTTCCTCTTCTTCGGAACTCTCACTTTCACTTGCACTGCTTTTTTTGTCTATATTTTTTATGAAGTCGCGTAGTAGGTTTCTCACTGTTTCTATGTTCGCGTTTTCCGGAATTTGCACTTTTAATTTTTCACAAATGTTTAATAATTCCGGTTTTGTTTGGTTTATTATCCATCCTGTCCTTTTTTGTATTATTAATTGTTCTATTTCGGTCCAATTTAATTGTTCACTCATTTAGTGCACACGTGGATTTATTTTTCTCGTCGCCAATGTTATGTATTAAACGAACACAGAATATATTATCAAGAAGCACTTTATTTAGGAAGAGATGTTTCCTCGTTTCTGTCGAGAACCAGACTGATACTTCGAGCTTGGCTGAGGTCGTGTGTGTTTATATGTGCGAATATGCGAGTGTGTGTGTCGTTGGTGTGTACATATCAAGAATATGAAAAGACACAAGAGTGTAAGAAGAAAGAGTTTAAGGAGGAATGTCAAAAAGAAGAAAACAAGAGGGAAAATAAAAAACGTAAAGAGGATGATGACGATAGAAAGAACAAGAAGATTAAGAAAAAGAAATAATAAACTTAATAAATTTGTTAAGTAATATATAGATTTATAGATATTTATTTTATAGATGTATAGAATTTTTAAAAATATAAGCATTGTAAATTAAATAAATTTTTTTATATCAATATAAACATTAATTTAAAAAAATATAAACAATTAGTATTTGATGAGAGAAAGAGAGAGAGAGAAAGAGAGAAAGAGAGAGAGAGAGAGAGAGAGAGAGAGATGAGGTTAAGAGAGATACAAAAAGAGATTTATGTGTGTGTATTTGTGTGTGAAAGATAGAGGGGTGAAAGAGAGAGAGAGAGAATGAGGTTAAGAGAGAGAGAGAGAGAGAGAGAGAGAGAGAGAGAGAGAGAGAGAGAGATAAGATTAAGAGAGAATAAGGTTAAGAGAGATACGTGAAGAGATTTGTGTGTGTATTTGTGTGTAAAAGATAGAGAAGGAAAGAGAGAGAGAGAGAATAGAGAGAGGGAGAGGGAGAGAGAGAGAGAGAGAATCTCTTTCTCTCTCTCCCGCCCCTCTCTTGCACACAAACACACACTCTCTCTCTCTTTCTCTCTCTCTCCCCCTCTATCTTTCACACACAAATACACACACAAATCTCTTTCCGTATCTATCTTAACCTTATTCTCTCTCCCTCTCTCTCTCCCTCTCCCTCACCCTCACCCTCACCCTCTCTCTCTCCCTCTCTATCTTTCACACACAAATACACACACACACAAATCTCTTTACGTATCTCTCTTAACTTTATTCTTTCTCATCTCTCTCTCTCTCTCTCTCTCTCTCTCTCTCTCTCTCTCTCTCTCTCTCTCTCCCCCTCTCTCTCCCCCTCTCTCTTTCTCTCCCTCTCTCTCTCTTCCTCTCTCTCTCTTCCCCTCTATCCTTCACACACAAATACACACACAAATCTCTTTCCGTATCTCTCTTAACCATATTCTCTCTCTCTCTCTCTCTCTCTCCTCTCTCTCTCTCTCTCTCTCTCTCTCTCTCCCTCTCTCTCTCCCTATATTTTTTACACACAAATACACACACAAATCTTTTGCCGCATATCTCTTAACCTTATTTTCTCTCTCACTCTCTCTCTCTCTCTCTCTCTCTCTCTCTCTCTCTCTCTCTCTCTCTCTCTCTCTCTCTCTCTCTCTCTGTCTCTCTCTCTCTGTCTCTCTCTCTCTTATTCTCTCTCTCATTTTCTCTTTCTCTCTTTTAATCTCATTCTCTATCTTTCACTCTGTCACTTCTCTCGCTTTTTCTTTTTCTCTAAAATTAAAATTTACTTACTTTTGATTTGCACGCATTTTCGTTCCTTTTTTTGGTTTCTTCTGACATTTTTATCTGCACGATTATACGTCGTAAATAGATGCGCAGGACATGAGATCCAAAAAACAATTGAAGACGTGTTACGCGTATAATATGAATATTGGAGATAAAAATGTTACCATGGTAACGGATTAAATATGTTTAAATATTTGTAATAATTGTGTTAAATATTTGTAATTAATATTTTTGCATTAATAATTACAATTTTATTAGATTTTTCTTATTAAAAAAAATTATTTCTCAGATATCCGAGATTCAATTAAATAAAACAAAAAGGCTGCTGTGCGCCTGTAAAAAAAGGCTGCTGTGCGCCTGTAAAAAAAGGCTGCTGTGCGCCTGTAACTTAAAAAAACCACATAGTAGCCATCCCCGAAAAATTTGAAAAATGTTGGTATCAAGTTTGAGAAAATCGGCTAATAAATGTGTGAGTGTGTGGATGAGGGTGTAAAACTAAAAAAAACATAGTAGCCATCCCCGAAAAATTTGCAAAATTTTGATACCTATTTCGAGAGAATCGGTCCATAAATGTGGAAGTAGTTCGCGGTCATACAGACAGACAGACAGATGGTATTTATATAAATAGATAGATATATATATAAAAAAGCTTTGAGGCCCGCGCGAAGCGCGGGCCGAAAAGCTAGTATATATATGTATATAATGTAATATAAAGTAGTTATTTTTAATTTTTTGTTATTAGAGTAATATTAATTAATTGACATTTTATTTTGTTTATATTTTGAAGCTTTTGGCAACCTTAAGTTTGTTAAGTTCGGGATCATATCAGAAGAGAATTGGTCAGGATTTTTTATCTTGTATTTTTTATCTAGTAATTTTTGATAGTAATACTAGTAATTTTTCTTACCCAATGTCACATGTTTGGTGATTTCACTTTTCACACATAATACATAATGGCTGTGTTATAATTTCACGTGAAAAAGTACACACGTAATTTGGATAAGCGGAATCGTGAAAAGTGAAAGCGGAATCGTGAAAAGTGAAAAGTTTCGCTCGAAATTACATAATCGACACCCTGGGTCGATAATCCGGGCCAGCTCCTAGCTGCGCGCCCAGGGTGCGTAATCGCGCGACCAATCACGTACGCGCGCCGCTTATCGCCGCCGCGCGACGAACATAACGCTGTACCGGGGGGCCTACGCGCCCCCGGCCTTTATCTGCCGAATCCTCTCGACAGACTTCTTCGCCTTTTCGGCGTGCCGCAAAATACATTCCTACGGCAGGGTGTATTGTCGTTCGCAGTTGGAAGTCGGCGGGTCGGGTTGCGCCGGCTCCGCGAACAATTTCACATTTTTCTTTAGGGCGCCTTCGCCGCCCGCTCCTCGAGGCGGCCTTGTCCCGCGAGAGTCCGCTTACTTCCCGACGTCCTGTGCCGGTTTTCGTTTCCAAACAAATATTCTCGACCGACGTGACCTTCTCCCGGATTGCCAAATAATTATTATGCTGAGGAATCGTCGAAGCGGACTCGTCCCGAATTCCGGTGATTTTCCATCGTTCGACTGGTTTCCTTGCTGTTGTCAAGGCCGCTGGTCAGGATGCTCGCTGAGGCTCCCCTCGTCGTAAAAAAAAATAAAACGTACAACGAAATTAAAATTAATTCCTCATAATTATTTTTCGCCTCTCCGGAGATTTCGGTATGGATCTCGGTTTTTGAGCTTGGCTCGACCGCTCGACTTTCGCCACGCGGTATAAAAGGGTGCGGTGGACGCGCGTCGGGACGGCAACGTCACAACATATATAACCCGATGTATTCCAGGACTTTATTATTTTTAGACCTATATATAATCATTTTATATTATCTAATATTTACCGAGTCTTTGTTTTCTTATGTAATTGTTATAAATGTTATGATTAAGAAATATATTTATTTAGAAACTTCTTATTAGAGTGAATGGTTATGATAAAAACGTAAATTTAAGTCGTAATGCATTTTCTTCTTTTCGTTTTTAATTTCGTGCTATATGTTGAAAAATTTTTGAGCAGCGTTATACACTTTATAAGAGAGATAATGCGGATCTATAATATACTCTTATTAAAGTAAAACATAAATAAGAATGTATAAATTAGATTTTTACTACTATATTAAAGATAAATATAAATTAGAGTATATAAATTCTTTTCAGTCCTTAATTACGGCAGCAGCCGAGCATAGTCTGATGTTGTAGCTAATGTGAACAGAAATGCAGGAAAAAACGAATAGGCCCATTACCATGATGTACTAGAAAAAATGCTTTAAGAATTGAATAGAACTGGCCAGCATAAAAGGAACAGAATTTGAGGATTGTGTATGGGCACAATATGCAAACAGGAAACGAACCAAAACTAAATATGACATGACATCATGATATGTTGGCAAAATGTAGTTAGATATCAGGCCTATCTGTAAGCATATTTTGTGACGGCAAAAACGCGGCAAAAATCGAGTACGCGCTGCTGTCTCAAATAATAGCAAGATATAATAATAATAACGGTTCTCTCTATATTAATTAATTTAATCAAAAATAGTAAAAATAAAATTAAAAGTAACAGGAAGGAAGTGAGAGAGAGAGAGAGAGAGAGAGAGAGAGAGAGAGAGAGAGAGAGAGGGTGGGAGAGAGGGAGAGGGAGAGGGAGAGGGAGAGGGAGAGGGAGAGGGAGAGGGAGAGGGAGAGAGAGAGAGAGAGAGAGAGATTTATTATGTTAATAGTTATATTAATAATAACTGATAAAACTAATTTTATATATGATGTATAAATTATTATTTATATATAATTATATATAATACTATTTTTCTTCTTTTTTTCTCTATACAGGGTGATTCGAAATAACCGTTTGTCCTTAAAATGTCGTATTCCTGAATGAATTCTGAGACGATTTTCCCTTTGTCAAAATTTTATCTGAAGCTTAGTTTTTACGTTATAAAAGGAAATAGTTAGCGAATTACGGCACGAGTACGGTCGGGAGGCAGGAGCGGCGAAACTCATCCGACGCGGGCGATTACGCGAGGCGCTCGTTGCGATCAGCTGTTATCTACACGCGATGTGTGTGTGTGTGTGTGTGTGTGTGTGTGTGTGTGTGTGTACATACACCTTCTTTCTCTTTATCTCTCTCTCTCTTACTTATTCTTACTTTACAGAGATGTCTTCTGATGAATAATTGTACGACTGGAATGGATCACAACGTCGACGTTGACACAGACGTTGACACACTGTGACACACCAAATAATAAACAATTTTTTTTTTATAAATTGTATTATCGACACTTTGACGAATACACTCACGCAATCAGAGAGAATTTTCTCTTAGAATTTACCTTGAGAATCATGATAATTATGGGACAATATGGTATGGAAAGAATTTTTTGAAAATTTCTCTGATTAATATTTATCACATTAAAAATAATAATATCTATTATAATAAAATATAAAATATGTTTGATTAATTTTACTATGCAGTTTAGTAAAATTAATCAAACATATTTTATATTTTATTATGATAGATATTATTATTTTTATTGTGATAAATATTAATCAGAGAAATTTTCATAAAATTTTTTTCATACCATATTGTCTCACGATTACCATAATTTTCAGTGTAAATTCTAAGAGAAAATTCTCTCAGACTTGATCAAATATTATTCATTAATCGATCACAACACTCAATCACAATTCGCGGTTACTACCGATTAATTATTAAAAATTACTTTTTAAAAAACGCGTTAAATGCACATTATTCGTTGCGGACAACAATACAGTCTACGACAAGAGACTGCGGCGACGCCGACGCGACGCGTCGCGACGCAACGATAATAATCGCGCGGCGTTGCCGAACGTGATTGACGCGAGAACCGCGAGACGCTATCGTGACTGTATTGTTGTCCGCAACGAATAATGTGCATTTAACGCGTTTTTTTAAAAGTAATTTTTAATAATTAATCGGTAGTAACCGCGAATTGTGATTGAGTGTTGTGATCGATTAATGAATAATATTTGATCAAGTCTGAGAGAATTTTCTCTTAGAATTTACAATGAAAATTATGGTAATCGTGAGACAATATGGTATGGAAAAAATTTTATGAAAATTTCTCTGATTAATATTTATCACAATAAAAATAATAATATCTATCATAATAAAATATAAAATATGTTTGATTAATTTTACTAAACTGCATAGTAAAATTAGATATTATTATTTTTAATGTGATAAATTTTAATCAGAGAAATTTTCAAAAAATTCTTTCCATACCATATTGTCCCATGATTATCATGATTCTCAGGGTAAATTCTAAGAGAAAATTCTCTCTGATTGCGTGAGTGTATTCGTCAAAGTGTCGATAATACAATTTATAAAAAAAGAATTGTTTATTATTTGGTGTGTCACAGTGTGTCAACGTCTGTGTCAACGTCGACGTTGTGATCCATTCCAGTCGTACAATTATTCATCAGAAGACATCTCTGTAAGGTAAGAATAAGTAAGAGAGAGAGAGATAAAGAGAAAGAGGGTGTATGTACACACACACACACACACACACACACACATCGCGTGTAGATAACAGCTGATCGCAACGAGCGCCTCGTGTAATCGCCCGCGTCGGATGAGTTGCGCCGCTCCTGCCTCCCGACCGTACTCGTGCCGTAATTCGCTAACTATTTCCTTTTATTACGTAAAAACTAAGCTTCAGATAAAATTTTGGCAAAGGGAAAATCGTCTCAGAATTCATTCAGGAATACGACATTTTAAGGACAAACGGTTATTTCGAATCACCCTGTATATTAAAATATATAATTTAAAATAAAGTTAGAAGAATGTGTGTGTGTGTATGTATGAGCACGCGTGTGTATTGTGCAACTAAAGATAGAAAATTTTAAATATATACGTACAAAACTGTTACAAAACATCTTTCTTTTTGTTATTACTTATAATTATTTATTTTTATATATTTAAAAATGAATAAATTAACGATAATTAAATATGGACCAGAGTATTTATTTATTCAAGCTCTTGTTGGTTGACAGGAATACCCACATACATTTGATTATTAATATCCATAAGAACACAAATTGTAGTAATATTGTTTACAGGAATTAGTACAATATTATTCGTTACATGGCATTTGTGTAGGAAAGTATTGCTATCATACATAAAATTGTTTCCTCGAATAAATATTATATATATTATCTGTTACAATTTTTTGAATTACACAACATAATGGTTTCCATTACACCTACATGGCTTTCTTACACAATTACAATTAGTAATTTTAATAAAATAAGAAATTGATCCTAATTACAATCGATTATCATTTACATATTGAGTAATATAAGAATGACTTTTCAAATCTCTTTGATACATTTTCGATACATATAATTTTCCATTTTTTAATAAACGAAAATACTTATAAATTACTACATTTTGGAAGATTCCAAGATTATGTAATTCATTAATAAGATCATTTGGTATTGGTTGCACATTTTGATATGTACCAACAGTGAAAGAGTTTTCAGAAATTTTTTCAATAATTTTTACCTGCTTTTTCCGACTAAAACAAAAATCTCGTATAGGGCCTTCAGGTAACTGATCCATTAATCGTATCATTTTGATACATCGATCATGAGATCTAGCAATTTGTGTATCAATATGGCCTGTTCCATGTACTAATTTCAGTAATTGACCATTTATATTTTCATATTCAAAACAAGAAAATGTCCATAATGGTCCAAGTCTTCTTACACAATCCGGTAAATGAAGTAATTGATGTACATTAATTGAACAGAAATTTAAACCATATAAAGTTTCAAACTCTCTAACAAATTTGTTCAAAAAATCTTCAGCTACATCTATCATAAATGGCGTAATTTTTTCAGAATTAAGTAGAGTTATTGCTGTCACTAAAAGTAGATAATGTTCAAAATAATCTTGTCGCAGTACACTTTCAAGTACAGGAATAGAATAAAAAAAGCACCACATTTTTAATTCTGATACTTTCCAATGAAGTAGCTCATCGACAGATCGTATTATGCGGTGAACAAATTTTGGCGGTTTTATTAATGTTAGTTTACTATTTATGATATCTTTAACTACATATAGTGAAAAAGGTTCCGCACTATATTTAGGATCAAACATTAAACCTAATAACTTTTTAATAACACCTCCATCAACTGCATGCATCCTATCAATTCCCATTCCTTTAATAAAATTAGGCATTAATACTGAAAGAATTGTCGGACCTCTGATACCCATTATGGGATTTTCTGGTGTAGCTTCATTAGCCCAATTAATATATTCTTGTAACGTTCTAAATATTATATTATTTACATAGGGATAAACATGAATCGATCCTTTCGGAAGAAGTGCCAAATTTTCACCTTTGATACAACATGTAGGACAACCATAATTACCGTTAAACTGTATAAAATTCATAAACTGATTTTTTGCAAGAAGATCAGCAGTACCTATTAATAGAATTCCTTTCATTAAGATTGGATTATTTTCTCCTGGTAAGAAGACTTGTATACCTTGAGCTATTTGTTCAAATTCTGGACGTAATTTATATAGGAATAAATTAGCCAAAGGCTTTTTTTTCCAAACCATAGTCCAAGTAATAGAGTATTCTCTAGTCTTTTTCGGTCTTTAAAAGGTAATTCGTTAATAGTTAAATAAATAGGCCACATGCTAATTTGGGTAGATTTAAAAACTTGTACTCCATCGGTATACCAACTTAAGGAAAAATTATGAGGATTTTTCAAAAAACCATTATCCATCCAATGTCTGTATATAGATCCATCATATACATATATCTGATATATCATTTTGATTTATAGGTCTTTGAAATCGTCCTTGTAAATTATTATAAAAATCAACTCGACTTAACATCTCTTTTAAATGTTCGATAACAGGCATTTGTGTGAATAAAATAAGAATTTGTTTGTTTTGTACATAATGGGCAAATATTGTTGACATCTTTCAATTCGCGATCACATGTGGCACAATAATAATTTTTTTTTATATTGATTTCCTTAAGAGAAAATAATTTTTTAAATTTAAAAATAGAATTTTTTTTAAACCTTGTGCTGGACAATGTAAATTAATGACATTTATTATATCAGCAAGACATGACATATTGAGATTATGACGAATAGCAAGTGTCAAAATTAACAGCATACTCTGAGAGACATTTAATGGAGCACCAAAATATAAACGTTCATATCCATGTTCAATGTCATCATGATCATTTCCTATTCCTCTATCAATATTTTCCTCTTCTTCTTCATCCTCACTTTCTTCCTCTATTGCTTCCTCTTCTTCTTCTGAATTATCTGATTCTTCTTCTGTATGATTTCTTTCTTCTTCAGTATCCTCTCCTTCTTCGACTTTTGCTTCTTCCTCATTCTCATTGAATATTATATTTCTAAAAAGTGATATGATATTCTTATAATGATCAAGTTTACAAATATATTAATACAAATTAAAATTTAGATCTGAAATATATTTTTTAAATCATAAATTGTGTATGTATGTGATAATTAGTTACACAATATTTTTTTTTCATGCGTAGTAGTTTTAATATAACAAAATAATATTATAATTTGAGATTATTGTGTGACTGAAGAAAATAAACAATACTTACATTTGAGTTGGAAGTTCCGGTTCCAAAAAATCATTCGTTTTATTATTGTCATTTGCACTTGTTAAGAACTCATTTAAACGTTTATATTTTTGAGTTTTTCTTAATTCTTGAAATGATTTTCTAGACTTTTTTTTTTAATACCTATGCACTGATATTGTCGTTGCCATGGGATTGTTATTTAACGTTGGCAACGATGATAAAACGGTTAATTGTACGTTTGCATTTCGTTCGTACAATATCCATTATTCAGACTGTGAATTTATTTGAGAAATAAATAATGCCACGAGTGAAAAAACAATTTGCATTGATATGGTAGATAAAAAGTGCCCAGAAGGATATAATTCCTTTATCCAACATACCGAAATGCAAACAAAAAGTAAACTCGATTGTGAGTCTAACATGGAAAGATTTCCGGACTATTGAAGAATCAAAATCAGTAGCTAGAGTACTACCAATAAGTGGTATGTATATATATTCTATTTAGTAACAAATTATTCTCTCAGTATATAACAAATCATTAAGTATATAACAAATCATTTATAAAAGATGTGACAGCAATGACGAACAATCAAAAATAACATAATTCCTCGTAAAAATAAATTATGTACAATAATATTTTTTTTTCAATAATCTTGACGAGATTTCGTATAAAAATCATTATGAGATTTTCGATATAAATAATTTAAAAAATTCTCTAATCATGTTGTACTATTGTTAGCTTTGCAATTGCTGTGACATTCAGATATTGTTTAAGATATTCTTTAAGCTTTAATTAAAAATCCTGATTTTTGTTTCACAAATGATGAAAATAAACTTTATAAAACAATAGTAACGGATACTGGTGACTTACATGATTCAAATAAAAAAATTTTTTCCGCACATATAATAAATAAAAATAAAACTATGGTTAAAGACAAAAAATTAATTAAAAATATTAAAAGTTTAAATAGAAAAGAATTAGAAGACAAAATTAAGAAGTGTCAACATATAGTGTGTAAAGAAAATCGTCCATTATCCACATATATACCAAAAAGAAACACGTCACCGCTTACAACGCAAATATATAATTCTAAACTAACACTTCAAAGTAACACTCCAAACTCAAATATTATGGCATCACAAGCAGATTATTCATCACACACATATCCAAATAATGAATTTATTTCACAAATAAATAATAGTATGGAAGTCTCGTCAATGGTATACGATTCAGGTGCGACAACGAACAATGCGTCACCTCAAAATTCTTTTATCAATTTTGATAAAAATAGTAACACACCATCTTCTCTAATATACTCTGCAGCATCACGCACATTACAAAATAATGAAAATGTTATTTCAAACAATAAAGTCATGGAGTCAACATCATCAAGAGTATATAGCTCGCATGAATCAACACATGACACTTTATATACTCAGAATGCATTTAAAGATAGTTCTGCAGTATATCCAGTGGATTCATCATGCACATTTTCAAATCGTCAAGTATTTGCTTTAAATACAAATAATGTTAGGGAATCAACACTATCAACAGTACACAATTCGAGTGAATCAATCTATGATACAAATACTCGAAAGACATTTATGAACCCAGAAAAAAATATCACACCATCTTTATCGAACTCTGGATCATCACGCACAACTTCAGATCATCAAGAATGCACTAATGCATCAAGTTTTTCAGGACTTTTTCCGTGGACAGGTTTGTGACAAATGTGTCTCTTATTTTATATTATTCTATCTCATTTACTATATTGTATTGTTGTATGCATTGTTGTACGCACACACGCGCGCGCACGCGCGTATATGTTGCACAATTAATCTATGTAATTTATAAGATGATGGTACTATTCATTCCATGCAGTAAGAATAAGAGATATTGAAATAATAGAGCGGTTATTAACCATGATGAAAACAGCTTATAGAGAACAAACTAAAATGAATATAGGAACTCCTGAAAAATTTACGGTAATATGTATCTGAAAAATATTATTATTTTATAATTAATATTATTCTTATAATTACTATAATGACTATTGGTTAATTTTTTCAGATACCTAACACTTATTTTGCAGACGATGAGAATAAGGTACAATTATATGTAATTAATATGTAATTTTAAAAATTAAAGTTAATTTAAATAAATAAAATAAGAGCCAAACGCACACAGATGGTAGTGTGTGCGTAAAGCTTCGTAGAAAATTAATCTTAAAATTTGTGCCTTGTGCACAACCAATTAATTTCGTAGAAAGATTAATTTTCTACGAAACTTTACGCACACACTACCATCTGCGTTCGGCTTTTATTTGCCAAGGAATTTTAAATTTGTGAATTTCACATTAGAGCCGTAATAATTTCGTTTAAATAAAATAATTTAAATTAATTAAATTTTGTAAATATTACAGGAAGAATTATCACCAAACTGTGGTTTTTATTTGCCTAAATCAAAGAAAACATATATTAAATTAAAATGTAATATACATCAGGATTGGAAAGTACTGGTACGAGAAACGCTTCTTGAAGTTTATGGCTCGAGTATTGCTAATTATTCAGCTACTAGTAAAAGAGGGAATCGCCCACCTATCAACCAGCAATTATTCAAAGGACTATTTGGTAAATACAATTATAAAAAATTTTTTAAAATATACACATATATGTACATAATAATTCGACAAAATCTACTAAATAAATATCGCTTTTTTTGTAAGAATAAGTCAACTGTTCGCCGGAAATTGTCGAGGAAAAAACATATATAAACTTTATTAATAAATTAGCATTTAATAAAAGAAAGTATATTAATACACGGAAACAACAAAGTCAACAACATTCTAATAAAAATAATAGTTTTGGAGAAGAAAAAACCTCGCGAATAAACGAAAACGATGAAAATGAAAGGAATGACAATGTTGAATCCGGTAAAAATTAGTATTTTATTTATTTAAAATACAAATTATTGTAAAATAAAATGTTTTAATCAAATATTTTTTTCAGATGATAACTATACATATATGGTTTTATAATAAGAAGGATAACAGAAAAGATAAGAAAATATAAAAAGTTAAAATATAAATTTTAATCGTTTAGAAAAAGATTTTAATATAAAACATTTTAAAAAATATTTGTGATATGCGATTAGTTATTTGGTAGTAAAATACTTAATTTTAATTTTAATTAGTATTAAGATACTTAATTTTAAGATACTCACAATCAGTTTCGACATTTCTCAATTTTAATTTTAATTTTATTCACAAACTCAATTTTAATTTTTATTAAGATACAATACACACATTAATTGTTTTTTAAATTTAATTTTCTCGTTATGATGTAATATGATTTTAATTTTGATAGTATATAAGTACATAAACAAGTAGATAAGAAAACAATATAAATAAAAGAAAGGAAGCAAATAAATGTATATTTCTTTGTACCTTTGAAACAAACATGTGCCTGCGTGCGTGTGCGTGTGTGCGTAGTCGATTTCTTATTTTATTTTTGACTCTCTTACTATTTATTACATTATCATATTAACATGTTCTGTGTCACGTATATTATCAGTGACTTGCAGTTGTTTTTATTTAAAAATTGTGTTTGAGATAGTTAATAAGAAAAAGATATTTATTATATAAATAAATTTTATAACATTATTAATTGATACATACATATATGTCTATATGTATGTGATTAATTAACGATGTTATAAAATATTTTGCGGTAATATCTTTTTAATATTGAAATCCTTAAATAAAAAATCTCCTATAAATCACTGATAATGTACGTGATATGGAACATATTAATTACGATTTAAAAAGTAATAAATTAATAGGATCTAGAGGGTTTTATGAGGTTTTACCGAAAACTCCTCTTTTAAACCTTAAAATGAGAAACAGTTCGTTTACTGCCTATTTGAGGTACAAAGTAGGAGCTCAGATTCTTATATAAAATGGAACCTATCAAAATCCTCCAGAATCCATAGATGTGAGGAAATATAGGTTGAAATTAGGAGTAAAATTTCGACTCGGGTATGCTCGGCTGCTGCCGTAATTAAGGACTGAAAGAATTTATATACTCTAATTTATATTTCTCTTTAATATAGTAGTAAAAATCTAATTTATACATTCTTATTTATGTTTTACTTTAATAAGAGTATATTATAGATCCACATTATCTCTCTTATAAAGTGTATAATAATGCTTTAAAATTTTTCAACATTTAGCACGAAATTAAAAACAAAAAGAAGAAAATGCATTACGACTTAAAATTTACGTTTTGATCATAACCATTCACTCTAATAAGAAGTTTCTAAATAAATATATCTCTTAGTCACATAACATTTATAACAATTACATAAGAAAACAAAGACTCGGTAAATAGGTATAAAAATAATAAAAAGTCCTGGAATACATCGGGTTATATGTATTAGGTATTTCCAGGTCGGTCCTCAAAATACACACCGGATATAAAAAAGTTCCATGTCTGACCTCAAAATTACAAAAAGACCTGGAACTAATCTATGCAGATATAAAATGGACTCGGAACTTATCGCATGAAATATATAAATATTATGTTATTTAATAATTTAATTCTTAATATTGCCAGTCGTTAATTAACGGGATAAATAATTTAGACGACCAATACTGGCTAAGTTAGCATTTAAAGTAACACGACGTTTCGACCATGGGTTTCGGTCCTTTTCAAGTGTACTATAAAAATTACAAAGATTCAAATATGTTACAATTATACAAAAGTTAAATTCGATCTATAGTAATGCGCAACTAAATATGGAAGAGAAGTTAAATAATTATTAGAATTTTTATCTTACGTTTAAAATTAGTGCTGTGCGAATGTCACATCTTGTCAATAGTAAGGTAGCCAACGAACTGGGAAGGGGACTAAACAACCTTTAATATATTGTCATAGACATTGTTTAGATTTTCTGTATCTTTTTGTAGGTTAATTGTGTTTTTAGTTTTTTTGATAAAAAACATTTCGGCTATTTCTCTCTTCTTCGTATGTTTCTCGCTATGTAATATCATCGGTTTAGCCCAGTCAAAATCATGCTTAAAATCTAATTTATGTTTACTGATAACTGAATGATTAGACGCATGCAATTTAATATTATTAAAATGTTCTTTTACACGAGTATTTAAATATCTTTTTGTTTGGCCAATGTATGACTTAGTACAATTTTGGCAGTTTATTTTATATACTAAATTAGTTCTAACCTCGTTATTCAATCTGTCTTTGCCACGTTTAATTAAAGAATCCAATTTTTTTGGTATTGTATAGACGACATTAAAACCCAACTCATTAAGCGATCGACTAATGCCTTCACTAACATCTTCGACATAAGGTAAAGAAATAATAGAATCGATGTCAAATCGGTTTGTCGTACTATTAGTGTCGTCATTGTTAGCAGAATAGTTGTCATTATTACGTTTTATTAAAATATTCATTCTCTTATCAACATAGTGTTTTATAGTATGCTTTGGGAAACAATTATTTATTAGAATTCTTTCCACAGTTGAGATATTATTTTTATGGAATTGTTTATCTGATAGTAATATAGCATGGTCAACTAAGTTGTAAATGGTGTTAATTTTGTAATTAAAGGGATGGTTGGAGTAAAAATTTATGTATCTGTCAGAATTAGTTGGTTTTCTATACCAGTTAGTCAATAATTTACCATTACTTCTTATAACCGTGGTATTCAAAAAGTTGATACACGAGTTTGATTCCATCTCGTGTGTGAATTTTAAACGTTCATGATAGTTATTAAATGTCGTCAAAATTTCGTCTATCTTCGATCGCCTAACTACAGCAAAAATGTCGTCAACGTATCTATAAAAAACAGTTACCGAGTCACCTAACAGTTTCAAGCAATGTGTTTCCAAATCGTCCATTACCAAATCTGCCAAAATTGGTGACAAAGGGGAACCCATCGGGCTGCCAAAAATTTGCTCATAAAACTGCCCATTAAAACTGAAACTCGTCAAGTCTAAAATCAATTCCACGGCATATACAAACTGAGTTACATTAAATTACGTCGTGTTACATTAAATGCTAACTTAGCCAGTATTGGTCGTCTAAATTATTTATCCCATTATGTTATTTAGCAGTACATACAATTAATTATTTCACCATCAAAATGGTTATATTATGCTATTGCATTTAGTTACTTCGAATATAAACCTTTAATATGCACTATAATACGGTGTAATGCGAGTATCCGAATTCACTATTAAATAAATACGCGTGTTGCGTATATATAATATAACATCAAATTAAATCGTAGATTGCACTCTCTTTCATTTTTTTGATTTAGAAAATGCTTTTTTATGTTTTATGTAAAAAATGTTCATTGATTTACTTAGAATTACTAACAAACTATGTAATTTAAAAATAATATGATTAATTCTATCTCTGTCTTTCTTTCCCCCTTTCCCCCTCGCCCCTTCCCTCACCCTTTCCCTCTCTCTCTCTCTCTCTCCCTCTCCCTCTCCCTCTCCCTCTCTCTCTCCCTCTCTCTCTCAATTGTTTTGCGATTATAAATCATCGAGAATAAATTCAACGAAAAAAGATTTGGTCGCCCTGAAAAGGGCGGATTTGTCTTTGCATCGTTTTTATAAAAGATGCTCAAAGTGGCCTCCGTCCATCGCAACGCAAGCTCTCAAGCGTCTTAACATATTCTCGCGAAACACGAGCGTATCTCTTTATTCTTACTTTTATTTTCATTTTTAAGCAATTTAATGCCGTAATGAAAACACGCAGAAGGATATTCTACATACATCTTTTTAGAATCTCGCAAATTCATTATATCACGATTTTTTCCTGTGTCCTTATTTGCTATAAGAAACTCTGTCGGTTTCATACAGTCTCTGACAATTAGAAATTTTGCAATCAAAAAAAAGAAGCGCGAGCGTTGTTGCGGTTGTTAAGCAACGATCATACTGTATAAATAAATCGATGGAATCGATATCTGCGTCAACCATCCTCCGTCAATTAAGACACGCAAGAAAGAAATGGCATTGTACACAACACAAAAATATTATGATATGCTGATTGCACTCGGCGAGTGCCAAGGACAGTACCATGTGGCTGCAAGAAGATACGCCGGATATTCGGATATAAATCGAGCACGACATCCATCACCGAACGTGATACACGCAGCAGCTCAGAGATTGTATGAAACCAGCAACGTCTTACCAAACAAGATTGATACAGGAAGAATACGTGAGGCAAGAAATCTACGAAATGTGGAATCGGTTATTTGTGCTGTCGAACAAGAACCTGAAACCAGTATCAGAGTCATTGCCCGAGATCATGACTTGTCGTATTCCATCGTGCAGAGGATTCTTGCAGAAGAAAAGTTGCACGCATTTCATTACACTCGCGTGCAACACTTGCGACCAGAAGACTATCCTCGAAGAAAGAGTTTCTGCGAAGATTTCCTGAGAAAGGTGGATTGGGATCCGAGATTTCTTTCTCGTGTGATATTTAGCAATGAATCGCTATTCACACGAGAAGGAATCTTTAATTCGCACAATAACCATTATTGGAGCGATGAAAATCCTCGACTTACTCGAGTCAGGAGCTTCCAGATTCGTTGGAAGAGGAACGTCTGGGCAGGAATCATAGGAAGACAAATATTGGGTCCAATTTATCTCCCAGACAATTTAAATGGCGCAAATTATGTAGAATTTCTACAAAATACAATGCCAGAATTTTTGGAAGAAATTCCTCTGTTCGAGAGAAATAATATTATTTTTCAACAAGATGGTGCCGGGCCACACAACGCTAGAATTGTGACCAATTACTTGAATCAACAGTTTCCTGGGCGCTGGATGGGCCGGTATGGTCCAATACATTGGCCCGCAAGATCTCCGGACCTCAACCCATTAGATTTCTTCTTATGGGGTTACTGTAAGGAGATCGTTTACAAGAAACTTCCTGAAACCGTTGATGATCTGGACGCCAAACTTCACGAAGCAATTTAGACTATTAAAGAAAATATGCTGGAGAATGTCCAAATGAATATGTTAAGATGCTTAAGAGCTTGCGTTGCAATGGACGGAGGCCACTTTGAGCATTTTTTATAAAAACGATGCGAAGACAAATCCGCCCTTTTCAGGGCGACCAAATCTTTTTTCGTTAAATTTATTCTCGATGATTTATAATCGCAAAACAATTGAGAGAGAGGGAGAGAGGGAGAGAGTTCCGGTCGTAACAACAGTGTTGTATGTCACGTTACGTCCAATCGTTGAGAATCCGTGTCCGAGGCTCTTTTCATGCAATCACTCTATCTACGCTCACATCAGTGTAATCTCGTGAGTGTGCAGTAGAACTACGTATGCAACAGTCAGATAGTAAACAAACTATTCTTTATAAATAATAATAGTAAATCAATCGTATTTATCGTAGGATTTTATGCCTTAATTTATTGCAGAAATTAATATTTGCGTGATAATATAAAGTACTACAGTAAAAACGGTAATGTTTCTAGATATTTATTGTGAAATTGTGAAGTGTGAAGTGAAATTTCAGAAGCTGTCATTTACAAGATGAACAATCTCCACAAAGGAATACAAACTCGTCGATTCTTTTAAAGATAAGAATATTTAATCAAACCGTGATTACTACTTTGTTTTTCGTTTGTCCATTTCCAGTTTATTTGCCAGTTATGTAAAATTCGCGAATATTTTACTCACAAGTGGCGTTACGTTATAGTCCCCCTAGACGGTAAATAATATTGTATAATATTGTATAGACAATGCAATAATAACGTAATAAACTTCAAAGGATTAATAATAATATGCAATATCAAATTTTGTGCAATAATATTGACTGTCTAAGAGGGGCCATTAGTCTCGTGACGCGTTGCGCCGTCCCTGCCTGCCCGTTGTACCGGACTCGTAAGTAGCTTACTATTTTCAATTATAACTCAAAAAGTAAGCTTCGGATAAAATTTTGCAAAAGGAAAAATCGTCTCAGAATTCGCTCAAGAACATGACATTTTAAGGACATCAGGTTGTTTTGAATCACCCTGTATATATATATGAATATATACAGGGTGACCCATTTTAATGTACCACCCCCAAAAGTTTTTTTATTATTGATTGTAGAAAAAAATATTTCAGACAAAAGTTGTAGGACTTGAAGGGAAACAGATGATGAAAATATGTACTTGACCTTGAGTGACTTATTGAAGGTCAGGTCAATGTCATTGATGTTTTCTTAAATGGAACCCCCTATTTTTCAATGCATATTCTTGTAGCTTATCTTGAGAGCTTTCCAAAACACTATAATGAGTTATTTTTTCATTAAGTACTTTTCGAGTTATAAGGCTTGAAGTTTACAGTATTTCGACATAAAATACAAAATATCGTGTAATACATTCAGTTTTCGATAATCTTACCTTAATACTTTTATTCACAGAATAATGAGACCAATCAATTGGTGTAAAAAAACACATAGTTGCTTTAAAAAAAAAGTATGCAGCTGCATGTTGCAAATTACATACTTTTTCTTAATAGCAACTATGTGTTCTTTTTACACTAATTGATTGGTCTCATGATTCTGTGCATAAAAGTATTAAGGTGAGATTACCGAAAACTGAATGTTTTACAAGATATTTTGTATTTTATGTCAAAATACTGTAAACTTCAAGCCTTATAACTTGAAAACTTAATGAAAAAATAACTCATTATAGTGTTTTGGAAAGCTCTTAAGATAAGCTACAAGAATATGCATTGAAAAATAGGGGGTTCCATTTAAGAAAACATCGATGACATTGACCTGACCTTCAATAGGTCACTCAAGGTCAAGTACATATTTTCATCATCTGTCCCCTTTCTGTCCTATAACTTTTGTCTGAAGTATTTTCTTCTACAATCAATAATAAAAAAGTTTTTGGGGGTGGTACATTAAAATGGGTGACCCTGTATATACATATATGTATATACACCGTTGCATATCATTATATATATATATATATATATATATATATATATGCATATTAACAATACGAGAACAAAAGGCTCTAAGTGAGTCAGAATAATAAAAAATAAGGCTAATAAAAGCCAACCGCAAGAAGGACGCGGACTCCAAACAATTACTTCCTTTTCGTGTAATCCTCTCTCTCCCCCTCCCTCATCCTCTTACTTTGAGACGGTTCTTGATCCTTGTAAATTCAGATATCACCCCACAACTCCATTAGATATAAAAAACAAATGGTTTATAAATTCATCTTCAGTACACATTCCACAGCAAGTACAAAGCCTTTTACAATTGGGAGAGAATTTCTCTCTACCTATCACAAACAAAGAAAAAACCACTATCGAACTCATTAAAAGTGTGGAATACAATACTGAAAAACTTTCTGCTGAATTTCGACCTACAGCGAGAAGTAGAACCTTTCCTATAGTAAATAACTTTTTCAAACTTCCCCTCCACTTTTCTCCACTGGATAAATCATTAATAGAAGCTTCAAAGCTCACTAATATATTTATTCGCAATAACCTGAACATCATTTTTACTAGGGCGGACAAAGGTAATATTACTATCGCTATGGACAAGGACGTGTACGTTACAAAAATGACTAATATACTTAATGACACTGACACCTACACATTAATCAATAAAGATCCGACAAACAAACTGACTAACAATCTTCGCAATCTCATCACAGTATGGAAAAATAACAATTATATTTCTGAAAGTTTATACAAATCGTTGAATTGTACCGATGGTGTGCTACCGAGAGCTTATGGGTTGCCAAAAATACATAAGCCGAACTGCCCACTTAGAATCATCGTATCATCTTTGAATAGTCCTCTATATCATCTAACTAAGTTCCTTCATAATACGATTTATAACTCCATCCCCAAAGCAGACAGCCATGTATCTGACAGTTTTCAATTGGTTAACAAACTAAAAAATAGATATATTGACAAACATCACAAATTAATCTCTCTTGACATTGTCTCTCTGTTTACCAACGTACCTCTTGAACTAGCTATGGACAGTATATCTAGAAGATGGAATTATATTGAGAATAATTGTAATATTCCGAAGGACTGTTTTTTGAATGCCGTTCAATTTATATTGAATTCAACATACTTTTCTTTCAACAATTTAATCTGTCGGCAAACGTTCGGTACACCCATGGGCTCTCCTTTGTCACCGATTATCGCAGACATCACTCTGCAAGACCTCGAGAATAAAGCGATTGCGATTTTGCCTGTACATCTACCATTCTATGTTAGATATGTCGACGATATTGCTTTGGCGGCTCCTTCCTCCATGCTCAAAGATGTCTTACATGTTTTCAATTCTTTCCATCCGAGACTTCAATTTACAATGGAGGAGGGCGTCGACAATCGGTTGAACTTTTTGGACGTAACTATTATTATTAACAATGAAGTGATAGAGTTTGATTGGTATCACAAGCCTAGTTTTTAGGTAGATATTTAAATGTTGATCCTAGACACCCTCTCTGTCATAAAAGAGGCACGATAATCAGCCTCACAGATAAAGCTTTCTTACTATCCCATCTAAAGTGTCATAAAAAGAATTTAGAATTTATTATTAACATTCTTTTAGATAATAGCTATCCGTTGCCCTACATTTTCAAAGTCATATACGAACGACTTAAATTCCTCATGTTAAAGAGTAGGACTACAGATATAGATACAGACAATTCTCAACAAGCTCCTGTTTCTTCCTTTTTTAATGTACCGTATGTAAAAAATATTTCCGAAAGGTTCAACCATGCTACTCGAGACTTAGACACTAAATTGTCGTATACTGGTATTAATAAACTCAGTTGCTTCATTAAAGCACACAAGGACAAGCTACCTAAAGAATTACATAAAAACGTTATCTATAAAATTTCATGTAAGAATTGTGACGCATCATACTGTTGTGCCTGACGTGAGGCACGGGGTATATCGAGATCGTTGCCGGATAAGAACTGGGAAGTTCGGGCTCCGCCCAGAGAAGAGACACCTTTTTCACTTAAAAACTTTATTTACTTCACAAAACACTAGATATATATATATATATATATATATATATATATATATGTACATACACACACATATAGGGTATTCCGAAATTCGCGAATCAAAATACTATAGTAAATAAAGAAAGTTATCGAAAAATAAAGTAAAATAGTTACTCGTAGATTTTTATTTAAAAAAATAGTTTTTAAAATATAAATCTCAAAAATCATTTCTTGAAATAAAAATCTACAAATAAAACTATTTTACTTTGTTTTTCGATAACTTTCTTTATTTACTATAGTATTTTGATTCGCGAATTTCGGAACACTCTGTATGTATTTAGGTATGGATGTGTGAAATAAAAGAAAAATATAGAAGATATAGAACATATATTTTATTTTTATAAAGGCATTGAATCAAATACAATAAAATATAAATTGAATTAAATACAATAAAATATAAAAATTGAAATATCAAGTTTACATCAAATAAAATTTAAAAATATAAAACATTAAAATAAAATTAAAATAAAATTTATTCTTTTATACTTTAAAAAGTGCCAACTTTTAATTCCCACATTTTCTCCCTAAAAAATAAAAATAGTATATTATACATATATATACACTTACAAGATTTTAAAATCTATACAGTAATAATTAATAATAAAGTTATCGAGACAAATAATCAAATAACATATACCTACTTGCACTATGTATTGTCTTATTTCTCTTAAACTCTTTGTTTTCTTTGTTTACGAACAGTGGCAAATCTAAACCATTCCATTATTGAGAATTCGAAATCCCTTTCCGTAACCCGAGGAAATGCTGTTCTAAAAGCTTCTAGAATAAGAAAAATGTAAATCATAAAAAGTAATTTTGTTTTAATTGCATCATAATACAAAATAGTCTTTATCTTATTTATGTAACTTTTCTCTTGCTATTCCAATTGATATATTTCATTTTAAGATTTAGAATAACTATACATGTCAATTAATGTGTGTATATGTTGCGCGTGTACATACATGTATGTACATATATACAAAAGTACTTACTTTTGATACCTATTATAATATATGTATCCTTAATTTTAAAGTTATTTTTTTGCCCTGTCCATGAGCATATTGAAGCTAAATTATCAGTAAAGATTGCACTTAAGGTTCTTCGAAGAAAATCTTTCTCATTTTTTCCTCCAATTAGTAACACTTTATTAACCTATAAAAAAATTTGTTATACTATTGATATAATTATTAAAATTATTAATATAATTTTTAAAAATAATAAAAGAAATCTTTATAAAATCTAATGGAATGTCGATTTATTTGTCTAAGATATTTCTTTTATCAGGAAAAGAAAAAAAAATATATATATATAAATATATATAGTCTGTAGATATGAGCAACATCTGTACATATGTCATTGCATATTTTGACAGTTGTGTGTATCAAGGGGTTAATTAATACTGTATTAGTAAAAAAAAGAGAAAAAGAAACTTAATAGCATGCGTCTGTGTGATGTCTAGCTTTATATACTTACTACTTGCGTTAAAGCTTCGTCATCATCTTTCAGTATATCCTCTAACTCAAGGAAATTTTCAATCGAATTTAATGGAAGGTATTTTGAAATCTTATTATCTTTTATCATGTCTTCCTTATTGCGATATTGCTCATTATTAATTTGAGCCAGGATCATATTTACAGTTTCCTGAATCTGTGAAAGTGATTCCTCCTGTTTGTTTTTCATACTTTCTAGTTCAAATTGAATATCTTTCATTATTTCTTTAAATTCATTTATGAAATCATCATTTATTGTCCCTTGTGCAATAATTACTGGCGCACTGTTGATATCATCCGTTAATGTGTTATTTTCTGCAAGATTTAATAAAATTAATAAATTTTACTTTTTTATTAAAATAATGTTTGCATTACCATTGCTTTCTTCTGCATTATCTAATTCTGAATTTTGGTGATTCTGTTCCAATGATTCTAAAAATAGAATACAATTATTTTGTAAAATGAAATATATTCAAAACATATTTTACCGGTAAACAATTTTTCATATAAAAGCATGTATAAATCTATAGAATTATATAAAATTGTAAAGAATTATATGGAATAATAAAATTATACAATATAAAAATATGTATGAACATATTTGATATATTCTATGTATTTAATATACATGCTTGTTATGAAAAAATTTTTATCGAATTTGAAAATTTTGTTAGAAAATAAATTAAAGTTAATATTAAATTCTGTTTGTTAGTGTATATATATATATATATATATATATATATATATATATATTATTATATATAACAAATAATACTTAGAATTAAAAAGTTATATTTTTCTTATTAATTATTTCTAACATTAAGTGTAAGATTATTTATTATTAATACATATTCTTAATTAATATTTATTTCAATGAAATAAGTAAAATTTTAAAAATAAACTTACATTTAGCAAACCAATATAAACGCAAATAAATAATCAAAGATACAAGTAATCAAAATACTTGAACAGAATGTACATATATATACAATATAATCATATATATACATATATACATATAATAACACATAAATATATAATCTATATCTAAATCTATATGATATACTTGCGACCAAATAAAAAAATTTACCTGTGGTACTAGTACTACTGCTTGTGTCACCTGATTTCTTGTATGAGGAGACCATTCTTGGAGGGCCAACATAATCAACATAATCCTGCTTATGTTTGTTATATTTAACTTTTCTTTTTCCTGATTGTCGATCATTTTCAGATTCTGACGAGGCAACAGCGGTTTTTTCAGCCTCTAAAGCTAACTCATAAGTAACTAAAAATAAGAAGTAATCATTACATCAATTAAATATAATATACAATTTTCTATTCATACAAATTAGAAAGGAAACTTATATAAACATTAAGTACTATACAAATGTAGAACAAATGAATTTTTGGTGAATAGAATGATATTCTTTGGATGTACTTGTTTATGTTTAAATTTGATTCATCCATATTTTTTATAAATGTTACAAAAAGTCAAATTTATTCTAACAAAAGATGTTTTAATAAATTTTTCTAAATTTTCGTTAGCAATAGTACTTATTATATGTTAATCAATCTAACTGTACTTACTATGCTTACTAATAACATTGCATTTATATTTAATCCAATTATCTTCCACTTGTATTCCTCTAACTATTGCAGTTCTTATATTTTTCATTCCATGAGGCCAATAACAATTGGCCTCATGGAATGAAGTTTGGTTCTTCTAGCCAGAATATAGGAACTACTGAGAATTCCATATACTCAAATTGTACCAGTGCATACTAAAATAACAAAAATATTGCTTTTTAAATACAAGAAATAAAGGATTTTCCGAATAAGAAAAGACTTAAACAATGTGTAGAAAATATAACTGCTATAGAGAAAAAAGTTGATAAATAATATTTTATATATATTAAATAATATAAAATGATATTAAAGCACAAAATAGCAGTAAAGCACGAAAAAAGTAGTAAATAATGTAAAAATTGTTCCTAAGAACTTAATTATAAAATTAGCTCAATAAATTTAAAATTAAAAGTTGTAATAAAAATTGTAAAATGCGATTGGAATATCCCCTCCCCCCCACAAACACAGACACAATTTTAAGATGGTATAAAGTAACATAACATGTCTCACCTTAAAAATTAATTTGTATGCAATATGGATAAAAAATAGTCTTCTATTTTAAAAGCTTTTCGTGATATTTCCTCAATAGAAATAATATTTTCTTCATCAGTTACGTGAGCAAGACCACACCAAAATATGGTACTATCCATGGGATTTTCAAAATACGGTATTAACTCTAATTTTACATATTTAATACGAAATTCGTTATGAAATCGAAAAATATTAATTACTTTTACGGCTTCATTGCTTTTTAAAAGGAAATTGGAATTGGGTTCTTTAGTCTCAATTTTGAAATTTTTATAATAAATTGCTGAAAAACACTCTACATATGTATTATTTATGAAGGCAAAACCATTTTCTTTAACATGAAATTTTTCATCTATTTTATGTGAAGCGTATTTATTACACTCATTAACTCTCTTTATAAATTGTGCCAATGGATTATTCGACGTTTTTAACATCATTTTAATTTTATGCATGTAGTTTTCGAATGAAAAACAGCTGAATTTATCCAATGAACCAAAATTTTTCACGTCTAATGTTAAATGTATAATATTATGAACATTATGATTGATGTACTCATTTCCATATAAATCGCCGAACTCACTTGCAAAGTATATTAATAGGTCATTAGCATAATCAATATATTTTTCTATTAAATCGTCACATATCAAAATCCGAATCGCGCAATGTAAAGAAAGAAAATGGAGGAAATACGGCTCCTTTAAAAATGGCTTCATAAGCCATGGACCATAATAAAGTAAAAAGGTTCTCAGTTCAACCGCTTTCCATTTGTCGTATTCTGTTATTGATCTTGGTTTTCTTGAAAACTCATAGGGAGTTGATTTGTATATTAATTTCAATTTTTCGTTAATAATATCAATATCCTCTTTTAATAGACGAACTTATAGATTTCCTTTAATCCAAAATGCTATTAAACGTTTCATAATTCCCAGTAACACTAAATGCATGTAATCCAAAGGGACAGATTTAACAAGATCAATTTTCAAATCACATAAAAGAGATGTTTCTTTGTGATAATCCTCATCAATTTGAGAATAAAATTCCTCATTCGTTCTCAATTTTGAATTTAATTCTGGAAAGGTCATTCTTCTATTTTGAAATGAACCTTCAGCCCAACATTTTGTACAGCTTTGATATGAATTGAAATTCTTTATACATAGTATAAAGGATTTTGCAGGAGCATCACACAGAATTTTACTAATTATCACTTTTACAATTCTGCCATTGAAATGTAAACCTTCTTTTTGTAAAATTTTTATTTCTTCAATAAATGTTGAAAGAAACATGTTAGAATTACTAGGTTTACTTTCTCCGTGATATATACCTACTGGGAAGGGTTCTATTTTTCCTAGTTCGTCTATTTTAATCAAAATAGGCCAAAATTGGCTATTACTACTTTTTGTAAGTGGAAGTCCATCAATATTAATTGATAAATTAACTTCATCATCTTGAAAATCATTCTGATTTAATTTCAATACTAATTGTGAATTTAATCCGAAATGATAATATTTTCCAGGATTTAAATTAATGATTTTATTATTAATATTTTCAGTTTTCATAATAGTTCGTAAATCTGAAGGCAATGAATCTAATTTGAAGTGTGATTTTATTATTTTTAATAAATTAGTAACTGCAATTTGAGCAATATGATGTTCAATTGTCCAAGATCTAAGCTGATTTAAAAATATCTCGATTGATAATTCAGAATTATGACATGTTGACGATTCAGATACATAAGATAATGAAGCACTTGGAATGTTATTGATTTCTACCGTATTTTGATTAATTGGAGGAATAATTGGGAAATTGGAAGATGATTGTTCTAATTAAACAAGTGAAGAAATAGGAGCTTCAATTATTTCCTTTTTTTGCGAACATTTTTTTTTTTTCCTTATTTTTTGCAGCATTTTTTCGAATATTGTTACGCACGAGTCTTTTCAAATATTTCTCATTATGATATTTTTTATAAAACTAAAAATAATAATAATTTAAAAAATATGAAAAGTAATTATTCGGTATAAATATAAATAGTAATTATTTTTTGTTTTATGAATAGTAATTATTCGGTAAAAATATAAATAGTAATTACTTTAAAAAGAATTTAAAAATTACAATTATACATAAGAATATTTTTCAATTAATATTATCTCATTCATAATCCTTTTGTAGACTTGATACACATTGTAATAATAGTTCAATTGACATCTCATTTATCAAAATATAAATAATAAAAAATAAGTTCGGAGAATATATAAATTTTTGTTAATTTTGGAACTCTTACCTTATACGTTAAATTTTGTCTGCTTTCCATAATTAATATTTAGGGGTAGAATATAATTTTTAAAAAATTAGTTTTTTGAACTTCTTGATAATTCTGTTTCGAGAGCTAGATTCTTTAGATATAAAAGCCACAAATATTTTATATATGTTAGTACATTATTTAGAAAAAATAATGGTATACTTTTTAGTTATTTCTGAAAAATAAAAAATAATAAAAATAGATAAAAAGATCAAATTATAATAATTTTATTAAATAATATTATGTACAGGGTGGGGAAAAATTATTGGTCAAGCTTTTGCCAGTCGATTCTACTCGTCGAGATCGCCAACATTGCATCATAAACATAATGCCGCAAAATTAACTTTCAAGGTCATTTTCAATGTCAAATTTTTTTATTGGCTTAGTCGATTCTACTTGTCGAGCTGAACAAAAGTCTCAAAGGGACTATATGCCGGAAATCAATATTTCATAGAGAAATCTTCGTTTCAAGTTTTTTTGCCTGAAATTTCCAAAAAATCGATTTTTATGAAGTCAGAAAATAAATCTGATGCTTATAAAGTTCTTAAAATCATGTTCTGAATATCCTGATCATGATTAGCGAAAATCACCCTTCAAAAATGACCTTGAAAAATTCGTCTTCAAGGTCAAAAATCTGCTTAATCTACTCTTAGCGTTATCCAGGAACAACGACGTGGACGTGGTAAATTTCTATTCCCTTCGGGGTGACTTGATTATTGTGAGTTCCCCTCGCCTCTCACTTCGGGGTGACTTGATTATAGTGAGTTCCCCTCGCCTCTCACTTCGGGGTGACTTGATTATAGTGAGTTCCCCTCGCCTCTCACTTCGGGGTGACTTGATTATTGTGAGTTCCCCTTGCCTCTCACTTTATCGTCGTCGACGCTGCCTACGAACAAACAGAACTGACCCATCGGCCCCAATAGCTCTGAGCAGTTGTGCTTGTCTGCCAGCTTCAACGTAACCACCACCGTTATCAATGCAAGCTTGGAGTCTCTCCACCAAATTATCTCGCACTCTACGGAGCACAGCTCGATTTCGTGCTAAAGTTGCAACCGCCTCTTCAATGCGATCTCGTAAATCCTGAGCTATCCTTAAAGCCCTGCCTGACCCATAAACAATGGCTTTCAGAGCTCCCCAGAAATGAAAGTCCAGAGGGTTCAGGTCAGGTGAACGGGCGGGCCATAAGTGTGGCGCAGGATTACGACCGATCCATCGAGTTCCAAAAGCTCGTTGTAAAAAAGCGCCGACTTGCCTGCCGAAATGCGGTGGAGCACCGTCATGTATAAAAAAATTCGATTACGGGCATTCCTCGGAACCATACGTCGCAGTCGATTCAGGAGAGTATGACGTAGAAACCGCAAATACTCAACGCTTGACAATCGGTTTGAGAGAAACACAGGAGCAATATAATCATTCCCGACTATCCCTGCCCAAACATTGACTGAAAAACGGCCCTGCTGAACTCTTTGGACCATTGCGTGTGGATTGCGTCTGCGCCAGATGCGAACATTTTGCCGGTTCAAAATGGAAGTGCTGGAAAAACTGGATTCATCAGTGAACACTATATTTTTCAGAAAGTGCCGATTTCTTCGGGTCTTGCGAAGCATCCACCGACAAAAACAAAGACGAGCTGTGCGATCACCAGGTCGTAACTCATGCACTACCTGCACTTTGTAGGTTCGTAGGCCTTCCTCACGGAGAATGCGCAAGACTGTTTTATGATCAACCCCTACTCGCGCGCCTATGCGTCGTTATCCCATGACAGGATAAGTTCGAGCTAGAGCAATCACACGTTCCTCAATTCTCCAAGACACACGAGGACGACCTGCCCTACGGTGGCCAGCACCTGCAAAATTCCTTTGATCCTGATCATGGAATCGTTCATCGAGTCGTTGAAATTCTCGACGATCAGGCACGGACCCTGGACGTAATGGTCTGCCATTAGCTTGGCGTCGCAACCAACTAGCATAAAGAGCTCGTGCTCGTGTGTAATTACCATGAACACGATCAATTGCTCGAAGCATTAGACGTTGGTCACGCCCATCCCGATGCGCCCGATCACGGCCACCACGTCGAGGCATGCTACAGCAACGTTATTCTTAGAAAAAATTTGGTAAAAAATTAAAACAATTTTTTTTAATTTTACACTGAAAATTGATTCAAGATCAGCGGCGGTCTTCTAATAATCACGAAAAAGGTCTGGATATGGATGGAAAGCTTCTTAAGCACAAGTAACGAATGTCTTATGGAGCGATATATTATTCCTCTCCGAGGCAAATGACCGTTGCTTTAAGGAACCAACAGCCGTTGAAATGTTACTGGGGTATCTTGGTACCAAAGTACCCCGAAGGGGACAAAAATCTACCACGCCCACTTCGTTGTTCCTGGGTAGCGTTAAGAGTAGAATAAGCAGATTTTACACCCATGACAATTAATTTTACGAAATTTTTTGGCTTCTAAAAACTTCAAACAAAGATTTCTCTATGAAATATTGATTTCCGGCATATGGTCCCTTTGAGACTTTTGTTCAGCTCGACGAGTAGAATCGACTAAGCCAATGAAAAAATTTGACATTGAAAATGACCTTGAAAGTTAATTTTGCGGCACCATGTTTATGATGCAATGTTGGCGATCTCGACGAGTAGAATCGACTGGCAAAAGCTTGACCAATAATTTTTCCCCACCCTGTATATTTCATCAACTTAGACAAAACTCTTGATAAGTTTAATTTTGTATATTTATACATTATGTATGTACATATATACATATGTACACATAAAAGAATGTGCATACAAAAACTCATTAAAAATTTGAATATCATATTGAAAAAATATCAAAAATGAAAATAACAGTAAAATATAGAGTAGCTCATTTTAAATAAAAGCCAATTCAAATAACGCGAATATCTTCACAACTATTCGTGAAATCAAAATAAAATATTATACAGTTGAAAATTTTTCCGACAAAAGGGGACATAATAATTTGATATGGCAATATTTTCTTGTACATAGAAAATCAGACTAGACACGAAAATCAATTTTTTTTTCATGAAACCATGCTTTTAAATCGTTTTCTGTTTTTTATTTTCTATAAAAAAGCATTGAGATATTAATAAAGCTTATACTATAAAAGATATTTCATATTTTATTGACAAAAAATATGGAATATTCTGTTTTGTTGGAATCCTCTATCACTTCTATCTTTCAATACTGTAATTATAGTTTCAAACATATATTGTGTGGATCATATATAAAATAGAGGCTATTATGTATAAAGGGATATTTTGACAAAAATAATAAATATTGAAATATACTGTGGTTATATATCGCATGATGTATTAATGGAGATAAATTAATGGAGATAATTAAGACTACTTGAAATTTAAAGCATTTTTTATGCATATCTATTTAACAGTAAAATAAATTTAGTTAGAAATCAGTAGCATGCGTACATCTGCCTATAGTTAAATGTTCTTATATAATAAAAATCAAACAACGAAATAATTCAATTATATACTAATAATGGACTTTTAAAATGTGCAAAAAAATCTTTATGCTCTCCTCTTATTCAATCAAAAAAAAAAATTTTTTTTTAAAAAGATTAAATAGATAGTAAACAAATTCATCCCATAATTAGGAAGCTTTCATGTTATTTTTTTTTAATTATTATAAACTTACCTCTTTTATAATTTTTGTTCCACGTATTAATATATGCGTATATTTCACCAATCCTTATTTTCCAAGTTTTGAAACTTTTTGTGGCAATACTGTAACACATGCAAATGTATTAGGATAAAAAATATCAATATTTTGCATATATCAAATGTTAACTTGTAATAAACTAATTGTAAGCCAAATTTAGTTGGAATATTTAAAATGGTTTTCAGGTTAAATCACATAAGATTGAAATAAACAAAGATTTAGCTTGTTAAATCCGTTCGTTAAGTCATATAAATCTGTAAGCACACGCGTTTTAGAATGCCACATCTTAGAATTTATTAATGTTTTGCGTGCAACTTAGCAAACTAATCTATTTCATCAAGCACGACAATGATTGAATAAGATAAGTCAAATATACGTAAAAAATATCAAAAATTTACGTTACAATATTTTTTCCAACTTTATTTGATTATTTATGTACCATATTATATAAATATTATTACTTAGAAAAGGAAGAATTACCTTGGATTTAAGTTAACGTCGATTTGTGTCGGCATCGGCACAGCGGCACAGCACACACAAGCACACACGTGATTGAGCAAGATTTAAGGTGCCCTCACATATGTGAGCTTTAAGCGTCGAACAAGACACCGCAAGTATTTAGTATGAGACGATCGAGTGTTTTAATTCATGGATTGCGGTCAATCGCATTATGTATAAATGCAGCTTTTATACAGCAAAATTGCATTTGTGTATAATGCAATTATAAATAAATCGCAACGAATGAAAAATTATTCACCTATATATATATATGTATAGTAATTTATTACTGAAGTTAATGTTGCAATATTCACTGTTAGTATTGAAAATCTAAACTTTATTTTGGAGTTATTTATCTGCTTTTTAATTACTATTACAAAAAATCAATGATTATATAGAAATCGCCAAAGTATTATTATTTAATATTACTGTAATATTGCATAACGTATATTTTAAAGTAATACAGAAAACATTATAACAACACAAAATTCTTATTATTTTAACATTACATAAAAGATAAAATAAAATATTCTGCAAATATTGCAGATATGTTGAATTTATCTGAATAAATATATAACAGCATCATTTATAAAATATTTGGAATAATATTGTTATAACATTTTTTAAACATTCAGAAATATCATTTCATTAAATAATATTTTTAAAACATTTATAAAATATTATATAAAAACGTTAATAAAATTCATATAAAATCAATATTTCAAAATGTTAATTTAATGTTCCTTGCTACCTGGGGTTGCATAATTCCAATGTAGCAACTTTTGAAAGCCTGTGAATTAAATATATCTTACTTAAAAAGTTTTAATTTTTGAATATATTTTATGAACTGAATTGCTGTGATATAAATGTTAATGTGTCAAATTATTGTTCATATCATATTATATTAACTCGACAAACACTATTATCTTTTGATATATATCTTTGACTACATCTTTGAGAAACCATTATTATAGATCTAGCTTCATCTCATTAATTCAATTATATACGTAAAACCAATATGCTTATATATTGTTGAGTATTTTTTTACCTACCGATATAAAAGAAGAAATTGTGACTCCAAAATCTCAAAGGGATTGGATGCATCACGCAGTTGTCTTCTTCGTATTTTTAAAATATTTCTTTCTTCTTGTTGTGCAATTTGCAACTGCCACAAAGCAAGTGCCATGTTATGCTAAAGAATACAAAATTAATAATGATTAATTATTAATTAATAATTTATTATATAAGGAAGAAATACTTATATTAATAATAATTTAAATGTAATTATAATATTTACGTTTTTTATATAACGTTTTTTAATAAATTAAGTAAAGAAATACATATCTCTACAATAATAATAAATTCGTATTTGTATTTTTAAAATCGTTTTGTGCATTAATAATAAATAACAGCTATACGCATAGGAATTTTGCAGAGGTTATAGGCAGCATCACTATTTCCCTATATTTCCACCTTTCCGCCAGCAAATTTCATGGCTAACAAGTTCACATGAAAAGTTTCACGTTTCCACACTTATAAAAGTTACATTATTCGGTGGAATCGTCGAGTTCACGTAAAAGTTTTCACTTTTCACGGTTCCACCCTAGGGGAAAAGATACGTAATCGCTGCCCTGGATCGTGCGATCCTTACAGGTTAGACTGGCGCGAGCGCTTGACGTGACAGGTGTGTCGAAACTAAGAGCTAATTAACGTTGTCGCGGATCTTGGAAGCTGTCGGACGTTGACTTCACGGAGGCCCCCAAGGATCGAGGAGCAACCGGACCGGTGAGGCTACCCCGTCGTGAGTCTGTGTGAGCCGCGTACAGTGCGTCCGAGTCGCGTCGTTCTGACGTCGTCGCGAATTTTGTGTTAGTGAATTCGCGAGGGCCAAGCCCGTATATTAGCAATAATTAATATTCCGAATTTAGTGTATGCAACCGACGTCAAGCGGCGAGGGCTCAAGGATAATTGTCGCGACGGCTAAATGTTCTGCTTTTCGTCTCTCCGGGGCTCGGGATAACGCAAATCGCTGCGGTGTTTGTTCTGCACTTAACGATAAGGCGACGGTAAAGTCGCGATTTTCGCGCTCGGTAATCGTTCGTTTATCGCGCGGAATTGACGAAACCAGCGAAATTGTTGTTGTAGGCCCGTGCAAAGCGAAAACTGCATTGTTGTAATTTCGCGTCGTTTGTGAATTGTCGTGGCAAAGTCAGCGCGCGCCTACGCGTTCCGGTTATCATTTAGCGTATCGTTACTGTGTGAATGTAATACTTTTCTTTGATCCGGCAAGAATAGCCCGACGGCATTGCAAAGATTATACTGTACGCGTTCGTCGGTATCGGATGTCGGTGTGATTCGTGTATTGCTTGTCGCTTAAATAACTTCGTCGTTGTAATTGCGTTTGCCCGATTATAGGTGCGTTCGTCTGTCGTCGTGTGCATGTAATTAGCGAATAGTGAGGAATGTTTAGCGTCCGTAATTAGTCGTGGTTGAGAGATAGTAAATAGCGTTACGTTTGCGTTAGCGGGACGTAATGTCGTGCCTAGAGTAAATATTGTATGACGCGTTTTTCGAGCCTGTCTTCGCGTCGCGGTTAGCGGATCGCGATTTTGTTATCGGGCGAAGATCTTTCTCGGCTCCATCCGAACTTGTTACGTCATCGTCTTTCTGTTGCTTCGGTATAGTAATTGTTGTCGGATAATAATTGACAGTAAGAAAATCTACGACGACGTCCGAACCACGTCTCGCGGCCGACGCGTCTATCGGCCTGCGGTATAACGTCGATCGCGGCGGTAATTCGATACGGCTTCCGGCCGTACTCTCTAGCCGCTCAGCCTCGCAGCCTAAATCCACCCGAGGGAGAGCGTAATGACTGCGCTCGTTACGACACCTAATAATCGGACGTCGACTTCTGATTATTATTGATATTTTGTTACTAATCTTATTGTCAATTGAGGAGTTCGTTTCAGAAGCCTGCTTATTCTTGCGTTACAATTCATGTTCAGAAGTAAGATTCGCTATTGCTTTTATTCGTGCTGAGTTTCTTTTCATCGCATACTAATATTTAGATCGTACTGCTGTGAGCACGTTATTGTTTTCTACGTCATTCTAACTGCTTATTTCTTTTTCTTATTGATTTTTCTATTATTTCTAATATCATTTCTCTAATAAACTTTATACTTTTCTCCTCATATTGCGTGGGTCGTTTCGTTGTCGATACCCGTGTGTTCGTTCGCCCGTTTCTGTCGAGTATTGTTTCCCGTCGCGCCTCCTTTACATTTTTTCCATCCAGTCAGTACCGCCCCACCCCTCTTCCGTTAGAAGAGCTAGTCGGCCCGTAATATCGGAAGCTTCTTACCAACTTTCGAGGTATTGGTACGATTTATCGCGTATTCGTGAATTGACGCGTGCAAGACCGCGTCTGGCGCCCAATTCAGTAATTTTCGCGTATTAAGGTTTCCGGAGTATTGCGGTTTGCGCGGAACGGTTTACACCCCTGTTCCCTGGATTTTTTTGTTTTTGACGACGTTAGCTCCCCCCCCCCGGGCTCGTCACGCGTCACGCGCGTCAGGACGAGTGATAATTCCGGTAAAAATAATACGTCGCAATGTATTAGGTATTTCCAGGTCGGTCCTCAAAATACACACCGGATATAAAAAAGTTCCATGTCCGACCTCAAAATTACAAAAAGACCTGGAACTAATCTATGCAGATATAAAATGGACTCGGAACTTATCGCATGAAATATATAAATATTATCAAATAGAGAAATTCATATAACTCGACCAATACTAGCAAATAAATTAAACGGGCGAAGTTGGAAGAATATTTTTTAGGGAGACGTATATCTCTTGGTTTGAGATTACAAGATTCCCTTGATCATCCTCCAACCATACCGTGAATAAATAGGCGAGAAAAATATAGGTCCGAAAAGTCGCTGAAGCAGGAATCGAACCTGCGTCTTTCGCTTGCCGGGCGACTGCTTTTAACCAACTAAGCTATTCAGACCCTTTCGATCCTATATTTTTCAATTGCCTTTTAAATGGATGTTAGTTAAATTGTTCTCAAAAATTATTGTTTACTAACATCCATTTAAAAGGCAATTGAAAAATATAGGATCAAAAGGGTCTGAATAGCTTAGTTGGTTAAAAGCAGTCGCCCGGCAAGCGAAAGACGCAGGTTCGATTCCTGCTTCAGCGACTTTTCGGACCTATATTTTTCTCGCCTATTTATTCACGGTATGGTTGGAGGATGATCAAGGGAATCTTGTAATCTCAAACCAAGAGATATACGTCTCCCTAAAAAATATTCTTCCAACTTCGCCCGTTTAATTTATTTGCTAGTATTGGTCGAGTTATATGAATTTCTCTATTTGAATTTATTTGACTAGCGATAAAAAATTACCAATTAATTAATATAAATATTATGTTATTTAGCAGTACATACAATTAATTATTTCACCATCAAAATGGTTATATTATGCTATTGCATTTAGCTACTTCGTATATAAACCTTTAATATGCACTATAATACGGTGTAATGCGAGTGACCGAATTCACTATTAAATAAATACGCGTGTTGCGTATATATAATCCCTAAAAACTTACTTTTTTATAAAAAAGTAAAAAAAGGCGCCAAGTACACGCGCCAGTTAAAAAAAACTGTTATGTTTGTTTAAAAATAGTGTTATTTTAACCTACAAAAATAATGATATCAAAGAAAATTGCGCCAATTGAAAATATAAACTTTTAAAAATATTAATTAAAAAATAATATTAAATTAAATTAAAAATTAATAGAAAAATTAAAAATTGGAAATTAATACAAAAAATTAAAAATTTTTACCAAAATTAAAAATTAATACAAATAAAAAAAATTAAAAAATTTTAATTACAAAAACTTAGCGCTGCTAAATTTCAAAGTATATATTAACCCAACAAATAATAAATTAAATTTAGATCTAAATTTATAGAACTATATTTAATTTAGTTACATCAATAACTGCAATGTAAGTACATATTTAAGAATACGTTAATTGTAGCATAGTGGTTAGTTTAGCAGTGCCAAGTTTTTTAAATTAAAATTTTTTAATTTTTTTTATTTGAATTTGAATTTTTAATTTTGATAAAAATTTTTAATTTTTTGTATTAATTTCCTATTTTTAATTTTTCTATTAATTTTTAATTTAATTTAATATTATTTTTTAATTAATATTTTTAAAAGTTTATATTTTCAATTGGCGCAATTTTCTTTGATATCATTATTTTTGTAGGTTAGAATAACACTATTTTTAAACAAACATAACAGTTTTTTTTAACTGGCGCGTGTACTTGGCGCCTTTTTTTTACTTTTTTTAAAAAAAGTAAGTTTTTAGGGATGTCATTCTTTTTTGTTGCTTACACTGTTAATATCTATTATATTCCACACACTGCTCACTACAGTATTATCTAAAATTTTTCAATTTTACTACATACATTAATTATGAGAAAAATATATCAGGTCTTCTAAATTGTGTCTCTATTAAAAAAAGTACTAAACACAGATTATTGATATATATATATTGTGACGTGACGTTTTGCGCGTCCGTCACAAGGGCTGATAAGCCCGGTCGGGATCGGTCACGCGGGCCTCCGCTCTCTCGATTTAGGGAGAGAGAGAGAGCGCGGTCTGAGCGCGGGATCGGACGCGATCCCGCGGTTGTCGTATATTTTCTTTTGGCGTTTCATATTGGGTGAACATTAGCGTAATAACGGTAGCAATCATGCGGTCGACGGGATCTCATCCGGCGAGCGACCAGAAGGACAACGTTAACGGCGAGGACGAAGGGAGGCCGGCACCGAAAAAGGGAGCACGCCCGGTAAGAATAACTGAAAAATAAACCGAAGTACTGCAATTAACAAATGAATCGAAGCTGCCGCCCTTTGTGTTTAATAATTACGCTTTACAGGCACGAAGGAAGCAATCGAGGGGAAGGCCACTCAAGCGCAAGAAGCGCGAGAGCCCCGAGGAGGAGCTACGGCACTGTATCCGAAGCGCGGGCCCGAATTTCTTTGCAAGATGAAGCTCGATCGAAGAGGAAATCGATCGCCGATACATCCACTAATAAAGAGTAAGGAGGGCCGGATACAACCATACGCTGCCGCAATTAGTGCTTTCCGAGGCCGGAAATTAATAAGAAGCGATCGAAGGAAGACGGGGGCCGGAGATTAGAAGCGCAAAGGCCGCAAGGACCCGCAAGGCCGCGCCACGGCCCTGCGTAATTCGGAAGCGCCACACGTGGCCTTATTACATATTACATGTACCGGCGTGTCTCCTGCGGGCCTTCCGCTCGTCACTGTTCGGCGGACTAGCGAATTGAGCGGAGGCCCTTTATCGCAGAGCTATAAGAAAGAAGTTTCAAGAGCCCATACCGGTGAGACTGACGTCGACTACTTGTGAAGCTGCCAAATTACGAGTAAGGTTCGGATGAGTCGCGCCCTTAAGCCATCGCTGTCGTAAGTAAGGTTTTCGTATCGTTATTTTACACGATTTTAGTTATTTCGAGTTATTGCGCAGTAGATCGGCGAAACGACTCATCCGAGCCGACGGATCCGCGTGAGTACTCTCTCTCCCGAGATCATTTGCCGCCGACAGTCAATATTTTGCGTCTTGTTAATTATTTAATTGTTCTTTTTCGCTGTCGTGTGTGATCTTTGATATTAATGAGCTCGTACACATAACCGCCTTGTATATTACATGTCTGTAAAATCGTATGTTCGTTTCGTATTGTGCAGTAACGGAATTATATGTGTCGCGTAAAAGTTCGAATCTTATTTCGTCGCTTCCGAGTTATTGTGTAAATTCGGGATATTGGTATTTTTCGCGTTATTAGATTGAACCGTTCGTCGCTGTCTTAAAGGCAGTTCATTTAGCGTATAATTCCGATCGATAATACGGATCGTACCGCGATATTGATCGAATATATCGACAAATATTATTGTCACGGCGTATACGGCTGCTCTAAGCGCCTATTATATCTTGTCTGATTTTGTGAAAATTCGGCAATTCCACGCGGGCGAGCGCAAGTTAATTGTCGGCTTACTAAAGAATTTTCCTCGCCGCCGAGGCCCGGATAAGCCTCGAGTCGCGGTAAAACTCTTCGCCGAAGAATTGACTTTCGGCTCGCGCGTGAAATCCGATATCCTTGCGCTCGATCGCGAGAAGCCTTTCGGCCGACAAACAGCTGGCCAGAATATCACGAATTATACCTTTTATTATAACCTCTTTTATATTATTCTCTTTCTCTATCTTTTTCACTTTAATCATTCCTTTTGTCAATATCTTTTCAATAATATTTTCTCTGTCATTCTCAGTTCCCTTATAATTACTTTCTCAAATACGATTTGTTATATATTATATTCTTCTATATCAATTTCTCTGTGTAATTTATTAGTGCCTATCTCGATTCTCTCCCGTCCCGTCCGCAAGGATCACCCCCTCTACCAATTCCGTTGACTGAATAGCCGCGTATTTTCCGTCGCGATTTCCAACCGATACAAGATTTGTGATTTTCGTAAAGTTTGTTTTCGACGGCGCGAATTTTCGCGCCTGGCGCCCAACTTATGGTATAATTGTTCGCTTTAGCTGTCGATCGGTTTTCGTATATCGCGCCGAAGGTGTGCCGCGAGTCACTACTAACGACTACTCGATTGATTAATTGTCTCCTAATTGAATAAAATAATCACGGTCACAATATATATATATATATATATATATATATTTTATAATTTTTATAACAAAAGTAAATATATCAAAGATCCTGAAAATAGCACATTAATAACTCATTGATCTAATATAATAAGTATTATAAAGCGGCACATGATATAATAAACTATTTTAGTCATCATTACTAAAAATATTTTTGCAAAAGTATACATTTCACATATATTTTAATAGAAGTAAGGAATTTGGTCATTATCTTCGTTTTCAGGGTATAATATTTACTACGCACTAAATATCGCACAAGTCAAATAGAGAGATTTTTGCCATGTAGTTTTAAACATTATTTGTTTCTTAAAAATATATATGGAATTATGTAAACATGCACGTGTGCCAGTTTACGGAAGATCCGTAAATCACATTCAACTTGACTATTAAATAACATTAAGAGATTTAATTCGCTTTAAGTCGCTCTTAACGCTCTTTTACATCAATAATGCTGAGATTGATGCACGACACATATTCATGTAGTACAGAAATAGCAGCTTTGACAAGCGCTATTGGAGCACTCAGATATACAATTAATCTGTACAGACCAATACCAGCCATTAAAAAATAAAATATACCCTCATGTTTACGTTGTAAAATAAAAAATATTTTATAGTACTCACAGATAGGTCCCTCAGTAAAGTGTAAGAGGTATAAACCAGTGTAAAATGCTTCGTTACCAGCACACATGAAGAATAGTACTAAGTGATCTGTGTAATACAGTCTCATGATTGGATTTTTAGACATGTCGATAAATTTGTGACTGGTCTTCCCTTGTAAAAGAGTCGTATTTCGACAAAACAATAACGTGTAATCATCACATAAATAATATATATATAAATATATATATTATAATATATATATAATTTATATATATATTATAATATATATATATAATTTATATATATATATATAAATATATATGTTTATTATTTATTTATTGTTTACTGTCATTAAAATTATTTAAATTACGCATGTAAGATAACTCATATAATACATTCATTTTTACAAATATAATTTGGTTGATTGAAAAAACTAAAGAAACAATATATTTTATAACTATTTCCTACGTACAATTCTTTATATTTTTTAATGAATCAAGTTATTTGTAATAAAGATGCATATATTATACGAGTTATCTTGCATACACAATGATTTAAAAGCATACGCACTATAAATGATTTATTTATAATGTGTGTATAAAATAATTACTTTATTACCAAAAGAAAACTGCCACATTTTTTGTATACTTTTGTATTGTACAATCAAACACGTGCGTGACGCGTTTTATTCACACTTTCCAGTCTGAAAAAAATATTTTTACTTTTTAAAAATTTGTAAATACATCACTTAAATCAGTACGTATGCAAGATAATTCGTATAATACATTCATTTTTACAAATATAACTTGGTTGGTTGAAAAAACTAAAGAAACAATATATTTTATAAATATTTCCTACATACAATTCTTTCTATTTTTTAATGAACCAAGTTGTTCGTAATAAAGATGCATATATTATACAAATTATCTTGCATACACAATGATTTAAAAGCATACGCACTAAATGATTTATTTATAATGTGTGTATGAATATGATATAATTACCTGATTACCAGAAGAAAACTGCCACACTTTTTGTAAACTTTTTGTATTGTACAATCAAACACGTGCGTGACGCGTTTTATTAACACTTTCGAGTCTAAGTAAAGTTTCGACAGTATCTTTCCAGTAAAGACAAACCAACAGTAACATAACATCAATGTTATAATTTATAACTCAAAAGTGCGGTTAACCGCGCATGTCGCTAACGCATGCCGCATAAAAAATTAATATATGACAGAAATTTTATTATAAACAAATAATAAATATAGATATTATATATATATATACATATAATAAATATATATGTAAATATATATAAATATATAAAAAATATATATATAAATTATTAATTACACAGGACCACAAAGAAAAATTTCCAAAAAATACCTTGAACCGGAATAGGTATTTCTTATAGATTTTGGGTCTCTGAATACGAATCTGTATTCTATTTTACCGTATCACGTCAGAATTTTTTTTAAATCGCAAAATATAGTCAAAAATTTGCTAAAAAATGTATATTATATAAATAAGGATAAGTAATGACTTTAAAAAATTGTGTAAAGTATTCTTTTCGTTCAGAAAATTAAATAAATGAAATATACTAATGTACCTAATAACATATAATAACAATTTACTATAATAACCTTAAGCGGGGCAGGCAAGCGAGCGCGCGAGTGTTATAATAGAGCGAGCGAGCGCGCCGCGTATATTTTGACCAATGTATTTATTTCGACAAATTTGCAACGTTATTTTTTATAAATTTATATAAAAGAGTAATTTATCCCTGACAAAGGTATTTTCTCAAATTTTATATTCTTTTACTTTTCTAAGAATAAGCCTAAGTGTTGCTTGTTTTGTTACAACACGTCATCCCTTCCATGTAAGGTATACGTACTATATAAATATAAGGACTGTATTATAAGAGATAAAATAATGATTAACAATATAATTACAAAATGCAAGGAATCAAAAGAATGTAGTTAGTTCCCGGGACCAGGCACGCGTCGCGCGCACTCGTTCTATCATAACACTCGCGCACGCGCTTGCTCGCCCCGCTTAAAGTTACTATAGTAAATTGTTATTATATGTTATTAGGTACATTAGTATATTTCATTTATTTAATTTTTTTGATTTTCTGAACGAAAAGAATACTTTACATAACTTTTTTAAGTCATTACTTATCCTTATTCATACAATAATATACATTTTGAGCAAATTTTTGACTATTTTTTACAATTAAAAAATAATTGTGACGTGATACGGTAAAATAAAGTACAGATTTGTATTCAGAGACCCAAAATCTATAAGAAACATCTATTCCGGTTCAAGGTATTTTTTGGAAATTTTTTTTGTGGTCCTGTGTTATTAATTATTTATATATATAAATATATATATATATAATATATATAAATATATATATATTATATATATATAATTTATATATATAAATATGTTTATTTATTTATTGTTTACTGTCATTAAAATTATTTAAATTACGCATGCCGTGTTAACCTTTTTCTTTATTATTTACTTACTCTTGTCACTTTGTTGTCAAATCTCAGAGCGCCGTTAGCGCGATCTTCCGTCAAACAAGTCAACCGTACAAGATGCATACATTGTTATTTATTACATGTGTTGTGTACGTGTATATACTCGTAGCGCGATACTACTATATATCTATGCATGTGTTGTGTACGTGTAGTATACGTGTAGCGATGACGGTGACCACGGTGACGTTTCTTAAATGAAAAATTTCCACATTTCGACTTTGCGTCGTAATACCTCTGCTTATAGAATATGTAGAGCAAAAATAAAGACACTTTCCTTATATAATTTAAACCCAAGCTATCGATTAAGCCAGTAAGAACTCAATCCGTTCAGCGGTTATTGAGGTCTGATAATCTCGAGTACTCTCAACTGGCCGGCTCGCGTAAAGATACACGGAGTGCCTTGCTACTGCTGCGCGGTACTTGGCGCGAGACACTACTGTGTCTCTTGATATAACATCAAATTAAATCGTAGATTGCACTCTCTTTCATTTTTTTGATTTAGAAAATGCTTTTTTATGTTTTATGTAAAAAATGTTCATTGATTTACTTAGAATTATTAAAAAACTATGTAATTTAGAAATGATTTGATTAATTCTATCTCTGTCTTTCTTTGTCTGCTCTCTCTTTCTCTCTTTCTTTCCCCTTTCCCCTCTCCCCCTCCCCCTCCCGCCCCTCCCTCTCCCTCTCACCCCTCTTTCACCTCTCTTTCTCTCTCTCTTTTCTTGGTTTAAAATTAGTTTAGTAATTAAAATATCAATTTATAAGGAAACACAAATCTTATATAATATGCGTTATGTTTCTGCAATTATTTCATTACAATAGACCGTGCTGTGTTTTTGCTATTATTTAAAACAGCGCATGCTCGATTTCTGCCGCGTTTTTGCTGTCACAAAATATGCTTACAGATAGGCCTGATATTTAACTACATTTTGTTAAAATATCGTGATGTCATGTCATATTTAGTCTTTGTTTGTTTCCTGTTGACATATTGTTCCAATACACAATGCTCAATATTCAGTTCTTTTTATGCCGGCAAGTTCTATTCAATTTTTAAAGCATTTTTTTCTAGTACATCATGATGATGGGCCTATTCGTTTTTTTCTGCATTTCTGTTGACATTAGCTACAACAGCAGACTATCCTCGGCTGCTGCCTTAGTTTTATCAACATAATATATAGCATAAAGGATGCAATACATGCTTTTGTTTAGCAGATTTGGATGATAAAATAAATCAAATACGAATTGAAGAAGAATCATTTTTTTGTATACAATTTCTTTATAATTTTTTGGATTCCTGCGGCATGCATTTAATATCTTTTTTTCTTGAAAGTTATTTGAAATTACGCAATATATAGTTCCTTTGTTATCAATCATTTTTTCTAGTTCTTAATTTTATAAATAATTTTACATAAATATTTTTCATAAATAATTTTTGTTTTAAATTTATGTTGGAATAAGATATTATAGTTTGAAAATAACCAGTCTATTTTAAAATCCAAGAGTCCTGAAAAATAACCAGTCTATTTAAAAAATCAAGAGTCCTGGAAAAAACCAGTATATATAATCAAGTGTCCTAGTACAAATCAGTATATCAATAAAGTCCTGGAAATGGTCAGTACATCTTAAAATTAAAATAACTTATAATATACTGTATACATATTGAATTCGTTTGTTGGAAACAATAAACATTTGCTTAATTAATAAATTAATGCAATAAAAGAAAAAAGGTTTTGGAAAAGACTCTATGACATATATTTATATGTATGTTACAAATTTAATGTTACTCTTATCTTTAAGAATCTATTTTATTTATTTATGCGCGTATATTTGTTTCACAGATATAATGATAAAATTGAGATGTGTGAGGATTTGTGGAATTTAGGTATGAAGTGGCGCGCGAAAATCATGTGCTGACGATCTGCGTATTTTAATTCTCATTTCAATAGTTTACTAATCATAAAATCATAAGATTAAATATTGGATCCATTAAATTCCCCGTAGATATATAACGACGCGACGTTCAATAGACGTCAAATCTTTAATAACGTAAACACAATCGGTAAGAATGATTACGCTATTATAAGTCACGTTTGATAATAAGTACTTGATGTTTTTCAGATACGCGCTGTAAGATCTCACAGTACTCTTGCTCAATGCATATTCACTTGTGGTAGACTTGCGTCTGTCACATAGATATCACCAAAAAGTAGTTCATATTCGTCGCCGGTTAGTACCTCGGTACTTATGCGATAATGAGACATAATCGCAGCTTCATTCTCGCCGCATGACTTTTACATTAGACATGTATATAGCGTAGCTGAGTCGAACACTTATTCAAAAAAAAGAAGAGAAGAAAATATTTCAGACACCCAGACTATAGCGATTATATAATCCGAATGAATTCTCAATTAAAATATCCGCCGGATATATGTGTATCAGGGTTGGCAATATAATTAATTACATTATTTTAATTAAAAATTTAATGTAGATAAATATAATTCTATTAATTTAATTAATAAATATTATAAATAAATTTAATTAAGAACCATTCGATTGAGAATTGATATGAATAAATTCAATCGAGTCTCTTCGATTGACGATCGATTCAAGCGGTGTTAGACTATAGCGATTATATAATCCGAATGAATTCTCAATTAAAATATCCGCCGGATATATGTGTATCAGGGTTGGCAATATAATTAATTACATTATTTTAATTAAAAATTTAATGTAGATAAATATAATTCTATTAATTTAATTAATAAATATTATAAATAAATTTAATTAAGAACCATTCGATTGAGAATTGATATGAATAAATTCAATCGAGTCTCTTCGATTGACGATCGATTCAAGCGGTGTTAATCGAAAGCCGTTTAATTGACGATTGATATGAGCGAATTCATTTGAAGCTCATTTAGTTGACGATTAATTTGAGTAGAAATAATCAAAGACTATTTGATTTATGATCGACATGAGCAAACTTAGTCGAAAAGATTTTAAACTTTAAGTTATCATGATACTGTGTAAAAATTTTCAAATTTCACAATGACGGATTCAACATTTCCATATAAAAATATTATACATGAGAAAAATTATAAAGTATTTCTATGATTTTGTGCTTAAAATCGTAACATGAAATTATATATTTTTATTTGATTTTGAGGCTGCATTATTGAGATCATTATGATAAATTTTAATGAAATATCTCAATATATCTTCGAAGTGTAATTAAATTGCCTTAAATCTCCTGCATTTTAAAACAAAAGCATTAATTATTTGATTAAACAAAAATATTACTTATTTAAACGATAACTATTTTATAGCGGCAATTTATTTGCTCTACTAATGGGTAAAAGGTTTAGTACCATTGAATGATTGAATGGTGATTTCTTTATTATAATAACAAAAGAATATGATGATATCATAAAGATTGTGTGAATATCACTGTCATAGCAGTTTTTCTACTACAATAATAAATAAATATATATGTGTGTGTTTTAACTATATTTTTTATAGAAATTTAACTATTTACATTTTATAATTAGTAACAACAGCTGGCAATAAGCTAACACAAAAACAGGTTATCTTGGCTTTGGCTCGTAAATCTTATCAATTTCCAGAAAACCCCTGGAAATATTTATGTATGTCAAATAATTTTTATGAATAGAAAATTATGCTCTCTGATACTGACTTCGGAATCGGAATGTTATATACTGAAAATAGAAGAAATCGAATTCAAATGCCGCACATTTACTCTTGTTATCAAAATTCATCTATACATACCTCTTCTTCATATTTACAGCGGCAAGCACTCGTTTTTCGAAAGAGTCATCTGATAATCGATTATATTTGGTAATATTCATCATGGTCGCATATGAGAACAGCCTCTCAACTGGTGCTGACGAAGGTATGCACGTATTGTATTTAATAAATAATTGTTTTACACGTGGGAATTGATTTAATACATCTATGGTCTTAATAGGATTATTCAGAAATCGCAAAATTTCTAATGTATTCTCTCCTTGGCATGTAAAAATTTGCGATCTTCGATTGATCTGAGTAGTACTTTCGCCAAAATCAAAGAAATCATCTAATTCCATTGTTTCTTCCGGAATTTCGTTATTTTCATTTTCGGAGTCACTAAACGCCGCACTGATAAGTTGTTGAACTTTTTTATTTTATCATCACTCAAGCAAGCTAAACATCAATCCTTAAATCGTGGATGCGTAATCGCAGCAAGAGCAGCAACTTCTCTTTGACCATTAATTTCAAAAAAATCTTTAAATCTATCAATTAATTTTAGCTGCATTCCCTTCACTAACTTCTTACAAAATACTACATTGTTGTCTCTGAGAATTGCAGTCCATTTATTTTTTATGCTTAGTAGCAATGGTAATAAGCAACCATAATAACAGGTTGTTTCGGCTTGAGCCTTATCAATGCCCAAAGCCAGAGGTTCCATACACAATAAGTAATCTTTTATGTATCGAAAATGATGCTCTCTGATACCGACTTCAAAATTGACATGTTGCTGTATATTAGTTAATTTATCTTCTAATGTAATTATTTGTTTCAGACAGTCATACAACGAGTTCCATCTTGTTACAACAGGACGTTTTAAAGAACATTTCAAATACTTCTTTAAACTTTCACGATTTTTGGGCGATCTCAATTTTCTCCAAAGTTTTTGACATTCTTTGATCGCCTCTTTGTGCAAACGTTTCAGCCTCAAATCATCTCTTATTATTTTTACAGCATCACTAGAGGCTATAAGATGTAACGTGTGACTTGCACATCTCAGATGTCGAGGTAAAATAACATCAATTTGATCACTTACTTCTTCGTTTTCAACAGGGATATTATCAATATTATCACAATTGTCATCATCATCATCATCATTATCATTATAATCATCACTTTCACTGTCATTATCATTATCTTCGTCTGTTTCATTATTATTTTTATCATTATTTGTTCCTGCTGAGTCATTCGTTTCCATTTCTTCTAACTCGTCGGCATTATTCAAGCTCAATCTTACCAAAATAGAACTACTGCTTAAACCAAATATTTTAAACGCTTCGACAAAGTTGGATCCATTATCGGTAACCGTCGCCACTAGTTTTTCATTATTTATTCCAAATAACGCGTGTATTCTGGCTAATTCAATTGCAATGACTTCAGCTGTGTGAGTACCTTCTATTCTCTTACAAGCCAGAGCAGCAGATTTTCTTTTCAATGTTTTTTCACATAACTGTAAAATGTAATAACGACCATTGCAGTAGGAACAAGTTTTAATTTTGGTGTAAAGTAAGAGGTACTTACCCAGTGAGCCGTAACACTAATGATTCTACGATCGGGCGCAGTCCATACATCTGCTGTAGTGCAAACATATTTGACGTTTTTTATATAATTCATTATGATTTTCATCTGCTCACTGTAAATGATATCGATTTTTCTTTTTAAAGTGTTCCGAGTTAGATGTTTCAAAGATTTGTCTCCATGCTTAATTCGGAAACCTGTAACGTGAGTGTATTATTTTAGAGTCTTCAAATATACGCGCGCGCACAAATACGCACATATGCATGCATTAATGATAAAAAAATATTGGCACTTACTATCGAATATTTGTCGAAAAGCTGGAAGCATAACAGTGCTGGACGGTGACATGCTCTCCAGTATATATCGGGTGACATTCTCTTCGAACAGTTCCTGCGAGAAAGAGCAGGTTGTTCTTCGAATGACATTAGATCTTTCCATTCTCTGTCGTTTAGCGTCTTTGTAAATGTTATATTCCGAATATAAATCAGGATGTTTTCTCTTTAAGAATGCAATAAGTTATGAGAATCTTTAAGATCAATTAACTATTGTATTATTTCCAAAAGTATAAAAAAGTTAGAAAAATGTACCTTCAAATGCGACACATAATTTGAAGAGATTTTTAAACTTCCTTTAATTGTTTGATTCGGTACGCAATGAACGCATGTGGCATACATTGAGGCATGTCATCAATATCTGTTTACAAATTTCGCGACAGGTTTCCGCCCACGCATCTCCCCGACACTTTTATTTTTATTTTTCTTTTTCGGGGTTTCCGAATTTTGTATGTTTCCGTCATTTCTCTGCATTTTCACTACACTGCACATTTCTCGGCATTTTAAATTCACTCCTGTCATACTGCTCACACACCAATGCACTTAAACTGCACTGTCGCTTTACCTTTGCGATCACATTAAATCCACCGCTTTCACTCTCATTTCATGTAGCACTCACTATTCGCGACACGTAAACATCATATCACCGGCACGTAGGCTAACGAAACACTCGATCACCACGTGCTTCGCTCCGCGCAAACGCGCGCGGACCACGCCATCACTGCCTTAAGCTTCGATTATGCGATCACTAGATTATCAATCGAGTATTGATCCACGCCGTCGCGACACCTGCGCACGTTTAGGAATTAAACGTTTCGTCACTTAATGACGAGGCGGGCGGGAATGTTTGAGATCGCAATCGCTTGCTGCATATTTTAATTAAAGCATATTTCTGTAACGACTAAAAGACTTAAATCTAACGATAGATTCGGCTAAAATTAATTCTCGAAAATTCTGTTTATTTCTCTCATCGGTCAAGACGAAGCAACAAATAAGTTTTTCTCCCTGTGAAAAACTTATGTTTCCGCCAACAAACACTTGTTATTTTGCCAGTCGATCAACTGACATTAGGCTGGTAAGCATGCGCAATTATCCGAGAGAATTCGTGGATCACCAATAATCAACGCTTATCGCGCGTCGCGCATGTCAGGTGTGTGTATCGAAACACAACACCCCGTCGATTACCTATCACGCACGGTGCCCCGGGGTCACCTCAAAATTATGAAAATCATTGGTGATCGCCAAAAGGAACGCCTCTTTACCTAATTAATAAAAGAGAACGCTCCGAGCGTCCGCCAGCTTTTCGCTTTGAGATTGCTGTGCCATACGCATCTACTGCTTAAAAAAAACCGCTGAGAGAACCGCTGAGTTAAAGTATAATTATCTCTAGTTATACTTTACTGCAATCGCGCTCGCTAAGACACGTTTGCTTCCGCTTTGCATCCGCCTTTATTACGCGCATCATTGTGGTGCACCTACAAATTATATTCTGTAAATTTCTTGTATATAGTTTATTTCAAATTGTGTTTGTAAAAATAAATTGACTTTGTTACGTGAAGTGTCGTGCTTAAACAGAGTTTTTCTTCCATCTCTCAGATCGCGTGATCTCTCAAACCGCCGCGCTCTCGAACAGAAATACTTTATAATTCTTCTCATGTATAATATTTTTATATGGAAATGTTGAAACCGTCATTGTGAAATTTGAAAATTTTTACACAGTATCATGATAACTTAAAGTTTAAAATCTTTTCGACTAAGTTTGCTCATGTCGATCATAAATCAAATAGTCTTTGATTATTTCTGCTCAAATTAATCGTCAACTAAATGAGCTTCAAATGAATTCGCTCATATCAATCGTCAATTAAACGGCTTTCGATTAACACCGCTTGAATCAATCGTCAATCGTACTATCTTCGATTAATTTTGTTTATGTCAATCGTTAATCGAATAGTCTTCAATTGAATTCGCTAATATCAATCGTCAATTGAGTGTACAAATTAATGAAAAAAGTAATTAATGAAAAAAGTAATTAATTACTTGCAACCCTGATGTGTATATAATATATATATATATATATATATATATATTGTGACGTAACATTTTTGAATGCCCGTTACAATGGCCGGATGGCCCGATCGCGGACGGTAATTTTGCAGGGGCCTGCGTCCTTCCGGTAGCGAAAGAGAGCGGCCTACGAGTGGAATCGGACACGATTCCGTTCTTCTTTTTTGCGTTACGGTGCGAGCTCGTTATCGAGCCTTTAGCGTAGGGAGTAGTGGCAGACGAACCAGCGACGGGGTCTCATCCAACTAATCAAGCGACTCGAGGCCAAGAAAATCAGCTGGGAGCGGAGGCCCAACGCAGAACAAGCGGGAGCACGTCAGGTACTATCTTTTAATTATACATTTTGTTTTGAGAGAGATAATTAGCCGTTATTACGCGGTGAACTGTTGGTCGTTGATGACGTCGGAATTATAGAGATGCGAGGATTTACAGATGAGGCAATTTTAAGATAACTGTTCGAACACAAAACTAAACTTTATTAGAAGGCTCTATCGAAAGAGCTCTCGCTTTTAAGCCGTAATATGTACATAAAATTGACATTCGCGATTATTCGAGATTTTCGTAGAAGGGCACCTGTCGGCTCGTGTGTGTTTACCGGAACAGGCGCGTGTATGTGTATGTGTGTTTTTATATGTGTAAGTAAGAGTGGAAATGTATGTCAGATTTAGTCGGCAGCGTCAAAACAACAGAAAAACTGACGTGTCGATACAGCTGAGTCGAAAGCTATTTAAGGATATTATAATACGGATTACGGTTTAAAGCTAGAAAATTGATAATTAGATTCGCGAGTAAAAAACACAGAAATTTATTTATAGTTTGTCCAAACATTCCGCCCGCCTTGTCAACTTATCGTTGACAAAATGAGGAGCAATTAATCGATTTGCAGAATGACTTGAAGTCGAGTTTTCAATTTATATTAGAATTCGGGAGAGCATACAATTTCACGATCGGTCTTTTGAGAATTGATGTCGCCGTTTTGACTGTTGCCACTCGAACTAGTCCGTCGGCGCCGGGATGCACGTCGATAATCCGAGCAAGAGGCCACTTTGTCGGAGGAAAACGTTCGTCCTTGATAAGCACGAGATCTCCCGTTTGAAGTGATCTTTGCTGACGATGCCACTTAGTTGATGTCTGAAGTTGATGTAAATATTCCGATGACCAGCGTTGCCAGAATGACTCCGTCATTTGTCGCAGCAATTGAAAGCGCGACAGCCGATTTTGAGGTAGATTTTCCAGAGACGGTTCCGGAACGGTAGTGAGAGCTGTTCCGACGAGGAAGTGGCCAGGTGTTAGCGCGGAGGCGTCTGAAGGGTCGTCCGAGAGAACAGATAATGGGCGCGAATTCAAGATAGTTTTGATCTGAATTAGTAGAGTTGTCATTTCCTCATACGTGAGAAGCGCATCGCCGATGACTCGACGGAGGTAATATTTGACAGACTTCACCCCCGCTTCCCATTTTCCGCCGAAATGTGGAGCGGATGGAGGGTTGAATTTCCACGTGAGTTCATCGTTGGCGAGAATTGCTGCTATGTGAGCCCATTCTTTAGACGAAGCTTTGAATAATTTCTTCAGCTTTGAGTCTGCGCCTATGAGGTTGGTACCACAGTCGCTGGTGATCGTCGAACAGAGGCCTCGACGTCCGGTGAATCGTTTGTAGGCGGCGATGAATCCCTTGGTCGAATAATCGGTAGCGACTTCGAGAAGTATTGCTGAGGTGCTAAAACAAACAAAGATGACAAAATATCCTTTGTACGTCTTGGAGCCTCGTCCACAGAACGTTTTAAGAGTCAGAGGGCCGGCGTAATCGACTTCAGTATTATAGAACGGTCGGCATGGAGTTACGCGAGAGGCTGGAAGTTGTCCAATGAACTGTTGACTGGTTGCGATGCGATGGCGAGCACACTTCACACATCGATGGATGAACGAGCGAATTGGAACACGACCACCGATGTTGCGGAACTAACCCATTGCCGAAATTACCTGCGCGCTGCACGCGCAAAGCTCCGACGCGCGCACGCCGAAATCCGTGCCCCGCGCAGCGCGTCACCCGTCGCGTATCGATCTAGACTCGATAAAGTAAATCGATTGCCGGATATTTCGAACGGGCAATCGCCCTCCGGCAACAACAAAAATAGTTGCGACCCTCCGACTTTCCAGAAGATTCGCAGTCACCTTTTGCCGTACACAAACGAATTACTTGCCGTTCAGAAGCTTCTGGAAAGTTGGGGGTAATAAAAGGACATGTCCGAGACGGCTCGGGGCCTTTTGTCGCACGCTTCGTCGCACAAAACATATCACTCACGCACATAGAAAATCGATTAATTTTCGCCGAGTCTTTCGCGCATTCAGTTAATCGCGATTCTGTAGCACGTTCGCTGCCGTGTTCCGCGAATTGCAATTGTTCTTTTATTCTGTTCGCGCGCAAACGTTCTGAATTTTGTCACGGCGAACTGAGTTCAGAGAGATTGCTGATCGCGAGAGAGAGTTGAGTGTAAAGAGACAGGATTTAAAGCTCGGAAAAACTGAGGAGCGAGAGAGGTAGCGAATGCTATTGTTCCTCAGCTTTGCGGTCGAGGTTTTGAAAATGACGGCAGAAAGTTAGACGGGAGTGAGTGAGAGATATAATGATCGAGGAAATCGGAAATTGAAATTGAACAAAAGGCGATGTTAGAAGCGATACGTTATTAAAGTCTGTATTTCAATAAAGATAAAATGCAATCGCGTTAAATATAATGACGACGTCAAAGTTTGAAGTGTCCGATCCGCTTAATTTTACGTCGAATTTCAACGTTCGGATTAATCACACTCGCAATGTTTCCACACGCTCCGATCGCAATACAGATAGTTAGCTTATCGCCGTGCGCGCACTTGAATTCGAGGTACCGACTATTGATTGATCGATTATATGCTTGACAAAGGAAGTTAGACGATCGTGGCTTCGATATTTATAGCCCTTCGGAGAAACGTCTCGAATTTTCGAAGAACGGAGAAGGGGAATCTCCGGCTCCGGGTAAACGTTGAATATTTCGATGAATCTCGAAACGGTTGTCTTTTGATTACCGACGAGATGTAAATACAAAGAGGAGCAAATATATCGATTGTTATTGAGCGCGTATTTGCTGATTGTCTCTATTGTAAAGGCCGCACGGCTGCGAGAATTTATGCCTTTATTATTCTTGAATTTAGCATCGGTAAATTGATCGTTCGCGATTTGAAAATAATTAAATTTATTCTTAACTTTAACATATTCTTTGTGAATAATTGTACATATTGTCTTTCGTGAGTCTATTGTAAATATAGTTCGTCGTCACAAAACTGTCTCTAATTCTTTCTGTCGTCACTACGATCCTCTTGCACTCGATCACACACTCCGAACACTTTCCTCAAACGGATTCCGGGTCGCGCAATCTTGAAACCGCACAACCGATGATCCAAAATTGTTGTCGAATGGAAGACAACGTGAGTTGCGGTCCGCCGTGTAGAGTACGCCGATGATGATAATCGATTACGAGCGTTGTCAATCGAGAGTCTCGTAGTAATATGAGCGGATGTTTTTCAGAAGGCTCAAGCTGAGAGAACTGAAGTCGGCCACGTAGTCGAAGGAGTTTGTTTGTGTCGAGAAGCGGAGCGAGACGGAGTAATGAACTTGATGTAGAGTTGCTTACCGCTCGTCAACGCTCGAGTTTCAGTTGCGAAATATCCTTGCTGCGTAAGCTTGACCCAGAGATAAAGCGCAGATTCTAGTTCCGTTGGGGTAAGATGATTCGGTTGAGAGCTAGCTGTCTCTGATCTGCGAAAGCGTTCGCGAGCACATAGTAACCAGGCAGTGGTGCGCAATAGAGAGGTGAGCAATGAGTACCTTCCGATTAAATCCCAGAGATCATGTTCTGTTTTTTTTGTAGCGAGAGTGCAGGTTGCTGGGCGCTCAAGATCTGTTGTAGAAGCTATGGTAGGACTCGAACAAGGCCATGAGGTGCAGTGCTTATGCAGCCACGAAGGTCCTGTCCACCAGAGTGATTCCTGTTGGAGAGATTGAGGTAAGGTTCTTCGAGAGGCGAGATCTGCTGGGTTTTCCTTCCCTGAAACGTGATGCCATCGAGAGTTTGATAGTTCTTGAATGACTGAGACGCGATTTCGATCGAAGTCTTTCCACCTGGACGGATGACTCCTAATCCATGCGAACGCGACCGTGGAATCGGTCTATAGATGAGTCGGAACGTGATGAAGTTCGAGTACGTCGCGAATTTTGAGTACTTGACGAACGAGGACGGTGGCAGCGAGCTCCAGTCGAGGAATTGTCATGCGTTTCAGAGGCGCTACCTTAGTCTTTGCGCTGACGAGAGTGACACGAATGTCGTCGAGTTCGTTGAGAATGCGCAAGAAGACGACAGCAGCCAGAGCGCTTTGTGACGCATCTGAGAATCCGTGAAGCTCGACAGCGAGAGCAGATGCCCTTGTGCCGAACCAGCGCGGGATTGAGATTGTCGTGACGTTGTCCAGTTGATTTCTGAAATTGAGCCAGCGAGATCTGAGGTTTGAAGACAGTTCTTCATCCCAGTCAAGACGAATCGCCCACAGTTCTTGCATGAAGACCTTTGCGGTAATGATAATCGGAGAGAGCCATCCGAGTGGATCGAACATGCGCGCGATAAAAGAGAGCACCGACCGCTTGGTCATGACGTCGGAGTTTTGAAGCGACGGTGCTGAGAAGACGAATCTGTCGGAATGGCGGTTCCATCTTATTCCGAGTGTATGATGCGTAGTTCGATCATCGACGAGTAGTGTTGAAGAAGATGCGTGATCCTGTCGAGGAACGTTGGCGAGGATGTCCGATTCGTTGGCGATCCATTTTGAGGTTGAATCCGCTTGCCGTGAGGGCTTCATTTAGTTGATGTATCCGTTCCTGAGCTTCCGCAATAGTTGATGCGCCAGAGAGGATGTCGTCTACATATGTATCGTGACGAAGAATGTCGGCAGCAAGAGCGCGCAAGATTTCGGATTCGAGAGCTAGCTGTTGTGAACAAGGCAACACAAGATACGAGGCGCACGCGAGTCCGTAGGTTCCGTGCACAGGTGATATTCTTGTGGAGGTTCACTACTCGCGTTTCGCCACAGAATTTTTTGAAGCGGCCAATCGTCCTCGTGCACGCGGATCTGGCGATACATTTTTTCAATGTCCGCTGCGAACACATATTGATACCGACGCCAACGGAGAAGAATGTCAGTGAAATCGGTCTGCAATTTAGGTCCGACCTGAAGCACATTGTTTAGCGAGAATCCGAGATTAATTTTCTGCGATCCGTTAAACACAACGCGAAGTTTCGTTGTCGAGCTGGTTTCGCGTACGACACCGTGATGCGGCAGAAAGAATTCACGTCGTTGAGTTTATCGAGTGAGTTTATCGATGAGACGCATGTAATCAAGGTTGCGATATTTACTTAAAAAGTCTGAGTACGCTGCTTTAAGAAAAGGATTCGATTCAAAACGCTTTTCCATCCGGAGAAGCAATTTAAGCGCGAGAGTCACCAAATTTACTGACGGTTTTTTTGAACGGAAGTCGTACAACGAATCGTCCTTGGATGTCGTGAGAGTGAGTCATTTGAAAATAAGCTTCACACTTAGATTTTTCTGGTGTGAGCGAGACTTGAGACCGAGGCACGATCTCTCCCTGAGTCCAGAAGCGTTGTAATAATTCTAGAAGTTCGGAGTCGAAAGAACATTGCGTGCCGATAACTGAGCTGGAGTGTGCAGCGGAGACGGCGAGGTTCTCGTTTGAAAGCGATCCCGAGACAAGAATCCACCCGAGAGCGGTGTTTTGAGCGATCGGTGCGTCGATATGTCCATGGCGACGTCCCGTTCTGATGATTCGAGCATACACGCTTAATCCGAGAATTAAATCGATCTTGCTGGGAGTTTCGAAGTTCGGATCGGCAAGCTGGAGACCGTTAAGATGAGACCATCGCGTAGCATCGAGTTGAACCAATGGTTGTGAGGCGGTTAATCTCGGTAGAACGAGCGCTTTGATGTCGTGGGAGCTCGCCGAGTCGATTCGTGAAACGATGGTGAAAAATGCGAGTCCATTGGAGACATTGTGTTTTTGAGCGCCGATACCGAGAATCGGAATAGCTTTAGCGCGACGCGGAAGTTTTAAGAATTGAGCAGCAGATTCTGAGATGAACGACACTTCGGATCCTTGATCTAGTAATGCGCAAAATTTAAAAAATTGTCCGGATCGAGAGAGAACGTTAACGACGGCGGTAGCTAAGAGACCGGGATCGTGATCGTCGACGCGTGATTGCGCGATGTTGCTAGATGGTTGAATACCTTGACCCTTTTCTGCGTTGATCTGAGTCGAAGTAGTTCCTCCTTGAAGAACGATGACGTGAGATGTCACTTGAGCGGTTGAGGGAGACGCTGCGGAGGAAGCAACCGTGGCGGTGTCTTGATAACTTGCCGGAGCGTGCAACGTTGTATGATGCTGTTTGCGGCAGGTGCGGAAACGTTTCATATTGCGGCACGTTTTTAATTGATGAAACCCTTAAAGCAAAGATTTTTTGAAATCACAACCTCTCGACGTTGTTCGTGCGTCTTTTCCAGATATTTTAAACATGAAGGGAGATAATGTCATGCCGAGCACAAGGCGCACTTTTGTTCCGTTGAAGAAGCGGTGTATGATCTTGCGCTTGATGGTCGGGAGGTCGACGAGCTCGCTTGTTGTTGTTTTCGATGCTGCGCTCCTTCGTACGCTTCGAGCGTGTTGATGCGGCTGACTAGAAACGCTTCGAAATCAGCGAAGGTCGGAGGACTTGTCTTGGCTCCGAGCGTGTCCTCCCATCGTTTAAATGTTTCCGAATCGAGCTTTCAAACCATCAGGAAGATGACGATGAGATCCCAATGTTGCACAGGGCAGCCGAGAGTTTCGAGAGCTCCGAGAGCTTCCTTTACGTCGCCGAGGAGTCGTTTGATGTCGACTGAGTTTTCGTTCTTCACTTTACGCGTATCCATTAGCAAATTGAGATAAGCGTTGATTAAAATTCGCTTGTTTTTGTAGCGAGCGACAAGCTAATCCCAAGTGCGAGTAAAGTTGTTGCCGAACATTGCGATGTTTTTTAAGTGTTGTGATGGCTCGCCTGAGAGGCTCATTTTTAGGTAATGGAGTTGTTCGATGGCAGAGAGATCCGCATTTTCAATTATGATCGATGTGAATAAGTCTCGGAAGTTGCTCCATTCTGAGTAAGTGCCTGAAAACTTCGGTATGTCGATACGCGGACGAGAACGTGATCCGGAGGATGCATTTAGAGAAATTTCGGCTGAGGATGTATTCTGATTAGAAGATTGCTCCACTTCGTCGAGCATGGTGAGCATTGTGGTTTGAGCGTCAAAGAACTCTTCTTCACAGACTGCGAAAAGATCATCCTTGAAGTACGGCAGTTTCTCGAATTCGGCGGAGAATGAGTCTAGCATGTCTTCGTGATTGGTTTGGAATTTATCCCAATTGCTTTTTAATGAGTCGAGGCGGCTTTGCACGTTGTTGCGAGTCATCTTTGATGAGCCGAGCTTTCTTAAATTCTCAACCGACAGCGAGATTAAACCGAACAGATGTTGTTGACGCCTGATGACATTGTCGATAGCAGCCATGGTTAAAGAGCCGGTTACGGTTTGAATTCACTTGCACGAAATCAATATCACTTTGATTGCACCGAGACTGCACTCGCGATTTGATCGCAGACGAACAGACTACACTCGCCGTCCGATGATCTTTTTTGGAGCAAAAGTTAATATATATGCTTTGAGCATGGCGGTTAGATACACGACGAGGTACAAAGAATCACCTTGAGCGATCTCACAATTCCGGTAGATTTAGACCGCAAATTATTCGCGAGAATTTTCCGGCTATCCGGCTCAAAGGACCAATCAATGTTTTGAGAGAGATAATTAGCCGTTATTACGCGGTGAACTGTTGGTCGTTGGTGACTTCGGAATTATAGAGATGCGAGGATTTACAGATGAGGCAATTTAAAGATAACTGTTCGAACACAAAGCTAAACTTTATTAGAAGGTTAACTAATTAATAATTTTTTAAACCGCTAGTCAAATAAATTCACATAGAAACACTCCTACCACTCGACCAATACTAGCAAATAAATTAAACGGGCGAAGTTTGAAGAATATTTTTCAGGGAGACGTATCTCTTGGTTTGAGATTACAAGAATCCCTTGATTATTCTCCAACAATCCCGTGAATAAATAGGCGAGAAAATTATAGGTCCGAAAAGTCGCTGAAGCAGGAATCGAACCTGCGTCTTTCGCTTGCCGGGTGACTGCTTTAACCATCTAAGCTATTCAGACCCTTTCGGTCCCTATTGATTCACGGGATTGTTGGAGAATAATCAAGGGATTCTTGTAATCTCAAACCAAGAGATACGTCTCCCTGAAAAATATTCTTCAAACTTCGCCCGTTTAATTTATTTGCTAGTATTGGTCGAGTGGTAGGAGTGTTTCTATGTAAATTTATTTGACTAGCGGTTTAAAAAATTATTAATTAGTTAATTTAATTCGCTCCTGGACCTAATTATGGAGCTAACACACAATATTAGAACTTACATCTTTCACCGTTGAGAGCCGGTAAAACGTTCTCAAATTATTGTTTACTAACATCTATTAAAAAGGCAAGATAAAAATATGGGACCGAAAGGGTCTGAATAGCTTAGATGGTTAAAGCAGTCGCCCGGCAAGCGAAAGACGCAGGTTCGATTCCTGCTTCAGCGACTTTTCGGACCTATATTTTTCTCGCCTATTTATTCACGGGATTGTTGGAGAATAATCAAGGGATTCTTGTAATCTCAAACCAAGAGATACGTCTCCCTGAAAAATATTCTTCAAACTTCGCCCGTTTAATTTATTTGCTAGTATTGGTCGAGTGGTAGGAGTGTTTCTATGTGAATTTATTAGAAGGCTCTATCGAGAGAGCTCTCGCTTTTAAGCCGTAATATGTACATAAAATTGACATTCGCGATTATTCGAGATTTTCGTAGAAGGACACCTGTCGGCTCGTGTGTGTTTACCGGTACAGGCGCGTGTATGTGTATGTGTGTTTGTATATGTGTAAGTGAGAGTGGAAATGTATGTCAGGCAGCGTCAAAACAACAGAAAAACTGAGTGTCGATACAGCTGAGTCGAAAGCTATTTAAAGATATTATAATACGAATTACGGTTTAAAGCTAGAAAATTGATAATTAGATTTGGGAGTAAGAATCACAGAAATTTATTTGTAGTTTGTCCAAACACATTTGAAAACGACTTTTCTCCAAAAGCCCGGATAGATGCTGCCGTATTTTTGAAAGGCATTCGCCGTTCGCAGGTCAAGAGAGGTGCGAGGGGATGGCGCCAATCCACACGCAACACGCGTGGGAGCCCCGGAGCGGAGCAGCAGTATTTCGCCCGATCCCGGGGAATCGAATTTAGATCGGATGGAAGAAAAGATCGATAGGAAAATCGATCCGGAAAACATCCGGCAAGACGGAGAGAATGGGTCGGACGAGGCTGCCGGCTGCCGCTTTCCCACGCCTACGACGCGACGGCCGACGGAAAAATTGCCGACGGGACCTAAGGCCCGTCCCTGCGATAACAAGGACTGTAAGGATCGCGAAGGCCGCGAGGCGGCCCTGAGCGCCACAAGTGGCCTAATCGCGCACTAATACGCCGGCGTGTCTCCCGCGGGCCTTCCGCTCTTCACTGCTCGGCGGACCGGCATAGAGGACACAGGCCCCGATAGCGGATCGCTTCCGAGGCCGAATATTACTACGATAGCCGGTGAGATAGACATCCGGGTTGTAAGGCCACCGATTTTGGAAGGTAGAGTACGAAAGAGTCGCGCGTCGAGCCCGTCGTGGTCGTCAATTAAGCTTGTCGAGAGGAGATTAGTTTTGGTACGGTTCTGCGTAATACGCAAATCGGAACGACGACCGGGCGACCGGCCTCTCTTCCGTACGGAATTTAGAAATAAGTGCTCTCTCTCCTGAATTAAACGCCGTCGACAGTCAAATGTGTGTGTATCTATAAATTGTTATTTACTTTCGTTTCCGTTTTTCGCGTTATGCATTATCGTTCACATCAGCTCGTGTAATTAGCGGCATAACTATTGCCCGTTAGCTATTGTGTCTAATAGAGCAATGTAAATCTCGTTGTCGTCGAATAAATTGCGAATTCTGTTACCGCGAGTTTGTATTCGTGTCAGAGCAAGAAAGTATTGTTCGTTTCCGTGGTAACTTAACGTTAAATCGCGTTACTTGAAATTATCGTACTTCGGGCTGCTCAAAGCGCCGTACGAGCGGAATAATTTTGTTAGATTCCGTGAGCGAGTGCAAGTCAATTCTCGGTATCGGGGCGGAATTATATGGAGGGCAGGCTCAATCAGGCCGGCCTGGAAAAATTTGCGACTTGCCGAATAATTGACCGTACTTCACGCGCATATTCCGACATCGATACGCTTGCGCTCGATCGTGCCCGACACTCGTTGCCGACATATTATCCGGTCGGTCTTTTACGCTTTCTTGTATACTATTTTCTATTAATTATATTAAATATTTCTTATTCTATTCCTTGTGTGGTTAATTATTCTGCTGGTATATTAGACCTTTAAATGGAGAGGTCGTTCCAGCATCCAATACAGCAAAATATCTAGGTATGACCCTGCATTCTAAGCTGCGCTGGAAAGAACACGTGAAGATAAAAAGAAAGGAACTAAACTTAAAATTTAACAAGATGTATTGGTTACTGGGTCGACAATTTCAGTTATCTATACACAACAAACTTCTGATATACCAGCAAGTCTTGAAACCAGTGTGGGCTTATGGGATTCAGCTATGGGGCTGTGCTAAGGAGATGCACACTGCAACGATTCAAAAGTTTCAGAACAAAGTGCTGCGCTGTGCCGTGGATTCGGGATTGTCCCGATTGCGCACATTACGGATCGGACACAGCGATATTTCCCGATCGGACACAGTCCCGATCGGACACAATCCCGATCGGACACAGTCCCGATCGGACACAGTCTCGATCGGACACAGTCCCGATCGGACACATTCTCGATCGGACACATACAGTTGCATTCGGACACAGTCCCGATCGGACACAGTCCCGATCGGACACAGTCCCGATCGGACACAGTCTCGATCGGACACAGTCCCGATCGGACACAGGCCCGGGTGCGGGAGGGGGGCCAAAGGCCCTCCTCGCACCCCCATAGGCACCATACTATTGGCGGGGTGGGTGCGGGAGGGGGGCCGAAGGCCCCCCTTGCACCCCCCCCGTGTGTGTGTGTGCGCGCGCGTGCCTGTGTCCGATCGGGCCTGTGTCCGAATGCAACTGTATGTGTCCGATCGAGAATGTGTCCGATCGGGACTGTGTCCAATCGGGACTGTGTCCGATCGGGACTGTGTTCGATCGGGACTGTGTCCGATCGGGACTGTGTCCGATCGGGAATGGGTCCGATCGGGACTGTGTCCGATCGAGATTGTGTCCGATCGGGACTGTGTCCGATCGGGACTGTGTCCGATCGGGAAATATCGCTGTGTCCGATCCGTAATTTGCGCAATCGGGACTCACTCGTAAATTCACCTCGGTATATGCGCATGGACCGACTTCACCTTGATTTAAACATTAAGACAGTCAAAGAAGTGGTTGCAGAATCTGCTACAAAACACCGACAACGACTGTTAAAACAAGAATGCTGAGACATCAAAGCTCCTGGATGTTGCCGGAAGGATAAGACGGCTGAAGAGAAAAAAACCACATGATCTTATACCAGACATGAACTAATGTCTTAAGTGGACTTTGGCAAAGGCCAATGACACCACATAACAAATTGCATTATATTATTTGTGAGAACATATACTCGTTACATGTAATACATGTAGTTGTATTTGGAAACTTTATCCTTATAGTAAAAAAAAAAATATTAGACCTTGTCTCGCTCGATTCTCGATCCCGTCCCGCTCTAAAGAACCGCCCCCCTCTACCAATCTCGTCAGCTGAGTAGCCGGAGAATTACCTTCGCGATTATTTCTCCGATCGATACATGGTTTTTCGAGCATATATAGAGTGGCGTAAATGTACGCGCCTGGCGCCCAAAAATTTTGATGTCGAATAAACTGTACTACAGAATAAAATTCGGTAACTAAATAATCGCGCCGAAGGTGTGCCGTGGGTCACGTACAACGACCTGTCGTCAGACTAATTTCTAATAGAATTAAAATAAAACAGTCACAATATATATTCTAACGCAAAGTCTAACGACGACACCCTGAATCGGATTTAAAGATCGTATATATTTTCGTAAATGTTTCTATACAATTTATAAGAGGAAGCACAAAAAAAAGAAAAAAAAACAGACGCAGAAATTAGTCGCTAATAAATGCATATCTTGCTGATATAGAGACACTCGTTATTGAATCAAATGTACTTCGGAAGCATAAACGCATCGCGACCGTATGTTTTATAACGGGGATGCCTGTTGGATCACTGTACTGCCGAATCTTTGTATTTTATCCGTTCGTCGAAGTTCTTTGTTGTGAGCGTATTTGTAAATCGCGCAGAACTTAGCGCGGCAACAAACTTGCAGTCAATGCCCCGACGATAGTAATATAAAATACATGCAAATTATATATGCGGTAACCCAGAACGAAGGATAAAATCGCGTTCGTATATAGTGTCGAAACGAATTTGTGTCGTGATGAGAAGCGACACATGTTCGTGCAAAGGAATTTTAGAGAAGTTCTAAAATGACCGTCCCTTACTTACTCTATCGCGACGCGAGTAATCGCGTCGCTGCGCGTTTAAAAACATAGTAGCATCTTAACACATGTTATAATATGAATTCATAGCGAATAAATAGGAAGAAGAGGCGCATAAGGCACACTACGCGAAAAAGATTGTAATGCCGTAAATTGCCTTTTGTGCGCGAAAATGTCATTTTGATGCGTAAAATTAAGCCGATAATGTGAGTTATCCCCGTAGCCGGCTGTAGGCCGGGAAACCGCATAATGCACCGCTGTTATTGGATAGGAAACGTACAAAGCTAAAAATTCATGTAAATAATGCAAGTAGTACTACAATTCACACACAGTGTAAAGTCGTTGCGCAAGCTCCTTATAAACTCCAAATTTAATATTTTTTCGCCGTACATGCATCAAGAAAATACGCATTGTGCAATACAATGTGTGCGAATTATAGTTAGGATTATGATCATGAGAAGTTCGCAGAAATGTGCATGCTGTGGGGTATCGATATTCCTAATCTTTTTTAAACAAAAAATTTAACATCAATTTTCAAACTTCCTTTACAGAAGGAATTAGAAAGATCATTGTAATCTGATCATTTATCATAAAGAGAATCATACGAGTTAATATAAAAACAGTACGCCGACCACTGGTCACATCCACAGTCACCCGCAGCGAGTAAAGAGTGTCACTACCCCTATAAACAGCCGCAAGAGCCCGAATCACCGGGTTACTAGACGATTGGAGCCCCACGACGGGCTCGCGCTCGCACCACTCGCACAGGAGAGAGCGACCTCTCATATAAGTAACTTCACCACAGTCCATACACGACAATTTGAACAAATATTCCGACTGGGAGACTTAGCAGACCAATAGTCAAAAGCAGACTGAAGAAAAAGACTTTAGTAACATCGCACGAAGCCTAAGAAACTAAAAACCTTCTTGATAAAAAATGACCACCAAAAAAAATATCCGTCAAAATATTATATTAACACAGGATACTCATATTTAACGCCAACACAGCACTCGCGAAGTAGCATAAGACGAATCACCACAGCGATATAGAACAGATAAAATGACAGAACTCGCACAAAACAACACATTAGACGTAAAACGGTATATACTATACATGCGAATAGAATAAATGCGTTAACAGAAGGGAAATAGAAAAGAAACTCACCTTAATAATCCAGGGAGCAACGCAGTTGTACGAATCGTAAAAGGAGATCGAAAGTCACAGGGACCCTGGCACGGTGGAAGTACCATGCAACCGCAGACATGTCCCAGGACATCCCCGGAGCAAACCGATCGAAAAAGGTCAAGGGGTAAAACCACCCCCTACCCTCAGCCCAGCCGAGCTCCTCTATAACACGGTGTAGTCCCGAAGATACCTCGGCGAAAGAAAAGAGCCCCCCATTAGGAGCTTCTTCCTCCTCCCAATCTCGCGGAGAGGCGAAATATCGAACACGATCGGGAAAAGTAACGCACACCATTTTTTTCTCTTTTTCTTTCAACAATTGCAGTACGACAGTAAAAAACTGACTGAAGAAAAAACTCCAGTAGCACCGCACGAAACATATGAAATTAAAAATCTTTGATAAAAAAATAACTACTAAAAGAAATTATATCCGTCGGAAACGATAAAAGAATAAAATATATAATTGAAGCATACTCATATTCGGTGTGAGATCAGCACTAACCAAGCGGCACGATGCGAACCATTACGAGATTGAAGAATTCAACGACTACCCTGGTGTACATTTCGAAAAAATCGGTCAACTTCACTACTCCCAAAAGGCATTGAAGTTAGTCATTAAATTAGATCTAACAAAAACAAACCAAAGGTATGAACAAGTAAAGAATTACCTGCAACAAACGGGAACTAAGTGCAACGCCACAAGATTTCAAAATGACGATCACAAAAACACTTGCATTAATCTAAATAATATCGCAAAAAACGAATTAACGTATCTAAAAAATATCATGATGCAAATTGTTTGATAGCCATTCAAAAAAAGATAAAAAAAACACGTAATGTAACACACAGGCAATGTATTTACATAGACACAATTTAATTATTTACATTAATTATATACAGTTTGTACAGAAATCTCCGAAGAGTTATTCGCGAATTAAGCAAATTCCCGATTAGATTCCGAAGCAAGCAACTTCGATTTCACAGAGTAGTGCGCGATGACTTTCGATTGCTGTGTAAGCTAAAGCGATCTGGCAGCGCGTCGTGCGCGTTCGCTCGTTTTATTAGGAGCGATTTCCAGAAGATTCTGGACCGCTCGAGATCTCGCAAAGAGGTGACTTTCGGTGTTTATTTTTGTGGTGCGTGAAAGTTCGTCTCAATTTGTTGTTGAATTTGACTGCTCGAAGATTTATGACGGCACTGAAGGTGATAAGAAAAAAAAAGAGACGAAAATATCAGCACCGTCCGTTATCTCCAAGCAACCAAATTTTATACCAGAGACATTATGATGTTATGATATAATTTAATTATGATATTATTTAACTAATTTTAATTGCGAGCGCGAAAGCGGTATTGCTGCGCTTGCAGTTGTTTTTAAACATGCCGCCCGCCTTGCTAGTCCCGGCTAGCGAAATTAGTATCGCTGGTGCTCGCGACTCGCGAGGCTTGTGAATGATGAAGGGAATGCTGATGATGCACTGACAGAAGATGGCATGGATTGCCGCAGCTGACTAAGCGTTAGGAATGAGCGGATGAATGACAGGTGAGGTTGTCGTTCCTTTGACTGTTATTGATGAGATGATTGATGCTGCATTGTGAGTTGCAGGTGATTAGATGGAGGAGTAATGTTGTCCCGGTCGCTCTGTTAGTCGTCGGCGTCCCTGGGAAGCAGGACAAGTTTTACCACCGGCCTCTGCAGTGTGGCGGTTGCGGTCCGGACTGTCACCACTCGTATTTCCCCGTCGCCGCCGGGATGGATCGCTATGACGCGGGCTAAGGGCCATCTTCCTGGTGGGGTGTGTTCGCCGCGGATGACGCAGAGGTCCCCGACGCGAGGCGCGGCGTCCGACTTCCACCACTTCTGTCCAGATGCGAGGGTGTGCAGGTATTCGTGTGACCACCGCTTCCAGAAGTGGTCGCGCATTTGTTGCACTTGCTGCCATCATGACAGGCGATTCGTGGGCTCCTCTTCTAGAGAGGGCTCGGGCACGGCGTTCACCGCTGACCCGATTAGGAAGTGGCCGGGTGTCAAAGCGCTCACGTTCTCAGGGTCGTCGGTGAGTGCTAGTAAGGGCCGCGAGTTGAGGCATGCCTCAATTTGCGACAACACGGTGCTCATCTCCTCGAATCATGATGCAAATAAACACAATATACAAAAAACCGACAGACGCAAAAGACTGATAGACGGAATAGCGAAAACATTATTCGGAACAATGGACGCCGACGACAAAAAACACATAAACGAACAATTAAATCTACTCGAAAACAATCAACAGGTTACACAACACGCAGTACAAAACCAAATAAAAATATTAAACACCACAATAACACACCTCGACAAATTAGAAAACACCATTGAACACAATAAAAAAATATTACAAAATCGCGTAGCGAAATATTTTAATCGAGCAGAAATAGACGAGCATTATACAATTATTATTGTGATTACAGCAGAATTAACACGGGATGCCGAAAATATAATAGAATACCTTACGTATATACGAAAAGGCGCAATGCACCCCAAACTAATGCTGATAAAAAATATTATTGCTCACTTAAAAGAAGCGGCACTACAATTACCACTAGGATCGTATTTCCCATTTAAAGTCCATACCGAGGACTGGCTAGCGATAGAAGAGTATCTTACGATAAGCGCATATTACGACCAAGCAATCATACATACTATTCTACGTTTCCCGTTAATCACACAACCGACATACGAAAATGTAAACGCGAACGAATTCCCTGCACCTATCCATAACAATGTATATATCTTTGTAAAAATTAATAATAAAGTAATCGCCGTAGATAAAGAGAAATTAACATATGTACTCGTAACCAAAAACGAACTACAAAAATGTAATAAAATTAGTTCACAGTATGTATGCGAACAAAGTAGGCCCATATATCGAATAAATTCGGACGCGCCGTGCGAAGTACAAATGTACCTGTTTGGATCTGACCATTTTAAAAAAACGAATTAAAGTTATCAGCAGTAAAAATAACGCTCGGCAGAAGCAATCGATTATATCATCATTGTCCTCGTCAAGTCGGTTATTTTTTGGAGGACACCGAATCAAGCGAAACGCCGGGTTGCAAAGCGCGCATGTAAATAATAAATGTATAAATTTAATGACTTGTAACAAAAGTCCCGAGAGTAAAGGTGACAATTCGAGGTAAACGCGGCATCTCGTTTTGTAAATACGGCGCGTGCAAAAGCGAAATCACGGGCATCGACCCCGACGTTTTTTGGGCGGTCGATCAGCTGATAGCGCGATAACGGCGCGAAGTCTCGAAAAATAACGCGTTGCGCACTCGACTTAAGAAAACAAAACCAAAAAATCGAGTTACCAAAAAATCCGTTGCGGCGTCAGACCGTCTGTCGCTCTCTTGGGCTACAGATCAAGTACCGCGCAATTATATATGCCTATCTGTCGCTCGCAGATCGCAGTAATTCGCACGATCGTTTGTTCGCGCTCTCGAAGTCGCTCGCTTCGACTCGTATTTTCGTCGGTGACGGAAATCGCGCCGCGAAGTCGCTCGCTTCGGCTCTCGCGTCATCGCGTCTGAACTGTATTTTTAATTACGTGTAATAAATTGTGTGACTGTCGGGCAATCAGGTGCCTTCTTTTCTTCTTATTTGTTCGTTCCGTTGAGATCCCGCTCCACTCCGCACGCTCTCAAGTTCAATTTCGCGGTGCAAGAAACAGTACCTAAAAACTTACCTTTTTAAAAAAAGGTAAAAAAAGGCGCTAAGTACACGCGCCAATTGTGAAATACTGTTATGTATTTACAAAATAATGTTATTTTAATCTACAAAATTGTTATTTTTATTTTCACAAAATAGTGTCTTTTAAACCGTTAAAAACTGTTCTACAAATTATTTTAATTGTGTAAAATATATTGTACAAAAATAATGTGATATCAAACAATAGCGCCAACTGAAAATAGAAATTTTTGAAAATATTTTGACCAAAAAAGTTGTACAAAATAGTTGTTTTAATTTCCTACAAAAATTATAAAAAATTATAATTAAAAAAACTTGGGGCTGCTAAACTAAATAATTTGCTTAAATTAATGTATTTTTTAATATATTTATATTGCAATTATTGATGTAATTAAATTAAATATAGTTCTAAATTCAATTTAGATCTAAATTAAATTTATTTGTTGGTTTAATATATACTTTTAAATTTAGCAGCGCCAAGTTTTTTAATTAAAATTTTTTATAATTTTTGTAGAAAATTAAAACAATTATTTTGTACAACTTCTTTGGTCAAAATATTTTTAAAAGTTTTTACTTTCAGTTGGCGCTATTGTTTGATATCACATTATTTTTGTACAATATATTTTACACAATTAAAATAATTTATGGAACAGTTTTTAACGGTTTTAAAAACACTATTTTGTGGAGATAAAGACAACAATTTTGTAGATTAAAATAACACTATTTTGTAAACACATAACAGTTTTTCAAAATTGGCGCGTGTACTTGGCGCCTTTTTTACCTTTTTTTAGAAAGATAAGTTCTTAGGGATTATATCATTCTTTTTGGTAGTTATTAATGACACCAAATCCATTACAAATATATGTATTATGCTTTGACGTGTTAGGTTATTATAGTTACCGACGACGGTCGGTAATAATATAACTAAATACACAGTCGACTGCTCGAATCGTCTTTCGCACATGCGCATTGGAGACTTCAACGGCGACCACGGCGACCACGACGACTACGACGTCGACAGAGACGTTTCTTAATGATAAATTTTAACATTGAGACTTTGCATCTTAATGTCTCTGTTTATAGAACATGTAGAGCGAAAATAAAAACACTTTCCTTATATAATTCAAACCCAAGCTATCGATTAAGCCTATCAAGAATTCGATCGCTTCAGCGGTTATTGAGGTCTGATAATCTCAAGTACTCTCAAACTGACCGCTCGCGTATAGATACACGGTGCGTCTTTCGTTGCTTGCGCGGCACTTGGCGCGAGACGCTACCGTGTCTCTTGATACACGACAGCGCTATCAGCAGACTTGTAATGTAAGGCACCATGTCTCGAGCCATATGATATGGATCGCATTACAGCGACCGCACACTTGGTTATACTCGACAGCTGCCGAGCAAACGATAACGATACAATGCAATGAACAACCCGAAAAAAGAGAAATAATTTAAAATACGGGCAAAATTACTTTGAGAGGAAAATGTAAATTAATGACAACAGACATGACGATACAGACAAGAAAAACTATTTACATAACCGACACAGAAACATATCTACCCGAAAGTAATATAACATTTTCACATAACAACACACTTGTACACGACAAAGATACACTAGAAGACATATCACTACACCATACAGAGTTAACGGAACTCAAAGCCGACCTAAAGAACATAGAAAGCGACCTACGAGACAACAAACAGAATTTTTTCACGCAAAAACAATTCATCTACCTAATGGCATCTAGTGGCTTTATAATACTAATAGTCATAGCCATCATAATCTGGATAGTAATCCAACGAAAACACAAACACAAGACAATAAGACGACCCTCAGTCTCATTTCTAGAAGATGATTTCAGTATACCTAGATCTATATTAAGAAAAAGCCAAAGTACTCGATACTAAATATAAACGATTGTAATAAAATATATTGTACACGGTGTAATGATCCACCCCCCGTGATCATTACCCGGCCGTCGATCCGCCGGAAGGCTGCCGTCCGGCGAACACCAGCCGGGCAAATGCAGCGGCGCTATGCGCCCTTTTTTATACTCTCAGATATCGCGACCGAAACGGGCCGTTATACGGCCGCTATACATCCAAATCCAGGGCCGTTGTCTCGGCGCTTCCGAGTCACGCCGAATTACGACGGAAAGCGCCGAGCGACGGTCCCTGCCGCACCACCGCCGAGGCCGCCCGAACGCCGCCGAATTTGTTCGGGAATAATTATAGACATTAACCGGAACAATCGGGCCCGACGATTAGCGCCGGAATTAACCGAACGGGCTGATTTCCCGGATAAAAAGAGCGGTCCGACAAAAGGAGAGACACTCCAGTTCCTGCTCCGGTCAGAGCCTGTACGGCGCCTGAACCAGAGCTCCGAACCCAGACAGCTTCTCCAAGGAAAGCGAAAACGGTTTGGGCGCACCCAGCCTCCGCCAAGAGCTTGCGGCATTTTTTAAAGAAGCCTCCTAAACAAATCTCTTACCGAATACTCGAGGTCGGGCGCACCCGGTCTCCGCTAAGAGTTCTCAGCATATTCGAACGATCCTCTCAAGCCACGCAACGACGAGATTCTACCGGTAGGGAATCACCTGCCGCTGACGGGCATTCCCGTCTAATCGTTGCATCCATATATGCAATAATCCCGTCTTGCAATCCATAAGAACCGAAGCAAATATCACCGCGATTATAATAGAAGCGCGCGCTCGAGCTCCGCGCCCGCGCTCTCTCGCGCCCCGCGCTCTCGCGTCACGCGCTCTCACGCCTAGCGCTCTCGCGCTCCCGCGTGCCCGCACACCCCGCGCCTACGCTCACGCGTATACAACTCGCACGCTCAGCATTTAAAGAGCCGAGGAACATACGAAAAACGCGACGACAACAAACCGACCCGTCGCTCAATTTCCGAGAACTTTAAATCACGAAAAGTCGACTGCATTAATGTACGATCGGATCATTAAATAAAGACTTCACCGCTCGATCCGATCCGGCCCGTATGTTATAAACGCATAACGCATTACGTTCGCTACCGCGCTCACGAACGCACATTATACACACATACACCGCAATACTACATACACGCATACACTTTTAGCACACTGTACCTTTATCTGTACACACACACACACATAATTTAATCACACTGTACATGCAAACACATTAGAATAATAAATCACATCTTTAATGCACTTCCGTGTTAATTATCTCGTAGCCCTTTCCGAGCCCTGATCCCGGCTAGCGATTCCGAGCCGTCTCGCGAAAGCGGCACGTTACAACGGGAACATTATTGTAATATACTTAATTAGAATATTTTTTTTAGTTCACAGAAAAACTTCGTACCTCCGTTCTTTTTTTTACGGGGACGGGGTGTTATAGCCCGGAAGCTATAAGCATATTTTAATATAAAAAATATCGAAATCGAAGAGCGTTGACCGCGCGGAATGCTCGCACAGCAAACCACGCGCGATCACCCGAAAACTTGCGAAAGTGTAAGAGAAGAGTTTCAACATTGGTACCTGCTTCGCTTGCATTTGGGCTTTGGTCACGTCCCAAAAATTCCCGGAAATAAGAAGGAAATAAAAAGCCCGCCGCAAACGCGCGCCGGGCAGTTGTCAATCAGTTAATCAGCCGATAATTATACGAGCCGCTATTTACGCCACACAGTGGATCGAAACACTAAAATCAGTGGACATGACATTTTTCTCATGATAGCAGCCCGACATTCATATGTCCCACATATTTTAAAACATAATTGAATGTGAATAAACGATATTGAATTATATTTTCCGAAAATTTGGGTCCCCAAACTTTATTTTTCATAATAAAAGAATTGCAATAATTAACATATTTTCTTGAAATTTTGTTCCCTTTCAGTGATAACAGCTGGTACCGCGTGAAGGTAGGGAATTAACCAGCCTTGGGCAAGTTTTTTTTAAAGGGGGTGTCCTCGCCTACCCCTACGATGAATTCAAATTTGAACAAAATATAAGTCTCTGATAAAACATAACTCAAAATAAATAAAATACGTATACATCTGAATTGAAATTTGAAGAAATCAATTCTGGGCAAGTTTTTTTAAAGGGGGTGCCCTCGCCTACCCCTATGATGAATATCAGTACAAATAAAGTGAGAAAACTTAAAAATTTCAGAAACTTCAGATAGAATCATTTGATTCTTCATCATCCGTACTCATACTGATATTATGCGGAGTTTTATAATTTTTCTCTTCATTCGTTCGTTCTCTAAGCAATTCAAGAGTCTCCGGAAACATTTTCTTTTTTAGCTTACTTCGACTTGAATGTCTTAGACTTGATATGTATGGATCGGACGAGATCAATAGGCAAAACATAATATCTTCATTTGTGCATTTTCTATTCTTTTTTCTTGTATTATTTAGTCGAAATCGTCGAAATTCCTTATGTCTTGCTTCTATGACTTCTTCAGATAGTTGTCCTATAGGGAGAAAAGCATTTCTTATAATTTCGGCACCATGAAGTAAAATTTTGTGTACACTTGCTGGCATGTAATACCATCCGTATTTTTCGATAATAAGTTTTGCTAAGTCCTTCGCAAAAACATCGAATTTGTCAGGATCAATTTCTTCACTGGATGCAATAGCCTGTAGCAGGATTGAAAATTTTCTTATTATCATTTCATCCAACCCAGTGATTTCTGCAGTCACTGAGGGATTTTCGAAGAATCTTCTAGCCGTGTTCCCATCGTTACTTGTTCCAACACCCTGTTTCACTACATCTATTAATAATCCAAGTTTCCGTCTGAATTGTTCCTGAATATTTTTTTTCCTTTCTAATTTCAAGATTTTCTGCTGAGGATCTCTTACAGACCATTTCTGTATTTCAAGATTGTACGAAATATGAAGCAAAAATTCCATACATCTGATCCATCCATGGAGACTAGACATGCCAAATTTCAAGTTATTTATATTTACTATTCGTTGTTAAACAATATCTAAACAATTCATCTGCTTTGGAGTTGCTCCGCATATATAACAATTCATTGATGATGATCTCGCTATGGATGAACAGGCTTTACCGTCGATCATCGTCAACAACAATTCGTGTTTCACGATAATATTCCCATTCAGATGAGTTGAAGATAGATTATTAATTTTGTTTTCAATGTTCTCTTTCTCGCGTCTAATAACATCGTCACTTTCTTTGATAAATTCAAATTTTATCGGTCTACAGAATTTTGTTGAAGAGGGTTGTGGATTTTCCCATATTATAATATTATCACTACTAAGCAATTTCAAGGGAACAAAGCTAATTGTAAAAACTGATTCATCTCTCGGTTTGTCTATATCAACAATATTATCGGTGAATCCCTGTTTGTAAAACGATTGTCCGCTAGCTCCATCAAAACCCCACTTAGAAATTAATCTCAAATCTTGAAATTCTTCGTTTGTATCAATTTTCAAAGTTTTCAACAATCTTTGAATAGTAAGATCCAGTAGTGCTTGTAGCTCGATTTCCGCATGTGTATCTGTAAACGTCATCATTTCCTTGGACGGATAACAATCTTTTTTAGCTAACTGTATTTGATAGTAAGACGGGTAAAGATCTACATCATGTTCCATTGATGTCATCCGTAGCTGTACGTATTTCGATTTCGATAAATTCAGCGATATTATTAATGCTAAAGCCTTTTCCCTAGAGTATGTTTTCTCACTATGTTGGATTTTATTCTCGCAAAAAGCCCATATTTTCGAAGTTTCTTCAGGATTGTTCGTTAAATATGATAAAATCTTTGAAATATATTTATTTTCTGATTGTTGCATGTTCATTCTTGTAGCAAAAGCCAACTCATCTGCATTGTTATTTGTTCTTAATGTTTCTGTTCGTCTCTTCTTTTGTTTGTAAGATAATTGAGGAAATGGTTTCGTCTTCACTGGTTTCGATGAACCTACTTCTACTGAAACGATTTCTAAAGCCTCCTTTGGAATATTGAATTTTTTATCTAACCATGTTTGATGTTTTTTTATGAAATTTTCATAAGTCCGATTTGCATCACACCATTTCTTAAATAAATTATTACAAAATATTCTTAGAGGATCATATAAATGATTTCTAGCATTTTCTGAAAAATTAAAAGAATCATTTGCAAAAACCATATCTAATAACGATTCATGATCTTTTAAATTTTTTCCATGAGCCCTCAAAAGATTGAATAAATCACAATATGATATTGATGTCATTTTTGTACAGCCGAATAAAATATGAAGGTGACAAGTATTTCACCAAATGTGTCAAGAGAAATGTGTTTAGAGATCAAATAAAATAGAGATCATGAAAGGTGTTTAGAGATTCATTGAAGTCATTGAATATGTAACGGAAAAATGCTTAAAACAATTTAATAAGTTTGGAAGAAGATATGTCAAAAATTCAATGAAAAAAAGAGAAGATAAGATATCTGCGAACGTTACTGAAATGAGAAAATGCTTACTGAGCACCAGTGATATCGTGTATACATATATGTATATATAATAGATATAGATATATAAAATCCTATATACTATTCATATCTTAACGTATTTTATACTGTTTCTCGTCTAATTTTAACTTCGAGAAAGAGTCGTCCATCACGCGCCATCTATTGATCGATTCTAGCGATAACGCTCCTTGTAACAAATGGATCAAATCCATCACTAAATACATTCACACACAACAAAAAATCGTTATTATATATCGTTTTAGCAAATAATTCTTTCAATTTCTCTCAGAATATGCTAGAAATCATTTATATGATCCCCTAAGAATATTTTGTACATTACTTACTAATTTTTGTTTATTTTGAATAACTTATATAAGAATTGGTGTGATGCAAATCAAACTTATGAAAATTTGCTTTAACTATGGTGTTTAAAATAATTCTCAATTAGGAATGACAGACAATAGACGCTCCTTAAGTCATCGCAACAAGAATAATAAGAGTTATATGATGAACGGGCACTTACGGGCACTCAATTTTTACAGATATTTGAAGTAAAAATGTCATAAAATGATATCCATACTTGGATTATTTGGTCAAATGCGGTCAATTTTTAATAACTTTCAAAGAAGTTACGATAATAGGAGGTATTTCTATGTTTGAATAGGATGAGTATATAAATAATATATATAAGTGAAATCTTATACTGTATGCGAAAAACAACTATTAAATGTGTCAGACTGAACAAGCATTAGCAGACAAGGTTATAGATAAAAGCTTCATTGTGTAATTTCAAGTCAAACAGAAGTAACATTTCATCAGCAATTTTGGAATTACGGCATTGTTAATGTTTGAGTGATGATGACGAAGAAAATATCGATAAAAATATATTAATCTATTCAAAGGGCTTTGGTTTGATTATTCTACAATACATTTTTCGTAGTTTGAATAGAAAAACACGACTTTATTTTTTAGCCCATGTCCACTGATTTTAGTATTTCGATCCACTGTGCGCCAGAGCGCGAGTTATAGTCGACGTGAGTTCAACGCGAAGTGAATCGCGAGCGATATAATTTATAACGGACCGCTGTCGCGAGTTCGGCTTGGATTTGCTCTGTCGGGATTAGGGCTCGTGAAAGGGTTAGCGAGACAACAGACGTGATGTTAAAGTAAAAATAATGTTTAAAAGGAATAGTAGAGTGCATGTACAAAAATGATGTGTGCATAGATGTATGAACGTACAATGTATAAGTAGTACGTGAACGTGTATGTGTAATCGTGTGTGCGAGCGCTGAAAGGAGATGTACAATGTATGAGTAACGTGTGCGCGGTGTATGTAGTTGTATCTGTGAGCAGTGAATGTGTATGTTCGTATGTACGTATGTGCGAGCGGCGAATATGTACGTACAGTATGCATGTTATGCGAGAGATGCAAACGTGCACAGGTTCGGTATAATGCGAGTCGGCCGGATCGGACAGTACGGAAATATATTTATTAATTGTCCGATTTCACATTTGTCTCGGTCGGGCGTGGTGATTTAAAAGTCGGATTGTAATCTCCGGCCTTGGAATGCGGGCCGTGCCGGCGGTGCGTGTTTACGCGTTTTTGTGCTGGCCGGGATTTAAAGCCCGCGCGCGTGTTTACGAGTTTGACAGCTATGAGAGCGCGGGGCTCGAGAGCGCGCGGGGCGCGCGAGAGCGCGTGAAAGCGCGATAAATGCTTGACGGCGTGAACGCGTGTATTTTCCGGTCGCGTCTTTATTTTACGTTGAGGATAGGATGCACCTGGATGTGACGCTTGACGAGATTGCTCGTCAGCGGCAGAGATCTCTCTACCCGTGGATTTTAAGATCGTCGCAAGGTGTTGGGCGGATCTTCCGAAAATACCGAGATCGCTCGACAGAGACTGAGTTCGCTCAACCTCCGTAAATTCGGTGTACTTGAGTTACGGAAAGCTCTCTTGGAAAATTGCCGCGATCTCTCGGCAGAGACTGAGTGCGCTCAACCTCTTTGTAATCTCTTTCGAGGAGCTGTTCGGGATCGGATCTAGGCGCCGTACCGGCTCTAGAAGATCGGGAACTGGAGTGTCTGTCTAATCGTCGGGCCGCTCTCTTTATACTCCGAAATTACCCGTTCGGGTCATTTCGGTAGTAATTGCGGGGCCCGATTGTTCTTGACTAATTGCTGTTAAAAAAGTCGGATGGATTCGGAGCCGTTCGGGTGGCCTTGGCGGCGGTGCGAGCGGACTGTCGCTCGGCCCTTTCCGACGGGATTCGAAGCGGTTCGGGGCGCCGAGACGACGGCCCGGTATACGGATGCCGGCGGCCGTTTAAAGGCCCGAATCCGTTACGTTTTCGAAAAAGATTAAAAAGGGCGCAATGAGTCGCTGCACCTTGCCCGGCTGATGTTCACCGGGCGGCAGCCTTCCGGATCGACGGCCGGGTAATGATTGCTCGGGGGGGAGGGTCGTTACAAATTTAACTTAGCGTAACAGAGGTAAAACCAAATAAGCACGCGCTAAGTGTACGTTTGAAATCATTTATTATAATAAAACATTATTATCAGTGAAGTGAATGTCTTTGAGATTCTGACAATCCCGGGGCCATAGCTCTTAATCGGGCGCGAATCCCAAAAAACACAGTGTCTCCGCATGAGACACAACATTTTGGTGGCAGCGGTGGGATCGTTGAATGGACTTCATCTGTCGAAGGACCGTCACCGGACTCGTGACCTCTAAGACCTGTAACAAAACCAAGGTGGTTAAAACAGGCATGCCAGTGCAACAGCTGACGGCACAAGGACAAGCGGACAGCACGGAAAGCAAAGCAGTGAGAGAATCACGGCCAAACAGCGGAAACCCGAGTAGGAACGCTAGTGTCCAAAGACCATCGCCGACCTACGACAACATCACGGGCAACGCATCGACAGCGAGTGACGACCCGCCGTATCATCTGTCAACGCCGGACAGCCAGCCGTATCAGCCAACGAGCACTGAACTGCAGCATCAGCGGCCGAACAGCGAAAAGCGTAACGATGCGAGCCGTAGTACTGTAAGTCCGAAAAACTAGTCAATATATTTTTGCGTGAATGTCGGAAGGGGACGACACCCCCCAACAGCCGATTGCAAACCATTCGTGGTTATTAAGCGACCTAGAACAACGAGCCATTAAAGCGATCCCGAGAACACATTCAAATCTCGAAAAAGTACGTAGACAACTGGAAACGTACTATTCTAGCGAAAACGACTCCGAACTGCCAACAAACGTAATAGTAGAACGCGAATTACCTTTTACTAGCTTCGACGAAAGCTTGTTCGTGAATCACGAATCCGACTCCGTTATCGCGAACCGCAGATATATAAGACCGCGCGTAAGCCGAACTCCGAGCAACGTATCACAACGCGGCGAATTTTCTCTAACGTCTTACGAGAGTAGCATCTTTGATACGTACGAAAATAACGAAAACATGTCGTTAATGTACACACAGCAAGCGAACGCTCCAAACGACGCTATTGAGCAAGAAATCGATCGTCTCCGCGATGGTATACGGCATATAGACGAACGCGTCATATTAGCCGACATACACGAACCACCCGCAAATCGCGATATAACTATGGATCAACAAACCTTACGCGAACTCATGCGAAGGTTCCAGGAAATAAACAGGAACTAAAACGGACATAAACGGAACTAAACATCTTACGCGAACAAACAGATGCGCAACACGCACATTTTTAAAGAAGAGCGATACATAGATCGCCAAGTTACACACGCACATACTCACGACCGCGATACACGATACACAGAGTACAACACTGACAGATACGACATACGGACGTATTGCGAACGACGTAAAATATCAACGGAATCTAGCCGAGAGTTACGTATCTTTAAAGGAAGCGCGACGAATCATCCCCGAATTTAACGGAACACCACACAAATTACAAGAATCTTTGAGCCTGCACATACGCCATACACAACATAGATCCCGCGAAGGAACAAAGCCTAGTAGGAGCCATCCTATGTACAAAATTAAAAGGAAAAGCGATGTTAGATTTTCAGACACGCGATATACGAAGATACGCCGAGTTAAAATGACAACTAGAACTATCGTACCAGAGTAAGCAAAGCACCACACATTTGCAGTTAGAATTTAACTCGCTGAAACCAAAATCAAGAGAAAGCGCGCAAGTGTTCGGAACACGCGTAGAAACCTTAGCGCTCGAACTATAGAAGTTGATGATAGATGGAGAAGGTCGCTCCATCATTGAAAAACGAACCATACTCGATACGATTCAGGGCCAAGTCTTACAAAATTTCCAACTCGGATTGCGTGACGAGATACAATTAATCATCCGTTCCGAAACTATCGGACGCTTCAAGAACCAATAACCGCCGCCAACGCCGAAGAAAGAGTAAAAGGCACAAACACGTCGCGAACAAATAATTACGCGAACCGAAATAGATACGACCAATCACTGCGACAGGCAAAAACCGCGATACAATGCTACAAATGTGGAAAGACCGGACATTACTGGCGCAAATGCCGTAGCAGCAATTACGCTTTACCGAAACCGGAAAATACATCGCGCGTTAAATCGGTCGAAAAATTTTGCAAGCACTGCAAAAAACGCGGACATAACCGTAACGAGTGCTGGTCATTGAACGGACGACGGAAATCGAAGATGTCAGATCACGCGAGGCGCGACAATAACGATAAAAAATCGCACAACGATAAAAAAAGGACGAACAAAAATGCCATTAATCTTTACAGATACTCCTACGAAACCGTTCGAAAAATGCGCGTTAGACATTGTCGGACCATTAACTGTAACTACGAATGGAAATAAATATCTACTCATATTTCAAGATAGCCTTACTAAATTTAGCAAGGCGATACCAATCGCGAATCAGGAAGCAAACACAATAAGTAAAGAGTTTGTCACGAAAATAATCTTAGAATACGGAATACCGAAAAAGTATTAACCGACCAGGGCACGAATTTTATGAGTGAGATATTTAAAAATACTTGTAAAATATTAAAAATAGAAAAAATACAAACTATCGCCTATCACCCGAAAAGTGGAGTACTAGAGCGATCGCATTGCACTTTAGTGGAATATCTAAAACATTACATAAACGCCGATCAGACAGACTGGGACGAGTGGATATCTTTCGCGATGTTCACGTATAATACCACCCCGCACACGGCTACGGGATATACGCCCTTTGAACTCGTTTACGGACACCAAGCAGATTTATCGACAGCTCTAACAAAACCACCTAAACCGACCGTACGACGTAAAGACATATTATTATAATAATATTATATTATAATATATATACATATATTATTATTATTATACATATATTATTATATGTTCGCGCTGATACCGCGAGAATATTGCGGCAGTACGCAAGCGATGTATTGTCTCGAACTCCCCCTCAATCCCCTCGGCTTCGAGGTCTCGATCGCGGCTATTACAGCTGATCGTGGGTTCGGTAACCGAGGGGAAAGAGGGGCAGTCAAATTTTGCTTATCACGGCGGCCCTCGCGAAAAAGGCCGCCGTTCGTAGTAGCAGTTCGTGAGCGACTTCCGCAAGCGACACATCTAGCTTTCCGAACAATAAGTGAGGTCTTGTTCCCGCTTTTACTTCGCTATCTCTTGCTCTCAGTGCTTTCTGAATGCAGCTAATCCTTCTTTGCGCTTTGCTTGTGACTCAAATAAAACTGCTTGTTATAGCTAACTCTCTAAACATTTAATAAGTCTAACAAATACAGTCCACTTGCTCCTAATATCGCGTAAGTACTCTAAGAATTCTAGTTAAAATTCCGAGCCGAGAAGCGAACAACATATATTATTATTATTATTATTATTATTATTATTATTATTATATTATTATGTATTATATATTATATTACATATGATTACATTATTATATTATTATCATTATTAATTTTTATTAATTATTATTAATTAATTAATAATTGATTAATTAATTATTATAACATTCATTGTCGTCGTCATTGTAACACTTAACACTATTTTTAGCGTCACTCATAGTACGTTAAGTAATATTAAATCTTTATTAATATTATTACGTTAGGTGAATCGTTAATATTACCCTGCATTAAGAGGGTGTTTCAAGAGATGGATCGCGCGCGTTTGAAGTGATTCAAAAACATCGAGCAGACCATGAGATCAGAACAATCTCGCAAGACGTGCAACCAGCGACTCTATCATTCTTATATCCGTATATCGTTGCAAACAGGTTTCTATTTATCAATAATGCGTATAGTTATAAATACTGTGATTATGTCGCATTATTTGACACTCTCGATTATTCTGACTGAAAAATTACGATGCAACGTTAATTACATTTGAGTGTAAATTTTATCGTTAAGCCATCGTAACAAAGGTATCTAACAAAACGATCAAGTTATTAATTTATTTCACTGTATATATCTTTTCTTTTTGTAGAACACACATTTTCAAACGTATAAAGTAAATATATAAATAAATTTTCTACGAAAATTGTGATGTATGTGAAGAAATCACGCGTAATTTATATATATATATATATATATGTATATGTGATACATACACATAGAATATATATTGCGACGACTTTTTCCCCCGTTAAGAACGGACTTGATCGCCGTCCCGCCGTCGCCGTCGCGCGAATCTTTGCTTTACGCCAACGACGGGGCGTCGATTCGTTATACGCGAGAGACGTGAGGGGAAGTCGACGACAAAAAGACGAGAAAAATGGTATGAAAAAAAAACGCGCCGAGAAGGAACGGGTTGACGTGAGTTCCGCGCGTGCCGTGACGAAACCGAATAGTTAACGCGAAAACCGAAGATTGGGCGCCAGACGCGGACTTTCACGCGTCAATTCGCAATATCGACAAGATTGCGCGAACGCTAATTACCTGGATTTGCCACGGGCTGACTAGCTGACTTCGCCTAACGGTAGAGGGGCAGGGCGATGGTTGACAGAACGCGATATTGGGCAAGAGGCGACAGATAAGGTAAACAATACAAACGGACAAAAGTACAGATGGCAATTACCAAAAAAAGCAAATAAATGAGATATAAAAGCGAGTTTTATTATAATAATGTCGGGCAATAGTTAAATTAAAGGTGATGTAAAGAAAAAATTAATAATAGTCAGCCATTCTATGGCAATAAAAAAAAAAACAATAATGAAAGATATCGTGAACATCAGAGACGATGAATGCCGCGAGAATCAAAAGTAATTAATACAATCGTGCAATTCCAGAATAATAATTCTAAGACCGCGATTACTAAGAAAATCGGAAGAGATAATCTATAATAAAGCAATACGGAATTTTAAGAACACGACAATTTCGGATAAAAATCGGCAAACAAAATTAATAATGTTAAAAGCTTTTAAACACGACTAAATATAGGTGAAGTACGGCTAAACATAATTAGTAATAATATTACGATTCACAAAATATAAATAATGACCCGTGATTACGTTCGGTGGTAGCGATTCGTTTGCGAGACTGGATGTTCGATTCGGCGTGCAGAATTCTCACGACGACGTGCGAAGTCATAAGTCGGACATTTCCCGACTTCTAAATACAACGACGATTTTCGGTCTTTACGGCCTCGCCAACCGTTTTGCGTCGCAACGAAGTTTCGATACAGACGCGAATAATATACGGAATCGACGCACCGGCGAACGCAAACGTTAAACGCGACGCATTTATCTCACTCACACGCACGCTTTAAACTCGACCAACGCAACGACACGCATATCTTACGCGACGCACGATCACTCTCTCTCATTTGCACGACACACGTATGACACTCTATGACGACAAAGTAATTACATGCAACAACGTATCCGCGACGCTAATCTCCAGAGAGACGATAAGATTCTACCACGATCGCGATACCTAAGAAAAAATAATACAACACGAGGCCTGTGCTTTGAAGGCTCCGGAGATCGAAATCACTTGTCGTCGTGGCCGCGCCACTAAACTTTTCGCTAATTATCGGGCCTAGCCCGCACACCAAAAATCACCAAGAATTACGGCGGCGACGACGGAATGACGCAATCCCAGACGCGATCGCACCTGGCTTAAAGTACGGAGGGCAACCTCACCGGCACCTCCATCCTCCTGAGTACGGCGGGTCGACAACGGCTCGTCCTTCTCGAAGATTCGGTAACAATCGGTAGCGGCGGTCCAAGGTCCTCCCTGCACAGTATCCCGCGACAGGCTAATTCCCGGATCCTCGCGATCCAGGATCGATGGCTCGGGGCCTGCTCAAGGTTGTGCAAACGGGGTGCGTGTTATTGCGGCCAATCACGCGGCGGCACGCGATAACGCCGGTAAGCGGCACGCTCAAGGCCGTGACGGGGGCGCGTGTACCCCCGGTATTGCTGACTATAATTTTGGTAAGGCCTGCTTGACAGGACCGTCGCAAAGTTTTCGCAACTGATTTTCCTTGTGGCTGCCGCCACGGGCCTTGCCTCTGTTTTTCCTTCCGGCTCGTCCCCGTGTTCTCCTGTCTCAACTCTGGATCGACATCCTTCCATGATCTTCATCGAAACTCGCCGTTAGCCGTGTCTCTATTTTCTCTCCTTTGCCTCTGTTGCCTCCGTGCTTCCGTACTTAGTTGCTTGTACCAAAAAAGTAAAAATAAAACTCTATAACGCTTGGAAAAGAACGATAACAGAAACGCCTTTCTGGAGAGAGAGAGAGAGAGAGAGAGAGAGAGAGGGAGAGGGAGAAAAAGTGAAAGAGGGAGAGGGAGAGGGAGAGGGAGAGGGAGAGGGAGA
>OZ020536.1:22194421-22312545 GCA_963971435.1 Lasius platythorax | reverse complement strand
TAGAAAGAACTTCAACTTTGATGGCTTGCACGGGGTGAACAAAATTTTTTCTACCAACTTTATTAATTGTATCTTACAATTTAACATTTCCACTTTAATAATAAAATGCATTTTAATCGTTGCGCTACGATTTTTGCGCTATGAGTTATGATGATTTGAAATGAATAGTGCATTTTCAATGCTTTTTCCTGCAAAAAGTTGTATTCTGCCGCCGGTATAGGCATTATTCAAGGTGTACCCATGTTAACCATGTTTCTCTCACACTATTGAACTTGATGGGAAGAGAGAAAGGGGGAGAGGGGAAGGGAGAGGGGAATGGAGAGGGAGAGGGGAATGGTGAGGGAGGGGAGGGGGAGGAAAAAGAGAGAGGGAGAGAGAAACAGAGAGAGAGGTATGACTGCTGCATTATAATGCACCATAAATTCTCTACATTCGAAATGGAATATCTCAGCAAAAAAAAATCTTACGGCTGAAAACCAAAATTCTTTTTCAAGATAATAACCAGTACTTTAAAATGCCATTGGAGTTTTTTCAAGAAAAAAAATTGCCTTGTTACTAATAATAAGATGAATATAGCCAAAATCGCTGTTTTTTGGCTATTTTAACCCATTTATCTCGGAAACCTGACGTGATAGAGTAATTCTGCGGCCAGATTCGGATTCTGCGAGCAAAAGAACGTAAGAAACGACTTTTGTTTCCCAGAACGCAGGACCATGCATACCTGTGTTATTATATATATTTTATGTTTCCGTAAATTGTAACGCATATATTCTTTAGATAAGACATTTATCGAATATTTCTAAATAATCAACTACATATAATAATATCGCTGGCGTAATTACTGAAAGTTAAAATTCGCTCGTAAATCTGTCCTTGTAAAGTTACCGTAAGTTACTTTTAGTGTGTTGCGCGCGCATGTTCTGGTGTAATGGAACGATGCTTGATTGGTTAGTTATTAGTTACTCTAGATAATTATAGTTCTTTGTGCAACTAAACATTGTATTTTTAATTCCTAAGCTAAATAACCTCATGAAAGAAGTACGATAGGCAATAAAATACACTAGAGATTAATTTCATAATAAATTTAAATAATTATAAGAATAAAAGCAAACGGGCTAAATAATCGTTCTTTATTCCATTGATAAAATGCAAAAATAAAAGTGAAATGTGATTATTTGCAAAAATATGGTTTCGAAAAAATTGCGGGAGGTCACACTGCTACACCCGCTGCTCACCGTCGTTCTCCTCCCGCCGCGTAGTTCGTCAGCTACACTCCGCCTCGCTACTCAGCGACTCCCCGCCTTACCTTCCCTACTTTCCGCTGTAGGCAGGCGCTGATTAGTTAACTTTAACACCGTGTAATAACGATAAGAAAGCTCAGATAAAAATGGCTTAGGATTTTTCGATTTGGATTGTTGTCCTGTATCTGATGGTGTGCTCCATATATGTTTTTACACCTTGTACATATACACAATGTGTGTGTGTGTTATAAAATGGTATAAATGTTTCCAAATAATTTAATTTTAAATTATAATTTTATTTTTTTCATTTTAAGAATTCTTAAATTAATTGCCTTTACAAAGAATGTATTTAATAATTGTGGAGGCTATTAATTGAGGACAATGTTCTTCGGTTAAATATAAAGTTTATTAATTTCGCTTTTACAGCTTTCTCGATATGTTATAATCGATGCAGTTTTAGTATATCGTAGAGGTCCGAGGAGTCTTCCTCGCGTTGGGAATGATTTCTCCTGCTCTATGGAGTGCTCTAGTTCCTGTGTCGTGTTACGCACAGGACTGGGACTGCGTAGACCTTGGCGTTGTCGAAGATCTCGATGTTCTCGAAGATCTGGACGATCTCGACGTTCTCGAGGATCTAGTCACGGAAGCTCGACCAGTTTGTGTTGGTATCCTGTCTGTCAGGAACTGCTGTTACGACCGCTTCTGCTCTCAGTTTTAAAGTCCTCGCCACCGTAATCTTCTTACGGGAAGAGCTTCTTGTTGCAGAGCCTCTAGCGGCAATCACGGTTGGCTGGTTCGTCCCATAGACTTATATAGATAGACTGCGCGTCCCTATGGGCGCTCTGAAAACTACATTGAAGGACAGAGATATTGCGTGAGTGATGCTCTCTCTCTTGCTTTTTGTTAAGAGAGGGGGACCTCTTCTCCTCTTCTCCACTCCTCCTTATTTCCCCCACCAACGCGCATGTTAGACAGAGACACACTCACTCAGGCTATTGCTCTCACTTTAATGTAGTCAGTAGTGTGCGGTCCGATATGCGCTACCAAATGCTCTGACCGCTACGCTCCAAGTACCGTAAAGATACGGTCCACGAACGCTATGGGTGTTACAGTTACTACACAAATGGACCAGGTTATAACACTTGTAGCTGTGATAGCAGTTTGTGATAAATAGTGCAATAAATGTATCAGAAATGGAACATAATAATAATATATTGATGATACCTATTTTAATAGCTAGCATGGATGTTTTTGATATTCCATTAGAAGATGATATAGATGATTTTATATATGCATCATGTACAGCAAACATAAAAAGAAAACAGAAACAAATTCTTAAAATTGAGGGTTATGTCGAAATAATCGTCCCATTACTTAATGCAATGAAGTTTAAGAGTCATTTTAGGTAAAATTACAATTTCTATTATTATTTCTTATAATTTGTAGCGTAACATAAACGTTCATAAAAAGCATTCTTTTATTTTTAGAATGTTGCCAGAGACGTTCGAGTTTAATTTAAGTCAAATTGCAGATCGATTACAAAGGACTGCAAATGGTAACGAAATGATATCGCCACAAAAACAATTTTTAATTGCCTTGTGGCGTATGGCAACGCCAGATTCTTACAGGTATGAATCATACAATATTACTAAATAATTATAAATTTAAACGAGTGAGTCCCGATTGCGCACATTACGGATCGGACACAGCGATATTTCCCGATCGGACACAGTCCCGATCGGACACAGTCCCGATCGGACACAGTCCCGATCGGACACAGTCCCGATCGGACACATACGTTGCATTCGGACACAGGCCCGATCGGACACAGGCGCGCGCGCGCGCGCACACACACACACACACACACACGGGGGGTGCAAGGGGGGCCTTCGGCCCCCCCTCCCGCACCCACCCCGCAAATAGTATGGTGCCTATGGGGGTGCGAGGGGGGCCTTTGGCCCCCCTCCCGCACCCGGACCTGTGTCCGATCGGGACTGTGTCCGAATGCAACTGTATATGTCCGATCGAGAATGTGTCCGATCGGGACTGTGTCCGATCGGGACTGTGTCCGATCGGGACTGTGTCCGATCGGGAATGTGTCCGATCGGGACTGTGTCCGATCGGGACTGTGTCCGATCGGGATTGTGTCCGATCGGGAAATATCGCTGTGTCCGATCCGTAATGTGCGCAATCGGGACAATCCCAATTTAAACCATATTATTAAATCAGTATTATTTTAGATCAATACACACTAGATTTGGAGTAGGAAAAGCTACAGCCATAAGAGCAGTACGACGAGTTACTCAAGCATTATATGAGCTTGCTTCAATATTTATACAATGGCCAGCAGGAGAAAGGATTGCAGAAATCAAACAAGGTTTTTCTCATGTTGGTGCCTTCCCAGGAGTGATTGGTGCATTTGATGGCACACATTAATATACCAGCTCCTAAAAAAAATCCAGAGGCTTATATTAACAGAAAAGGACATTACTCCATTCAAGCTCAGGTTAACATTTTTTAATTTGTATTCATGGGAGCGGAGGGAGCCCGGATCTCGGGGGACCGGGGGGTGTTGGGCGCCTCCTGGATCGGGCAAGCCCCGTCCACTGGGGGCGGCCAGCACTCCTCAACAGAGGGCAGATGCGGCGGGGTGGGGTCCTTCCACCGGGAGCCGAAAGGCCTCCGGGGGAGGGCCCTACCGTCGTAGAGAGGGTCTTTCTCTAGAAGAAGACCCTCGGAGGAAGGCCTCCGGGGCTGGATGCCGAATCCCCCTATCCCTTCAGAGGGGAGGGAGCACCACTCCGAAGGCGGGGGGTGGCGGCTTGAGCGGGAATACTCAAGCCGTTACCCCGCCCCCCAAACTCTTTGGGAGGGCGCGGTGTGGGGTCGGTGTCGCCCCGCACCGCAACCGCGAAGGACCGCACGATGGCGGAGGGAGGATTTCGTTCTCTCGGGAACGAGGCCCTCCCCGAGAAGGAAAGGCGGGGGTGTGCGGAGTTGGCATGGAATACCAGCGGCCTCCGCGCCCCCTATTAACGCCAGCGTTGGACACCCGATGGGGTTTTAGTGGGTACACTTGGACCCATTGGTCGAGCCACACGTGGATCAGTCAATGGGGACAAGGACTCCCACATAACCCTCCTTGTTCTCCCGGACAGGAGGGTATCCATAAAGGATTTCCCCATCGCAAAAAAAAAAGGATCTGTACACGATGCTCGTGTATTTAGATTATCAACTGTGCAGGATTATATGACAGACCCATCAAAGTTTCCCAATGATAGTCATTTAATAGGAGATGCTGCTTATCCCCTTTCAAAACAGTTGATGGTACCATATACAGATAACGGCCATCTTACACAGCGTCAAAAGAATTATAATTTATGTCTTTCTTCTTCTCGTATGGTTATCGAAAGAGCTATTGGTTTACTTAAAGGACGCTGGAGGAGTCTTCTTCATTATTTGGCCATGGGAAGTGTCGAGCGTATTCCTTATCATTTCGTAGCATGTTGTGTATTGCACAACATATGTTTAATGAAAAATGATGAAATGGAGGCAATGATCTTAGATAATGAAGTTATGTTTCCTGAACTGCAAGTACAAAATGTGGAACAAAATAGAGGTGAAGCAGAAGCTAAGAAAAACTTTATATGTGCGACACTTCGTATGAGACATGTATGAAGGACTGTTATTTTTTTTTCGTTGTAACGTTTTTCGAAAAAACGAAGCGTATAATCTATAATACAAATAATATTTCGTGATCTCAGTATATGTAATAATTGACGGTGTAATGTATAATTATCGATATTTGATAAAACTTTAATCAAATTATGTTTATGTTTATGTTTATGTTTAATTATTTGATTCACGCGATTAATTACCTGTAAGTGTCCGCGTGGTCGTGCAGGTGTTTCAGACTAGAGGGTACGTTTTCGTCTCGCATAACGAAAAGAGAACAATTACGAAATATAAGATATAGATTACATAATGTTTACAGTAACATTTTATAATATTTTTATAATATTAAAATAATCAATATGAAAATCAATAATGACAAAAAATTAATTAATTTTTAATATTTTAAACAAATTTTTTATTAGTAATTAGCGTTAAATTAATTGAAAAGTACTTTTTTGGCGATGATTGCAATCTTGAAGTAAAAATGCATGCAATATATAATCGATGTATATAACTTTATATGTTGTATGTAAATTTGTAGAAATGTAAATAAAAACAAAAAATAAAACAGGTATTATAAATTAAATCATCTTTTTATTTTAGAATTGAGAATACATTTGATTATACAATTTTATGTTGCATTAGAACAGATTATAGTAGATTAGAAAGCCGGTTCACACACAAATGTACTTACATATATTCAGGATCAGGATGTAATATTCAGTGTATCGATCATTTCCTTCAAAATGAGCTGTCGAATGGTCATCTACGATTTTTCCTTGCAAAGTTACAGCCATTTTAAGATAACATGATGAATTGTAAACCCTGCGTCGTTATAGCCCAACAACCTCATGAGCATTCACATTAAACCTGTAAACTTTGAACTATAAACCCGAAAACCTGGACTGAAAACTGTATAGTATATGGGTTTTTGGGGTCGCTGATTACGAATCTGATCTCAGATCGACCTCAAACCTATTATGGGAAAGAATAGTACTAAATGATGCAATTAGAAGAAAAGAGCTAAAAAATTTTGTGCGTCCTGTACATAACCTCAAAAGTAGCCCAAAAAGCCATTTTTCGAGTATATAATCTCAAATATCTCAAAATCCTGACGTGATGGGCCAATTCTGACCTCGGATTCGGATTCTACGCAGAAAATTACTTCGGAAATGACCCCTAGCTGCCCAACAACAATCATGATCCCATTTTTTGTAAACCTGTGTATTTATTAGATACACTTTGACATTGTTAGCTATGTTTTCTACAATATTTAACATAAAATAACATAAAGATATGAAACATTAATAAAACTTATAAACAGTCTTTGGCTTTGAGAAGAAAGTATTACATATAAGAAATTGCATTGTAGTATCACATTTTGTTAGCTATGTTTTCTACAATATTTAACATAAAATAACATAAAGATATGAAACATTAATAAAACTTATAAACAGTCTTTGGCTTTGAGAAGAAAGTATTACATATAAGAAATTGCATTGTAGTATCACATTTTGTTAGCTATGTTTTCTAAAATATTTAACAATCGCTCTTGTCTTTCTGCTGTTTCTTTATACATGTTTTTTCTTTCTTCTTCATTTTCTTGTGCCATTACAACAAGTTCTTCTAACAAAGTTTCATTAACTTTCTGATCTAAATCCGGGTAAGACAATGATAAATCTATTATAACGTGGAAAAAAATAATAAAATGCATTTACAAAACATTCTTCATGTAATAATTTTTACTTACGCTTTCTAGGTCTTTCATTGCTACAAGAAGCAAGTGAAGATGATGACTTTGGAGATAGAGATATGGTGTCGCTGCTAACAAGACTACCAGAGAATGGTATATTCTTTGCAGAATTTAAAGTTATAATTGGATTTATCCATGGTTTATTCCCAAACATTTCGTCCAAAATCTACAAAATAAGATATACAATTGCATCCTATTCTTAGGGGCCTATTCTGTAACCTTTAATGATGTCGTTATATATCATTGTGCAGCTATTACATGATACAAAAAACCTGCACAGTGATGCATAACATCATAAATCTGATAGAAAATAAATAATAAAGATACATACCTCAAAGTAAGGCCAAGTGCGTCTGCTGTTGCCGCTTTTAGCATTATGATCTTTAATTTTTTTGTTTTTTTTTAGACCATGAAATTTACTTTTACATTGTGGTCCTGTAATGTTATAAGATTTTTCCTTTAATATTTCAGAAATTATTTCCCAAAATTTCTTCACAGACACTTTTCCTTTAATCAATAATTCTTCTTGTTCTGCGTATGCTGTCAACAGCAATTTAATAGCTTGGTCTACCCATCTAAAACCATCTGAAAAAATAATTTAACTGTTATACATACATATATGTATATTTTATGTTAAGAATTCATTTCAACTTTATTTGAAATAATAGATACGAAGACGTAACATATATACCATTATAAGTTTCATTATCTTCCACAGCTTCTTTCTCTGTTATATCATTGCTCTCTGTCAATTTTGCCTTTTCTAATAATTGGTCGCGGTATGTTAAATCTGAGAAAATAGAAAAAATGTTTCAAATCAATTATAAATTACAAAAAGTTTTCTAACCTAATCTTCCTATATATATTCAAAAATGCATATAATGCTTAAATACCTGTTGTAGCACGAGCATATTCTTCTTCTGTCACATATAACGTAAATATCTCACCAGTTTTGTCATCAAGCAATTGTAATTCCATTTTAAATTTCTTATTACAACAATAGTACGTACTACGGATGCCAGATTTCTCAACGCTACAGATAAACCATCCTCATAACGCTACAGCTAACCCATCTCAAGAGGAGAGGCACTTGAAGCGTCTTGGTAGCGAATATAATGACGTATTTTATGACGTCATAAAGTTTGCTGTAGCATTTTATAGCGCTAAGTGAACCAACCGTAGCGATGCTACAAACGCTCCGCAGTACTTGTAGCGCATACCGGACCGCACTAGTAGTCTTCAATTCGTCTCACAGGACGCGCAGTCTATTATATAAGTCTATGGTTCGTCCTGATTGTCCAATGCGCGCTATATCTCCTGGATCTTAGGCTACCTTGCTATAGCTTCCTAACGCCGGTGTATAGTTGTCTCACTCTACTCAGTGAGAGCAGCTAGTCGATTTTAGTGGTCCGGTGTGCTTACTTATATAGTGTCGCCGATGAATCTTACTCACGGATTCATTGTGCCGCGTTGCGCCGCGTAGCGGCCGCGTTCCGTACTGCGCTGCGGCTTGCGAGCATATGCGAGAAAGCGCTTACGAAAAAGCGCTTACGAAAAAACGCTTGCGAGAAAGCTGTGTCTCGTGGGTTGTCTGCTCGTAGGCGCTTAATGTGGGATTATTATTTAAATCGCCACAATAATTTATATATATTCACATATATATATATAAAAAAATGTTATAAATAAAAAAATATTATGAATAAAACAAGTCTTGTCGATGCTTATATAATCGAACTTGAGTTTGAGCGTGACAGACTGAATACCCTTGCTGTGCGCGAAAAGGAACTCGCGAAAAGGAATCACGTTAGTTTAGTGAACTAATTTTACGTTTTAATAAAGGTATTTGTACAAGAACTATTAATATTATTTACATTAAATCTTTGCCAATATTGTCTTCTAATAGATGTTTCGGTGAGCGACGTACAGTCCGCAAGCGACGGAAAGCGCTAAAGCCAATTAGCAGCTAGCGGCGCTAATTGGGTAATTAATCGCGAGCAACGAGAAATTAGCCGAGCGAGCGATAATTGGATTCACAGCGAATCTTAGCAAAAGCTGGAAAGCGAGCGACTTTTCAGCGATACTTTTAAGAACACACACTGTCACCGTTGAAGCTCAGGATCGAGTGCGAGCGGCAATCCGCCGAGGGAGCTTTTATAGAGACACTGCTCTGGATCAATCTCGATTTTTCCAGAACAGTCACGTATTTCCGTAAACTTATTTTCAGTTAAAATCGTTAGTGACCTTTTATACTATAATATTTTCGGATGGTTGGAATTACGTGTTTTGTTTCCCTCGGGTGACCGCCGCATGGATTTGTGTCGATCGATTTATCGATACGGCACTGCGTGAATCAATGAGAGCGGCTGACGGAAAGCGCTCAGTTGTGCGCGCGCGCGGAGCTCTCAACGTGATTGCGGTTCGGTTTTGAACACTTGCACTAAGCTATTATATATTACTTATTAACGTTTTTATATTATCAATATTTATGCATCAGATGTTCTTATAAAGCTGGAGGCTCAACCCGTCAACCCAGTTGCGGAGGTACTTATCGAGGGCCATAGCGTCGGAGGTCAGCAGAAGGATACACCCGACGACCCGGTGGCGGGGCCATCGGGAACGAGCGGCGGTGACCGAGGCAAGGTCGCGAAGCCGAGGAGATATCGGTCAGTCAGCAAGGAGGTCGGTACAGGACCCGAAGGAGAGATACTCCTGAAGAACGTCCTCGAGGCGATCGGGGAGTCAGACGATTCCGGGGAGGAAGAAATCCATGACCCGTAACGAGACAAAGCATAAGATATGTAAATTAAGCTGTAAAGATAAGAAAAGCACGCGAAGCGCAAAGATGTGTAGGCACTTATAGGAGCAGTATCTGCACTTTGGCAGCTTATGCTGCACTTTTATAAAATCTTGTTTAATTTCAGAGTTTATTTTGTTTTTTATACAATACGCGGAGGAAACTGTGAATTCCTTTTAGTTTTTTATAAGCCCAAATGGTTGATTGTATGTACCAACCTATTAATCCCGACCGCTAGTATAGGTCAAGTTGTTTTCATTAATTTGTCTTTATTTTTATGCGTTGCGGCCTAAGGAAACAGCGTCTTGGTGTAGTTTTGACTTAGTATTTTATCAAATTTATGTTTAGATGCGCCTAGGAGCCAAAAGTGTAAATAGATGTAAAAGAGATAAGGGGCGATCTGCACTTTTCGTTAGATAAGGTGCACTTTTATACAAAACTTTTGTACGAATTTGTTTATAAAAGCGTTTAATTGATAGCTAACCATGTATTCTATTAATTTTAAGTGTTTTATAATATTTTTTATCATATTGTACCGTAAACAGTATAAAGTATGGATGCAAGTATGAAACAAAGACATGGCGCATGCGCCAGAGGGCGTCGTAGTAGGGATGGCGTTAGAGTGGGGGTAACCCTATATCAGACCGTGCACAAAGGCATGGTGAGCTCTTTCTTCAGCGGCGTTCGATGTGTAAAGATAGAGGAAGTTGAATTTTCTGCAATCGGAAAATAAATTAGAGTTCCGCGACGCGAGCAAAATTGCGTGAGTGTATAAGACTGTGTGAACCTTAAATATATTATCAAAACTATATTTTATAAAATATAGCTACACATTTATTCAATAAACTGTCTTAAAGTGTTTGTACTTACCCTTGAATGATATTCCTGTTTTCTATCAGTTCCGGGCAATCCAGTATCCAGCGGTGACCTGTAAAATAAAAGATTTTAGTGATATTAACGAGTCTCTGTGTCGGGAAGTGTGACTTACCTGTCAGAGTCCGAGATTCCTTTCGTCGTCAATCCAGTTGGTCCAGCGAGAAGTTCCAGCATCCGGGGCGTTGATCCGTTGCAGCGGCGACATGGAAAAAGAAGAAAAAATCAATTAATAGTGATTGGGAAAGAGGGAAGTACAAGGTGCGCAGGTCGATTGCGTCATCTTTAACGGTGCGGCGGCCATCTTGGTGGTATGATCGCGGACAAAGAAGTAGACGTGGAGGAGGCAAGGCAGCCACCCAAGACAAAGAGATCCTTGTCTGTTGGGAGTCAAACAGCCTGGCGACCGTTAAATAAGGCAAAAGAACCTATTTATAACTGCGTAACTTTTGCCACTGACTGTCCAGTTACACCTACATGGCATATCGATGTAATCGAACAGAAATCAAGATAATATACTTGTCGATCTATAAATCTGCAATTGCTAAAAGATGTCAGTCAAGAATTAACAATCGTGCTCTCCTTGTCGCTCTATCGCACTGACGATGCAACCGGTAGTTGGTTGCTCGACGGATGACCCGTCAGCGGTTTCTACTGATCCAACCATGGAGGTGGTAGCAGAGGCTCAGCAAACTTCCGGGCAACACTCGGAAACACGCAGAACTGAAACCAAATTAAAGTATGTAAATAGTAGTTAAGTTTACATATATATACATTTATTAGTTTATAGTTAATTGTAAAAATTGATAAAAAAGTAAAAAAAATTGTTCGAGAAACTTCGGTTAGAATTTTGATTCGATGGTAATTGCGGAATTAGAAAGGAAAGTTTAAGTAATAATACGTGAGTAATTAGCACAATACAATTATAATTTCATAAAATTATATTCACAAAGTTTTCCGTACAAATAGTTCCTAATCATTCGTCAAATCAAGTCCCGTTTCTTCTGCCGTTCGTTATCGATAATTTAAGCTTACAATTCGTAGTGATCAAGTTTTAAGCGCGACTACTCTCTGAGTGACTGCGACCCTTTTTCCTTACTGTGGGCTTTTATTTACTTCGGCCCTCCGGGGCGTTCTTCCGTGCTCGAACGGCTCCGCTAGCCGTTTATGCGTGGACGGGAACTCTCCAGAAAGTCAAAGTTAAATCCCGCTAATTAAAAGCCGCCACGTCTCGAATTTTGGATGTGTGGGCGACGGCGATTGGGTATCGGTTTGTCGCTGCTAAAGCGCGTTAAGTGTTGTTTTGCGCACGACAATGCGCGCGCGCGAACTCATGCGATTACTGAGTTGCGCACGGCGCCAATTACGATTGTATTTATTTCGATTTGAGCTCAATACCGAACAAAAATAGATATTGAATTAAATTTATCAAAAAGATAACGTAAGATAGTTGAGAACGTTTATTAATTAGTGTAACGTTATTTTTACTTTATTTTGAGTTACCGTAAATAAAATGTAAAGAATAGATTTAATTTGTGATTCAAATACTGCTCCGAAACGCGCCAAATGATAACGCGCTCACCACCAGATATAGCGCGTTAACCGAAGCGACACGAAGCTGATTCGGGTACAATCGCAAGGTGGAAAACGTAGGTAGCGAACAGAATTGCAGAAATCCAGCGATTAGTCCCGAAAGCGCGATGGAATCACCTCCCGGGGAGCTGCAACCCTGCCGATTGCGGATCGAGAAAACTACTTCCGGGTGCTTCGGTGGACCACGAGTTGTGATGGGAGGGGCCTCCCTTCCTGCGCGAGCCAGTCTCCCTTACGTCAAACTCCCCTGCGATGCCCCCCGAGGAATGCGGTGTCGAGCAGCGAGTATGCACGATGACTACGACGACGTCCGCTACACCGGAGGAGCACCCCTTGCTAACAAAATTCTCCAGTTTGCATAAATTGCTCCGAGTAACTGCCTGGTGTTGCGACGGTGGTTACCCGGACGATGCCACAGGGAAACAGCCGGAACACCGAATACAGAAAGGAACCGCTGCCGTTCATTGACCGCCACGGAGTTGAACGAGGCGGAGAAGCTCTGGATCCGCTGGAACCAAAAGACATACTTTAAAAAAGAACTTAGTTTAATTTCAGCTGGCTCTCGACTTTCTAGTAAAAGCTCACTCACCAACCTCAATCCAAGTCTGGACCAGGACTTTTGAGAGTCGGCGGCCGAATCAAACACGCTCCCCTCCAATTCGATGAGAAGCAGCCAATGATTCTTCCACCACAATCAAGTTTCACCAAATTGGTCATCGAAGCCTGTCACAGGAAGTCACTGCATGGGGGTACTCAGTTGACGTTGAGTCTGGTACGGCAGAGATTCTGGATCCCACGAGGTAGAAGTCTAACCAAACAGTGCATCCATCGCTGTATTACGTGCGTACGATGGCGGGCGGCCCCTTCGACTCAGCGGATGGCAGATCTCCCACGTACTCGGGTCATTATGGCAAGGCCCTTCCAATATGCCGGTGTCGTTTATGTTGGACCAGTCTACCTGAGAACCACTGCCGGGCGAGGACACAAGGCGGTTAAAGCCTTCCTAGTGATCTTCGTCTGCCTAAGCACGAAGGCCGTGCACCTCGACGTTGCCTCCGGTTACTCCTCCGAAGCCTTCATCGCGGCCTTCCGACGATTTATCTCACGGCGGGGCATGTGCTCCGAATTATATAGTGACTGCGGAATTAATTTTATAAGTGCAGATGCCGAGCTCCGCAGACTCTTCACCGCAGGCAGCCAGGAAGGACAACTCATCGCGGAAGAGATGGCCAACAATAGAACACAGTGGCGATTTAACCCTTCAGCAGCCCCTCACTTCGGCGGTCTGTGGGAAGCTGTCGTTAAGTCGGCTAAACACTACCTACGGCGAGTAATAGGAAACGCCACACTCATCTTCGAAGAGATAATAACGCTGCTCACGCAGATCGAAGCGTGCCTGAACTCCACACCGCTGAGCCCGCTAACGGACAATCCGGAGGATTTGGCAGCACTCACTCCAGGGCACTTGCTCATCGGTACCGCACTCACAGCCGTTCCTGAGCCCTCCCTGCAGGACGTCCCCGCAAATAGACTCTCTTGTTGGCAACTCTTACAGTAAATGCGAGATCAATTCTGGTCTCGCTGGAAGCTTGAGTATCTACAAAGCCTGATCTCGCGACCTAAATGGAGGGAGGCAACGACAGCTTACCAACCGAAACAACTGTGCCTACTACTGAATGAGAACTCACCTCCGTCCAAGTGGCCCCTTGCCCGTATAATTGACGTTCACCCTGGAGAGGATGGACTTACCCGCGTTTCCGTCAAAACCGCCTCCTCAGGGTTCAAGCGGCCAATTAAAAAGCTCGTTCTGCTTCCTATTCAAACACAGAGTTACAGCGACGCGTCCCCAGCTAGTTTACAAACGAAAATTGATAAAATTACCACATAAAATTGTATATTTAAATAATTTGTCACAGCCACCAACCTCGAACCGTAAACATGAACGGCAGATATCCAGCACAATTAACTTTGTCACGTTAAGTCAGTTCACACTCTATCACTCACGGGCTCAATAAACCACTCAAGTAGAACACTCTAAATTATAATCTCGATCGAGCAATTAGTTATAATTAGCGGAGCGCGATACGACACCTGAGATGAATACCGTATAAGATAGCGGCGTTGCAATCATAACACGCGACTCTCGCGCTACCAAACAGCAACCTGTGACTCGCGTGACAAACATAATAACCCAATAATCGGTAATTCATCGATCTGTATTATCGTCCGCTAAGAGGGACGAAGCGGGCGGAATGTTCCGAAACGCGCCAAATGATAACGCGCTCACCACCAAATGTAGCGCGTTAATCGAAGCGACACGAAGCTGATTCGGGTACAATCGCTATTCTCTGCGCGCGCGCCGAAACATGCGCGAAACGGCGCTAAAATAGCACAAACCGCCTAAAGTGTTGCGCCCAATCAGAAAAACACACATATATCATCTTCGAATTTTGCTGACCTCCAATTTGCAGAATTTGACTACAAACTTCGAGAAGGTTCCAATCCGCGCACTAACGAATATAGCTACTGTTAACGGCCGAGGAACCTTCAGAAGATTGGAGTTAATAAGACTACGAAGCGATAACGAGCGGGCGCAGTCGCTCGACAGTATTCAGAGGCATTCTCTGCGCATTTAATCATTGAAATTCTTATAATTAGACACGACTTGGCTTATCTAACGGTTACTTTCTCGGGATCTGAAAAGGAACATACAAATTCTTGTAAATTTTACTAGCTTTATTTTAAGTAAAATTGTGAAGTAAATTATCGTAATAATTTAAATTAGTGAGTTAAGTCATTAATTGAAACCTTGTATTCGTCCTCGCCTCATACGGTAACGCAACGATATCCGGCAATTTATCGTATTTGTGAACAAATACCGTAATACAAAATATTTGTTTTGAACCATTAATTAGTGTTAAGAAGAGCGCCGAGGCGAGTCGTTCTAATAAACTAAAATTCTTACAATCGATTAATTTGGCGCGGGCGACGGGGAACGCGCGCCTGCGGTAAGTCAGGCCCCGGAACGGCTCCTATAATCGATACTTCGGTGATTCTTGCGTGATCCCGAAGGAACGAAGGCGCACGCGTAATCTCCAAATTGGAGTATTGCGCAACGCAAGACACGCGCAGAACTCGCGACCGCAGTATTTACGTCAACCGCGCAACTCGATCGATTCGCGGATCAATCAGGGGTGCGTTCGAAAACAACACCCGTGTGTATAATGTCACACTCAGTTCGTTCGAAAACGCCTAGTGGGCACACTGAGCATACATTCGTGGTCGTTCTAAAACTCTACACTCTTGCGCACTCATGTGACTTTTCTCCACTCCCTTTTTTTTCGGTGGACTTCGTGAGATTCGAGGAAGCGCGAAATTGGCTGGAAAGAGCTGAGCTGTCGACATAAATAAGTTGTTTTGCTCAGAAAAATTCAAGATGACTTTAATTCCGGGTCGCCATAATTTGTGTGTTGATGATAAGGGAAATGCACAAAAGGATGCTACGGGAAACATTTATGTATACGACATTATAGGTACTAAGCATATAAATAAGTTTATAATTATATTTCTTTGATTAAGTTAGGTTAATTTCTCTTGATATATTTTTTATTTTGTATCATATTTGAATTTATATTATATTTATGACATGTATTTATGTGACAGATAAGAAGTTGTGCGTGGTCCGCCCCGACTGTAAAGATTTACAAAAGTTTTTTTCAGCTCCTTCCATTGGTAAGACCTTTACTTAATTTATTATTGTTACGTTGCAAGTTGCTATTTTCTTAATATGTAATGTGAAAGTCAATATTTTTCATTAGTATATGTTTTATAATTTTCCTACAAACATTATTTACAGCATCTATAAATGTACTGGAAAAACCGCCTCTACAAGAACATGACGACTCCATGGAATCTGAAAAATCTGTAGAAGTACCTGTAAAATCAAAATCACAAGAGAGCTGTGAAATGGAAGGACGAAAATGTTATTATGACCTTGATCAAACTGTGGCAGGATCATGAATCGTTGTTTAAAAGTTCTGTAATGAAAAATGCAGAAGTATGGCGGATGATTTCTGAAAGCTTGCGAAAAATGAATCTTAATTGGATTTTCAATGCTGTGCAATGTGAAAATAAATTTAAAGACCTCAGAAGGCATTACATGGCAACAAAAGATCATAATATACAGTCAGGTGTACAACCCAAAATGTGCAAGTTTTATAATAAAATGGAAGAAGTACTCAGTATGAAACCAATCGTTAAACCTGTTGCTATTGCATCTAGTCTGAAAAGAAATTCCTCTGTTCTTCAAAGTGGTCCTTCAACTTCACAATTAGAAAATACTTTTACAGAAGCATGTGAAAGCAGTGACAGTAATGAGGGAGTAAAAATGCAGAAAAAAGAGAATATGAAAAAAACAAAAATGGAACGTCAACTAGAGGCTTGGTTATTAGCTAATCAAGCTGAAGCACAAAACAGGGAAGAAGCACGAGAAAAACGACACAAGGAAAGTATGGAGAAAAAGGAAACGGCCATTAAAGTTTATGAAAGTTTTATGTCCAAGCTTCTCGATAAACTTTAAATGTTAAGTGTTCAATTCTCTCTATTGTATTTGATCTAAGTGATTCTGTGAATCTAAGGGAGAATTTATATCTTGGCAGAAGAACAGAAAAGCAGAAGCCAATCAGAACTCGCGTTGTGTGCGTAATAATAAAGAAAGAGAAACTGAAACTATCGACCACCAGCGTTGTTCGCGCGCGGACGTTCTGAATTTTGTCACGGCGAACTGAGCTCAGAGAGATTGCCGATCGCGAGAGAGAGTTGAATTTGGAGAGACAGGATTGAAATCTCGGAAAAAACTGAGGAACGAGAAGGATAGCGAATGCTATTATGCCTCAGCTTTGTGGTCGAGTTTTGGAGATGGCGGAAGAAAGTCCGACTGGAGTGAGTGAGAGAGAGAATGATCGAGGAAATCGGAAATTGAAGTTGAACGAGATGCGATGTTATAAGCGATCCGTTATTAAAGTCTTTATTTCAATGATGATAAGATGCAGTCGCGTTGAATACAATAACGACGTCAAGGTTTGAAGTGTTCGATCCTCTTAATTTTACGTCGAATTTTAACGTTCGGATTAATCACACTCGCAATTCTTTAACACGCTTTGATCGCAATACAGATAATTAGCTTGTCGCCGTGCTCGCACTTGAATTCGATTTACCAGCTATTGAATGATCGATTATACGCTCAACAAAGGATATTAGACGATCGCGGCCTCGGTATTTATATCTCTTCGGAGAAACGTCTCGAATCTTCGAAGAACGGAGAAGGGGAATCCCCGGCTCCGGGTAAACGCTGAATATTTCGATGAATACCGAAACGGTCGTCTTTTGATTACCGACGAGACGTAAATACAAAGAGGAGCAAATATATCGATTGTTATTGAGCGCGTATTTGCTGATTGTCATTGTTGTAAAGGCAGCACGGCTACGAGAAATTATGACTTTATTATTCTTGAATTTAGCATCGGTAAATTGATCGTTCGCGATTTGAACATGAGTAAATTTATTCTTAACTTTAACAACCATGAATTCTGATTAACTTGTTTTTTGCCAAGGTGTGAATTCTCTTAGATTCACAGAATCACTTAAATGAAATATAATATAAAGAATCCTTCCTAATAGCATTAAATATGACAATAACTAAAATACTGTGATATGTTGTACCTTTTTCTAAAATATTGTTTTGTATATGACATGTTAGGTAGGACATGTACCAACAGTATTTGTTGTAATTTTGTGAGAGATTTTTATATTGTACCGTTAAAGCACTAAGCTGTAATCAGATTAGAGATTGAGATTAAGATTAAATTGGAATTTGAACAATAAAAAAAGTACTCTGAAGTTTAATCAACTTTGCTTTGATTGATCAAATTGCAATTCAACTCTATTTCAATCTCTAGTCTGATTATGGCTAAAGTGTACAAGAAATGTACTATTTAAAAAATTTTATTTCATGTTCAAGTATTAAATATTATTAAAAGTTATGTAAAAGATATGTAGCACTATTAGTTATATTATTCTAAAAAAGCAATTTTTGTGTTAAAGTATAGTTAAATTCTATTTAAAAACTGTACTGTTATTATTAGTTTTATTTTTGTAAAAATGTTATTTTACTTTTATTAAGATACTATAAAAATCTGTGTTTTTTTTTGTATATTTTTATATAACAAGTTATAACATTTCTTTTTAATTCTTGTGCCAAAATATGGGTTATATTTTTAGTTTATAAATGCTGTGATGTGTATTGTTTGTAAGTGCGGAACTGGACAAAGAATGTTAATTTAATTCAAGTCTGATTTATAATTACTTAATATTAAAATGTGTATTATTGTTATACATACTTTAATAAACAACTTTAATATACTTTAATTTTATTTTATTTATACATATAAATATTAAAACATTACAACTTATTAACAAATTTATAATAAAAGCTTAGGATACAAGTGTAACTAAGTAATTTCGTTTTATTTCACCATCTGCATCGTTTTCAATAATAACCTCCTGAAAAACTTCGTTATTATTAATGATATCATCATACCCTTCATCAATAAAATCATCAATAGCATCATTTACACCATCGAGACATATATGTATTGTGCAGCACACAGCAAGCTATTATCGTAAAGGGAATCATATCATCTCTATTCATGTCGAGGTATTTTAATCGTCTCCATCTTCCCTTTAGCAGAGCAAAAGCTCGTTCAATTACCTGTCTCATTTTAGAGAGAGTTTGATTGAATTTTTGCTGTGCTTGTGTTAAATTTCCCAAGTTACGGAAAGGTGGAATGCACCATGTTAAAACAGGGTATGCTTTGTCTCCAATTATAAATTCCTGATCAGGGAAAAAGGCTCGTCTATTTTCTTGAACTGCATGCCATACATCTGAATTTCTGAAAACTCGCAAATCGCCAACAGAGCCCGCAAAACCAGCAAAACAGTCTGTAAAACTAAGCTGAGAATCACAAACAGCTTGGAGAGTGATGTTAAATCGTTTCTTTCTGTTGATGTAAAATTGAGTATGTTCCTGCAAAGGAACATAAAATATTTTTTCAAGTGACAAAAATTTTGTAAACAGTATAGTACATGATATATCATTCTACTTACTTTAGGACCTTTCACTTCAATATCGGTGCCGTCAATTGCGCCAATGACATCAGGCAAACCCATTTTTTCTAAATTTCTCTTTTACAGTGAGAAGTTTGTCACCTGTTGGCCAAACAATTATATCATCAGCAATATCATTGAGAGCTTCGATGACACGCATAAAGCAGTTACTCAATGATGACTTGCCCATACCAAAACGGTCAGCTACAGATCTAAACAAGAAAATAAATGATACTTTATCAATTTCCACAACATTGTAACAATGAATAATAGAAAACATATTTTCCTTACCTATAAGAATCTGGAGTAGCTAGCAGCCACAAAACCGACAATAGTTGGTTTCTTGTCGGTATCATAGGTCGGCCTGTATCATTTGTAATAAATAATACTAAGCCCAAACGCGTCTCCAATTTTTTAAAACTACTCGGAATCATACGAAAATGCTCGCGAAACGCTTTATTAGTCATTCGTGGAATTATTTCCGATATATAATTTTTAACATGTGCTGGTGTATTTCTACCACCTCGGATTCTTAATTGCATTTTATACGATGGAAAATCGAATTCTTCTTCACTTTCACTGTTACTGTCACTTTCTGACATAACATTTTGTAATAATTGGTCAGAAGCGATTACAGCTAATGCTAATATACGCTTTCGACGAACCTCACTTGAATTAGCCATATTTATTTGTAAATATTTTATGGCAGCACACATTGGCCGTTCGAAAACTCTTGTTGATAGCAACCCCACCAACTCCACCGAATCCGAATCTCACATCCACTATACGACGTGGCCATGGAGTGTTTTCGAACGCACCCCAGCGTGATCCAAGAGGCATCTCTCATCCCCACCTCAAGGTCGTCATCGGAAACGAACTACCTCGTGGCGAATTAATATGCTCTCTTCCGTTTCTCGTACAGTGTGATACAAACGTACAAAACTTCGCTCTTGGTTTGTCTCTCGCTGCGGTCTGCGCCAATTAACGGTCGTCGCGTGAAAATCAACTTCTCCATTATTTACGCGGTCTGCGCCAACTTTCGGTCGTCGCGTAAAGACTAATTGAGTTAATTGATTGCTTTCAATAATTAATTCCAATTATGGATACTTTTCTCAAGTTAGTGACTCGAAATCCGGAAGGGCTTTGCGACTTCAGTGTCGCGATTAATCAAATTGATCGATCTACTGTTTTTTTTCAACCGACTCGCCTCTGTCTTTATATTTAATTATCAGAAAATTTAACGATCAAACGCGACAATTGTTACGGTTCTCCGGTGGTTGTGAGTGAGTACGATTAAGAGAGCGTTCACGCCTGGTGCGGTTTGTGATTAAATCTTGTGCGACCCGGCGATTTCCGTATTCAGTGATGCCAGAAACAGGTCGCAAGCAACACGCACCGTAGTGGGGAGAATGACGCACACAAGCGAAAACCGCGTACGTGTGAGCTCGGCGCCAATCGGCGCTTCACATGTACGCGTTCGCTTGTGTATGTTATCCCCCTCCACTACGATTGCGTGTTGCTTGCGGCCTGTTTCTGGCATCACTGTCCGTATTCTCGCGTTCACGATCGCTTGCTGCAATGCGCTCAAAATTTCCGACGTGCGCGATCAAAATTTCCGATCGATTGAGTGCCACATCAGGTGCTCGGCAAGATTTCCGTCGCGTAATCGCAGCTCCACCAGAAGCGATTCAAGATGTCCGTTCGACCTTTCTAGAATGGGCTTCCCCGGATGTGCGCGCAATTCTCTCTCTAATCACAGTGCGTTCAAGCAACAAAGCCTTTTCGCTCGTGTATATACAGATAAACTTTCTCGCTCGGTCGACTCGCGGTTGTATATAAACTTTTCTTTTCAATTTTTTGTGTTCTTTTTTTTGTATAATTCAATCTATTTCGCTTGTAAATATATTTTTTGCGTGAGTGATATTAAGTTGTGCGTTATTCTTTGATATCGTTTCCTTCCGTTTCCCTCGCTTCCGCTTTCCGCCTTGCGCTTCGCACCCCGATCAGGGTGATCCCGGCACACAAAACCGAACCTCGAGGACATCCTCGGTCGAGTTCGAAACAATTAGAAATGATTAAAAGTTAATATACTTATAATTACTTGATAAAGATACTTTTATTTTAGTGAGAAAAAAGTAATTATAGAAAAAAATTTGCGTTTTAATGTGTAATAACAAAAGATAGATAATCGAACGTCATAATTATGTTAATTTAATTAGAGCGTTAGATTAGAGCGTACATTTACTTTCATTTTGGACGAGTAATCAAGCGACGCGGTAGCGTCGCGACGCCAAGTATATAAAAATTTCTTTCTAGCTTTTCAAAGTTGCCTATATACAGGGGCTGCGGCGCTACCAAGTAGCTTATCCGGAATTTTACCTCAAGTTAAACTTTCGATTAAGATATTTCTTGAACTAAAGCTGTAATAAAAAATGTAACGGCACTTTTATCATATAATGCGAATACAAGCTTTCGATTGCGACCAGTTTCAATAAGATTGATGCAGTCAATCCTGAGAAATGATTTTAATCATATATCAGAATGTGACTTTTCGTTCTTCAGTTCCAGATTCAGACTCACGTACGTATGCTCGCACGCACACATGCAAAACGATTTTGTCCCTCAAGGCGCGTTTGCAGCGCTCATGTACGATTTTATTCGTGTGTGCAAATACGCCTTAAGAGACAAAATCATATGTGAATGTGTGTGCATACGTGTGAGATATAATAATGTTTATATTTTATAAAGAGTACGCGCGCGGAATATAATGCGACAAGAAGAAAAGTGATTAAGTGGTTATGAGAGTGTCGCGAATAGTGCAATAGTGCAACACAAGGAAAAAAATGATAAAGTGACATAAAGTTATTAACAGTATTAATTAAAAGTATAGCGGAATAGTGAACAAGAGAAGTGATTTTTTTCTAGTCGACATCATAGTGGGCAGTTTGGTTAGGTTACATTAGTATAAATAATCTTAAATGTTTCATCTAACATATTAATTGAGACTGTTAACAATAATAAATAAAAGTAAATAAGTGAAAATTTATATACATACTTGATGTGTAACATTTAACTTTATATAAAAAAATACTATTTGCATAGAGAGAGTATATACAAAAACATTTATGGAAAAGCTAATAATTTACTAATTACAAAAAATTGTAATTAGTACATTATTAACTTTTCCATAATCTGTTATAGGCATCACCTGTACTTTTGTGAAAATTAGTCGCTGCCAGTGATCCTTACATAAAGCTCGCAGCTTTCAACTTGGCATCGTTGAATCCCACAGTAAGTGAATTACTTATGTATTATTTCAAACTTGTGTGAATATAAGTTTTAGATGAATCTACTTTTGTATTTCAGGATATTATTTCAAGAAGGTAGAAAAGGATATAAGGAAAGAGTAACATCGTATCTGTGAAACTGCAAATATATTTTGAGTTGCGGGAGGATGAACTAAATGCACTGATAATGCTGCCTTATAAGATTACGATACGCAACAATTTTTTTGGTAGATTGAATTATCTTTTAGGGTAATTATCATACTATTATTTTCTATTTATTACATACTTCTGTTTAAGTTACTTCTAATTTTCAACTTCTTTCTTTTTTTCTAGTCCAATGATGGCCAAATTTTAATTGTGTCGATTGGCAGCATGTATTTAAATAGTTATGTCATATTTAAATGAGTGCGGAAGAAACTTGAGGAAGAGTAATTAAAAGATGAATGTGTGTGTGTGTGTGTGTGTGTGTGTGTGTGTGTGTGTGTGTGTGTGTGTGTGTGTGTGTGTGTGTGTGTGTGTGTGTGTGTGTGTGTGTGTGTGTGTGTGTGTGTGTGTGTGTGTGTGTGTGTGTGTGTGTGTGTGTGTGTGTGTGTGTGTGTGTGTGTGTGTGTGTGTGTGTGTGTGTGTGTGTGTGTGTGTGTGTGTGTGTGTGTGTGTGTGTGTGTGTGTGTGTGTGTGTGTGTGTGTGTGTGTGTGTGTGTGTGTGTGTGTGTGTGTGTGTGTGTGTGTGTGTGTGTGTGTGTGTGTGTGTGTGTGTGTGTGTGTGTGTGTGTGTGTGTGTGTGTGTGTGTGTGTGTGTGTGTGTGTGTGTGTGTGTGTGTGTGTGTGTGTGTGTGTGTGTGTGTGTGTGTGTGTGTGTGTGTGTGTGTGTGTGTGTGTGTGTGTGTGTGTGTGTGTGTGTGTGTGTGTGTGTGTGTGTGTGTGTGTGTGTGTGTGTGTGTGTGTGTGTGTGTGTGTGTGTGTGTGTGTGTGTGTGTGTGTGTGTGTGTGTGTGTGTGTGTGTGTGTGTGTGTGTGTGTGTGTGTGTGTGTGTGTGTGTGTGTGTGTGTGTGTGTGTGTGTGTGTGTGTGTGTGTGTGTGTGTGTGTGTGTGTGTGTGTGTGTGTGTGTGTGTGTGTGTGTGTGTGTGTGTGTGTGTGTGTGTGTGTGTGTGTGTGTGTGTGTGTGTGTGTGTGTGTGTGTGTGTGTGTGTGTGTGTGTGTGTGTGTGTGTGTGTGTGTGTGTGTGTGTGTGTGTGTGTGTGTGTGTGTGTGTGTGTGTGTGTGTGTGTGTGTATTAATATTTATTAATTTAATATAATGAATTTTTTAATTACTCTTCCTCAAGTTCCTTCCACACTCATTTAAATTATTTAAAAAATCTTTCAATTAATATATGTATATGTATATATATATAGACACAGGTTATGAATATATATATATACAGGGTGACCCATTTTAACTTAGGCAGCCAAATAACTCGAAAAATAAGCACACTACGAAAAAATGTTTAGAATCAAAATTTCGTCATTTCGAGGGGGACGTACAATGACGTTAAAATGAGCCCCCCCACCCCTCCCCCTGGGCGGTGAGGGGGGGCAAGTTTGAAATCTTAAATAGGAACCCCTATTTTTTATTGCATATTCGGAATCTTTGGCTAAAAACACATACAATTTGTCTGAAACATTTTTCTCGATTCATGATAGATGGCGCTGTAATCGACGAAATTCAATTTCTTCGATTTCTCTTACTGAGAACCCATGCTTACGATTCTGCAATAAATTAACAATAAAAATACCACGTTTTCATTGTTAATACTCGAAATTAGTCTTAAAACAAACTTCTCATTATTTTTTATTACTCATTAATTACTTCTCAAGAAACTGCTTTTAGCGTAACCTGCCCTTTAGGCAACTTGAATGGTCCAAAGTACCGAGACATTTTGGACTTTCCATCTGATGGAGTTCCTCTAAGTATCCCTCCAAAATTTTGTCCATTTAGTGCCAAAGTCACAAGTGTTTATGTATTTTTTTAACATTTGTACTCTGATAAAATTTTGGTAAAATGGCAAATTATACGCCTACAGAAGTAGTCGATATTCTTATAACCTTTGGCGAATGTGGTAGAAATTACAGACTTACTGCCCGTACTTATGCGGAGCGATTCCCAAATCGCCGCCATCCTACTGATCAACAAATTATAAACATTGAAAGGAGATCTCGTAATAATCCACTTCATCGCGAAAGGCGAAGGAATAGACTTCATAATAATAATGACCCTAGATTGCTCGCAGTTTTGGCTATGGTTCATCAAAATCCCCATATTAGTACCCGTCAAATAGAACGAGAACTGGGAATCCCTCAAACTACGGCACATATATTGTTACGATCAGTCAATTACCATCCGTATCATATTACTCTGGTACAGGAATTAAGTGAGGCCGACTACGTACTCAGAGTACAATTTTGTAGATGGGCTCTTGAGATGTTAGATCAGAATCCAGATTTTTTTAGTAATGTTTGTTTCAGTGATGAAGCAACATTCATCAGCAATGGTAGTCTCAATAGGCATAATTGCCACTATTGGTCACCAGAAAATCCACATTGGTATCGTGAGGTGCTTAATCAACATCGTTGGAGTTTATATGTATGGGTAGGCATTTGCAATGGCCAAGTCATTGGACCTCATTTTTTTGAACGTCCAATTAATAGTCCAATGTATTTAGAATTCCTCGAAAATGATTTGCCAGCATACCTAGAGAATGTTCCCCTTGCAGTTAGACTAAATTTATGGTATCAACAAGATGGTGCTCCTGCTCATTATGCTCGTATTGTACGGATGTTTTTGAATCAAAGGTTCCCAAATCGGTGGATAGGGCGGGGTGGACCAGTTCTGTGGCCTCCGAGATCACCGGATTTGAACCCCCTTGATTTCTTTTTATGAGGATACGTTAAAGATGCAGTGTATAGTAAAGCTCCAACGACAAGATTGAATATGATGGAAAGAATAAGAAGAGCTTGTGAAGCTATAACTCCTTTAATGCTAGAAAATGTACAACGTAACTTTCGCTGTCGATTACTGTTATCTTTAGAAAATAATGGTGCACACTTTGAGCATCTCCTCCATGCGGAGAGAGCTGATAACAATGCAATCTTGCCTTAACTGGTTGGGTCACCACACGACCTTGCCTTCACTGGCTGGGTCACTACTTGACCTTGCCTTAACTGGTTGGGTCACCACACGACCTTGCCTTCACTGGCTGGGTCACTACTTGACCTTGCCTTAACTGGTTGGGTCACCACACGACCTTGCCTTCACTGGCTGGGTCACTACTTGACCTTGCCTTAACTGGTTGGGTCACCACACGACCTTGCCTTCACTGGCTGGATCACCACACGACCTTGCCTTCACTGGCTGGATCACCACACGACCTTGCCTTCACTGGCTGGGTTACCACACGTTCAAGCACCCCGAATTGTGAGAGGCGAGGGGACTCACGTTAATCAAGCACCCCGAAGGGAACAGAAAACTGCTACGTCCACGACGTTGTTCCTGGGTTACGCTAAAAGCAGTTTCTTGAGAAGTAATTAATGAGTAATAAAAAATAATGAGAAGTTTGTTTTAAGACTAATTTCGAGTATTAACAATGAAAACGTGGTATTTTTATTGTTAATTTATTGCAGAATCGTAAGCATGGATTCTCAGTAAGAGAAATCGAAGAAATTGAATTTCGTCGATTACAGCGCCATCTATCATGAATCGAGAAAAATGTTTCAGACAAATTGTATGTGTTTTTAGCCAAAGATTCCGAATATGCAATAAAAAATAGGGGTTCCTATTTAAGATTTCAAACTTGCCCCCCCTCACCGCCCAGGGGGAGGGGTGGGGGGGCTCATTTTAACGTCATTGTACGTCCCCCTCGAAATGACGAAATTTTGATTCTAAACATTTTTTCGTAGTGTGCTTATTTTTCGAGTTATTTGGCTGCCTAAGTTAAAATGGGTCACCCTGTATATATATGTATATATTCATAACTTATTATACATAGTAAATATGTCATGTACGTTAATTATTAATGTTTACATATCTTTATTTGGAGCAATAATGTTATATAATATGTATAATATAATGGAATGAAAAAACTAAAAGAGGTGGCTGAGATGGTGAGAAATAAAAACAAGTTCAAATAATCGTTAATGATCAATATTTTTATAGCCTCTTCTAAAGATCCCATTATCATGTCTATTTCACTTCTAGGAATATTAAAATATTCAATAACACGTAAAATATTCAGTTCCATGTAGATCAATAGTACTAAATGACATCGATTCGTTGATAAAAACTCTCGATTTATATTTCTTGCAATTTGCTTTATTAAGAATTATGTAAATCTTAAACATTATTATGCTTATAATAATAAATTGAATATTACCGCAAAATTTTTGAGTCGTTAAATAATCTATTAAGAATTATGTAAATCTTAAACATTATTATGCTTATAATAATAAATTGTGAATATTTCCGCAAAATGCATTGTTGAATATTTCCGCAAAATTTTTGAGTCGTTAAATAATCTATAATCTATAAATCACATTATATATTTTCGCAAATATCAAGTCACATTAATCTATAATGTATAAATCATATTAATCTATTATCTATAAATCACACACATTATTTCCACAAAATGTATCAAGAGACACATTAATCTATAATGTATAAACTAATTAATCTATAATCTATAAATCACATTATTTCCGCAAAATGTATCAAGAGACACATTAATCTATAATCTATAAATCACACATTATATTTCCGCAAAAGGCATTGAATCCTTTTTAAATCGCAAAAATCTTCATAATCTATAAATAAAATGCATTGAATTTATATCAACTTAAACATTATTGTGCTTAAATATCACATTAATCTATAATCTATAAATCATAAATAAAATGCATTGAGTCTATATCAATCTTAAACATTATTGTGCTTAAATATCACATTAATTAATCTATAATCTATAAATCATATTAATCTCTATAATCCATAAACAAAATGAATCTATATTAATCTTAAACATTATATATATTAATCTCTATAATCTATAAACAAAATGCATTGAATCTATATCAATCTTAAACATTATTGTGCTTAAATATCACATGAATCTATAATCTATAAATCATATTAATCTCTATAATCTATAAATAAAAACTGTGTGCTCATTATTCTTGTCTTATTCATTGTACACAAATTTACAATAGCGTGAGTAATTAATAAAATAGTAAGATAATTACAATATTCGAGTTATTATCAATTATTCGTATTGAATAATAATAATTATAACTCTTATTAATGTTACATATGCCATTGTAAATTTGTATACAATGAATAAGACAAGACAACCTAAAAATAAAATAAGAAGAATGAGAAGAATGAAGAAAAATGAATACATAGGAAAAAAATAATATAAGCATTAAACGAATTATCGTTTATGTCTCAGAAAACTAATAACTAAAAAACATTTATGGCATCATCTACTTCTTTCCCATGTGCCGTCTGTTCCTGCCCCAATTATCATGCGCGGAAGAAAGGCGATATAGGAAATTCATAAATCTTTCTTGTTTTTTTCTTATTCCTGATGCCGTACCTCTTTGTCGAACTATGTATTATAAAAGGCATAAAAATAATATATATAAAATGTAGATAAATATATAAGTGAAAAGCTTTTGAAAGGTTATTTTATGCGTTAACAAAAATGTATACTCTCATCTAAGATCGTTATTCGTATTTATGCCATATAGTATAATAGTATAACAATACGTGCTTTTACAATAATGTAAAAGAAAAATCAAGAGATACGGTAGTGTCTCGCGCCAAGTCAGGCGCAGCCAGTCACGTGCAGCAGCAGCAAGGCACGTGTATCTATACTGTTATGTTAGCGGCATGCGCGGTTAACCTCAATTTTTTGACAGTTTAATCATGTAATTATTTCATATACATATTATTATAAATAAATAATTTATAGTGCATATGCTTTTAAATCATTATTGCGTATGCAATAATACATGCATTTTTACGAATAACTTCATTCATTAAAAAATAGAAATAATTATATGTAGAAAATATTTATGAAATATATTGTTTGGTTAATATTTAGTGGATATATTTATATACAATGTATTATGTTTATAGAATGTACTTATATACAATTCTTGCTATTTGTCAACGAACTAAGTTATTTATAAAAATGCATGTATTATACGAGTTATCTTATATAAAAATGCATGTATTATACGAGTTATCTTATATAAAAATGCATGTATTATACGAGTAATCTTCTACGCACTAATTATATTATCTTATACGCACTGATTTAAGAGCATAGGCATTAATGCAGATAGAGTTCAAAAGTATTAATTTCATTTAAATATTGCAGGAAGAGTTTGTTTATATATTATGTAGGAAGAGCTTCTTTATAAAGAGATTTATATAAAAAAGTGGTGGTTATATACGAGTACTTTCTGGACAGTTTAATCAGATAAGAATTAAATCATTACTGTGCATATGTTCTTAAATGATTATTGCGTATGCAGGATATATGTATTTTTACGAATAACCTGGTTCATTGAAAAATAGCAAGAATTATATGTAGAAAATATTTATGATTAATAACACATCATTATAAATAAATCATTTATAGTGTATATGTTTTTAAATCATTATTGCGTATGCAAGATAACTCGTATAATATACAGGGTGTTCAAAAAGTCCCGGACCGGTTGAATAACTTGTAAAGTAGGCGTCGCACTGAAAATGGCCTAGATAAAAGTTGTAGGAAATATCCCTGGCTATCTGATGGTGACCTTGGCTGTAACTTTGGCCTTGACCTTCAAGGTCATTTGAAGGTCAAATCGATTTTTTTAAATGGAACGCCATATTTTTGACCCCGGAAATGAATAGAGCGGAAAATTTTACGTTCAGATATGACCTTGATCATTTTAAAAATTTGATCTCTGAAGGTCGAGCGATGATCAAGGCAGGATCAAGTACAGGTTGGCCTGATACCTTGAAAGTAGGCGTCGCACAGAAAAATGACCAAGACAAAAGTAGATTATTCGATGGTGACATTGGCTGTGACCTAGACTTTAATCTTTAACCGCCATATTGCATCCGTCATCTTGAATTTTCAAAATATGATTTCAGATTCGTAACCAGCGATCTGAAAAACCCGAAACAGTTTTCAGTCCAAATTCGAAAAAATTAAGAATTTTTTGTCTACCATGTTGGATTTGACCGCCATATTGAATCTGCCATCTTGAATTCGTAACCAGCGATCTCAAAAACCCGAAACAGTTTTCAGTCCAAATTCGAGAAAATTAAGAATTTTAGTCTACCATGTTGGATTTGTCTGCCATCTTAAATTGATTTCAGATTCGAAATCAGCAACTCAAAAAACCCCCAGAAACAAATTTTGGTGTATTTTAGTTAACAATTGTCGTCTACTACTTTTGGCACGAAATTTAGAAAACAGCCTACCACTTAACCGGTTAAATATTGAGTTGTGAGACTGCAGTAATTACATCTCTAAATCGGGTTTATTTTACTTACGCTAATGTGAATATTAGTAGTTCATCAATTTGAATGTTCATCATTGAGTACTCTTCTTGCTTCTGCCATTTCATTATTACTTTCAAGAACTGTGTGTGACTTTCTTCTTTGATAGAGCTGCTTTTTTTCATAGCTCATCTCTGTAATTTTTATATCAGGCGTCTGTATCGCTGTTCATGTTGTTATTTTTTTATTTTTTGCTTGAACGTCTTGGATTTTTCCTACACCTTAAGATAACATGGTTCCTCTCACTGAACGTGAGCGAATACTTATTCTTATGATAAAAGGCTATGGAAATATGACGAGATCTAATAAAGATGTACAGATTTTATTCAACGATACTTTTAGGGTAGAAGGTGAACAGATATCCAAATCGACTGTACAAAGAACAATTGCACGTTTCAATTTGAGTGGAAGTGTAAAGGATCTCCCTAGATCGGGTCGCCCTGTTACAGCAACTAGTCCAGAAAAGCAGCTGGATGTTGCTCTTTCAATTACTGAAGATCGTCACAGTACAATTAGGAAATTAAATCAGCAACATGATATTAGTGTAGGATCTACACATAATATTTTGAAAAAAAAATTAAAGTTCCATCCATACAAAATTAAACTTGTACATGAACTGCTTGAGGATGATCCTGATAGACGCATTCAGTTTTGTGAATTGATGATGGCCCAAATAGATGCTGATGGATATTTATTGAATAGAATTTTATTTTCAGACGAAGCTACGTTTGAACTTAATGGCAATGTCAATAGACATAATTTTAGGTATTGGAGTGATAACAATCCAAGATGGATGTCTGATACTCGCAGTACTCAATATCCTCAAAAATTGAATGTCTGGGCCGGGATTATTAATGACAGAATAGTTGGGCCTTTTTTTATTGACGGAAATCTTACTGCGGTGAAGTACGAAGACATGTTGCGAAATGAAATCATACCGGCGATTCAGGCAATTGTGGGCGATGATTTTCATCAGACGTGGTTTCAGCAAGATGGTGCAGCTCCTCATTATGGCCGAAATGTTCGTGCCTACTTAAACACAGTATTTCCAGCAAGGTGGATAGGGAAAAGAGGAGCTATAGAATGGCCAGCCAGATCCCCTGATCTTACACCGCTTGATTATTTTTTGTGGGGTTACCTCAAAAATAGGGTATATCGAACGAAACCAGCAAACCTCAATGAACTTCAACAGAGAATAATAGATGAAATCATTGCCATTGATGCAGACATGATTCGCCAAGCTATAGCAGGATTTTACAACCGCATAGCGTATTGCCAGACAGCTGGGGGCGAAAACTTTGAACATTTGCTCAAATAAATAACTTCCAATCTTGCAGCAATTGCTTGGCTTCACCCAACCTTGCCTTAACCGGCTGGGATTGATGTCAGTCTTGCCTTCACTGGCCGGGCATCACCCAACCTTGCCTTAACCGGCTGGGATTGATGTCAGTCTTGCCTTCACTGGCCGGGCATCACCCAACCTTGCCTTAACCGGCTGGGATTGATGTCAGTCTTGCCTTCACTGGCCGGGCATCACCCAACCTTGCCTTAACCGGCTGGGATTGATGTCAGTCTTGCCTTCACTGGCCGGGCATCACCCAACCTTGCCTTAACCGGCTGGGATTGATGTCAGTCTTGCCTTCACTGGCCGGGCATCACCCAACATTGCCTTAACCGGCTGGGATGGAGGCCTTGCCAACTATCAGAGGTCAAATTTTTAAAATGGTCAAGGTCATATCTGAACGTAAAATTTTCCGCTCTATTCATTTCCGGGGTCAAAAATATGGCGTTCCATTTAAAAAAATCGATTTGACCTTCAAATGACCTTGAAGGTCAAGGCCAAAGTTACAGCCAAGGTCACCATCAGATAGCCAGGGATATTTCCTACAACTTTTATCTAGGCCATTTTTCAGTGCGACGCCTACTTTACAAGTTATTCAACCGGTCCGGGACTTTTTGAACACCCTGTATATACGAGGGATGTATGATAAATACCCGTGTTTAACGACTGATAACGCCACTGACTCAAAATCTGTATAGCATCGTTTAACGCCATCTTTTGAACGACACCTGTCAAAATTTCAGACAGATTTATCGAGTAGTTTTGTTTTGATAGCTGTTGAAAGTGGGCAAGTTTGTGTTTGTTTGCAACCATGGAAAAAGAGCAATATCGGTCAGTGATTCGATTCCTTTTTTTGGATGGGAAGACGTGTGAGGAAATCAAAGTGAAGTTGCATGCCGTTTATAAGGACCATGCACCTTCGATGACTACAATCAGATATTGGTTCAATGAATTCAAGCGTGGCCGAACATCCGTTTTTGATGAAGAGCGCCCAGGCCGTCCGATTGAGGTGACTACGGAGGATATGGTCCACAAAATCCATGATATCGTGTTAGCAGACCGCCGGAAGAAGTTCAGAGAGATTGCTGACATTGTAAATATCTCAATTGAACGCGTACAAAATATCCTTCACGAAAAATTGGGCATGAGAAAGCTATCGGCGAGATGGGTGCCGCGTTTGCTCACAGTGGAACAAAAACGGAATCGCATGACAACTTCGGAGCACTGTTTGGACATGTTTAAGCGCAATCCGAAAAAGTTTCTGCGGCGTTTCGTGACTATTGACGAAACATGGATCCATCACTACACGCCAGAAATGAAACAACAGTCAAAACAGTGGACTTCACCCGGCGAATCTGCTCCAAAGAAGGCAAAGACGGTTCCATCGGCCGGAAAGGTCATGGCCACCGTTTTTTGGGATTCGCAAGGCATCATCTTCACCGACTATTTGGAGATGGGAAGGACAATCACGGGGCAGTACTATGCTGATTTATTAGGCCGATTCGACGCTGAATTGATGAAAAAACGGCCCCATTTGGCGAAAAAAAAGTGCTCTTTCACCATAACAACGCACCAGCTCATTCGTCCGCAATTGCCACAGCAAAAGTCGAATTACGCTACGAATTGCTGCCTCATCCACCTTATTTTCCAGATTTGGCGCCCTGCGATTTCTTTTTGTTTCCAAACATGAAAAAATGGCTTGGCGGAAAGCGGTTCACGTCAAACGAGGAGGTCATCGCCGAAACAGAGGCCTATTTTGCAGAGTTCGACAAATCATATTTTTTGGATGGCTTAAAAAAGTTGGAATATCGCTAGACTAAGTGTATCAAGCTGAAAGGAGACTATGTCGAGAAATAGATAAAAAAAATTAAAAAAAAATGCGTTTCCTTCCCTAACACACGTACTTATCATACAGCCCTCGTATGTCAGGGTTGTCGTCGTCGTCATCGAATAATCGTTTTTTCAACGCGCTTCAATGGTGCGTTGGTCAAATATTATCATCGAGGAGTAGGAGTTGTGGTAGTAGTAGTAGTAATAGTAGTAGTAGTAGTAGTAGTAGTAGTCTAGTCTCTCGATATTTATTTCCGTCTTCGTTCTTCGTTTATTAGATCGCGCAGTCGGTCGATAGCGAGTTTATTGTCACGTTTGAATCTCACGGTGGTTAAACCGGCACCGATCTGATATATTCGGTCGGGGATATACTTCGATTCGACATCGAAGAAGAGCTAGAGTCTCGTTTCTCGCAATCTCTTCCATATCTCGATCGGATTAATTCGTTGCACGCGAAGAGCGTGATGTAAAAGAATCGTGTCGTGTTGGTCGGTGAAGCGAACGTTGGATACAACGTTCTATCTTTTCATCAACGAGCTGCTATCGCTGCTCATGCTTGTTACGGGTTGCGGCGGCGGCGGCGGCTCCGGGATGTCGAGTCTCGGGGGAGATATATCTCCTCCATGTTATACGTCTCTGCCGCCGGTACTCGTAGACGGAACTTGCGGCGCTTCATCAGGAACCACAAGAGTGGTGGTGGTGGTAATGGTGGTGGTGGTGGTGGTGGTGGTGGTGGTGACGACTTTTTCGGTGGAACGGACCACCATTCGTTCGATCCGCGGGTCGCGATACAATTCAACGAACGGCTGCATTTTGAGTTTCAACCGTTTGGCTATTCGTTCGATCAGCGATACAATTCAACGATCGGCTGCATTTTTCGTTTCAATCGTTCGGCTAAGAGTTCGCGAATCTCTCGTTATGCGAACAACCGGTCGAGAACCTTCACCGACCGTAATCCTCTTTCGCTCTCTCCTTCCTTTAGCTCGTTGTCCGACCGGGGCGGCGGCGGCGGAAGTTTCCCGCCGGTCGGCTTTCGGTGGATGATGATGATGATGATGATGATGATGATGATGATGATGATGATGATGATGATCATCGAGTTCTCGAGATGGAGAAGAACGTGGAGAAGGTTGAAAATTAGGGTTCGTGTATACGCCCGAAGATTCGTCGTCGTCGTCGTCGTCGTCGTCGTCGTCGTCGTCATCGTCGTCGTCGTCGTCGTTGTCGTCGTTGTCGTTGTCGTCGGCGGCGGCGGCGGCGGCGGCGGCGGCGGCGGCGACGGACGATTGTGACCGCGGTGAAGAGGCGGTGGCGGCTAATTTGGCGCGTTTGATCAGACTTCTTACCACCGACAAAGTAAGCGTCGTACCGTCCGGCATGCGTTTCGGCTGTCCGGGTCCTCTCGTTACGACGGCCCAGTACTCCGATCTTACATTTTCTATCAAAAACAATGGAAACACTTGGACGCAAGTGTCGATAAAATTTGCGAATCGTTCCTTAAGATCGGTGGTTTTGTCGTCGTCGTCGTCGACGACGACGGATGGTAACGACGCTAAGAGGACTAGCGCGAAATCAGTTTGCGGCCGGGATAGTATCTTCTATACGATCGTCCGGCCGTTTACGGTCCTTTGAATTATCGCTTTGACGCGTGGACCACCGCTCGTAGAGGAGGCGGCGGCGGCACGTCGCGCGAACTCGTCTACGGTGAAATGTTTGTGGTAGTCTTCCAGCGAATTCGCGCGCCATCTTGACGCACAAGTCGTCGATCTCTCGGCCGAGATAAAAGAATTGAGTACCGTAACTGTACGTCGCGCATATCGTTACGATATATCGGACAGGGTCGTCGGATAACGATTGTCCGATAATATTTATCGTACTCCAAATTATTTTGATCACCGCGGCGATTCGTGCCGGAAATCGCGGACTGTACAGATCGAACGGAACGTGGCCGCCGTCGTTTTCTTCCTCTTCCTCCTCCTCCTCGTTGTTGCTCAGAGAACGTACAGCGACGAGAGCGCTATCGGCGCTCGACGAACGATGTATAACTTGGGTCCCAGTTCGCCAGAATATTTGATCAGCGGCATGATTGTATATGAGTGGGTCAAGGCGTTCAGATTGTGTACTTTTCCGTAAATGTTTTTGCTTCTTTTTATTTCCAGCGTAATGTTGCGATGTATCTCTGTATCAATTCCAACATCAAAAATCACCATGCTAATTAACAAGGACCGGATTATGCGCGATCTAGTCAACTCATTGCAATCGTCTTTCGACATGAATGTCTGTGGTCAACTCTCGCCTGAAGAAAAGCAAGTTTTTGATCCAATCAATGTTTTTTTGAATCATGTCTTTGATAACGATGAAATCGATTGCCTCAAACTTGATCCAGAGGATCCTGCTGATTATAATGAGGAATCAGAAAATGAGGAATATTATTATCCGGTTTATTTTGACTGCACAATTGAGTCTATTGCGGAAAATGTTGACAATGAAGAAGCAGATCTAACTTATCACTTACCAGAGAAAAAATCAAAGCCAGAAAAATTTAATGAGGAAAAGGTGAAACGAATCATTCAAACCATCAAGCAATACCCAAACAGTAACCTCGAATGGCTCGCAAAACGTCTTAAGGTTAGCAAAAGGACTATTTCAAATTATAAAAATCGTCTACATGCCAATTCATTTATCATCGAGCTCTATCGCATTTTGGACGAAAGACTCTTTGCTCGATTCTGCGATCTGCGTGAAGCCGGAGCTCTTCTTAGGGATCACGATTTGCGTCAGATAAGCCTCGAAATAGCACAAGAGTTGGCCATTCCTATAGAAAAGTTTGTAGCGTCTTCGTCCTGGTTAGTCAAGTTTAAGAATCGACATCGAATCAAGAAGAGAAAGATAACGCACTTTTACACACATCGTCAGTTGATGTGCCTTGATGAGATTCAGAAGGCAGGCACCGATTACGTCAACCAAGTGAACTCGATATTACCACGCTACAAACCCGAGTTTGTGTTCAATTGCGATCAGTCTGGCTTTCAGCGTGAGATACATCGCAGCATTACGCTGGAAATAAAAGGAAGTAAATACATTCACGGAAAAATACACAATCTGAACGCCTTGACCCACTCATATACAATCATGCCGCTGATCAAACTTTCTGGCGAACTGGGACCCAAATTATACATCGTTATCCAAGAACCCAAAGGCCAGTTCCCACCAACTTATGCCGGAAAGATTAATGATTTGATTACTTCGCTGGGAAACGTGGTGGTGACCTGCACCACCTCGAGCAAAATGGGCAACAAAGAGCTGCACCAATATCTAAACGAGTGTTTCTGGCCGTACGCTTCCGAAAAAGAGGACAACTTGTTCAACATCGACAACTGGACGCCGTTCACTAAAGATGAAAATTTTACATCACCACAAGGAACACACAAGACTGTTACCAAAAGAAATATTCCTCCCAAGACTACATACAAAAGGCAACCACTAGACAGACAGTTTTTTCGGACATACAAAGCAATGGTGAAATATGTTTTGGATTATTCTTTCCGAGATGAAGATTTTAAAAAAAGCTTCACCATCGCGAAACAATCATTCAATTGCACTCGATTGTTTATAACCAGTTTTCATCGCCACGTTATTCATCTTGATTACGCCGAGCATGGTATTTGTGCGGTTTTGACATTGATGAGCCACAAATTTGCATTAACCCACAAAAATTTTCATTTGATTTTAGAGAATATGTAAAATGTGATACAATTGCTTGTAATGTTTTCTTCACCCGGTGTAGTTGGTGCAAAATAATTAGCTGTTTCAAACATTATTTTTATAACGAGACATTTCAATTTGCTACTTGCAAGAATTTTGTTAAATAAAAAATTTATTATTTTGTGTTAGTAAAATAAAATTTTGTTTATTAAAAAGATCATTATTTGTGTTTGATGAATAAAATTTTGTTAAATAAAAAAATTAAAAAATTAAAAAAAAAATTTTTTTAAATAAATAAAAATAAATAAAAAATTATTATTTGTGTATTTTTCACTAGGTTAACGTTAAAATTACAGATCAATATGTTCGCGTTGAAATAAAATGTACAGTAACGTATCTAGAAAATTTCGTCGCTATTAAAGCACTATTAAAAGCGCAATATTGAGATTTTGGCTAGCGATAACCAAGGCCTATGCATCAAAACGGCTTTACCAGGAATCATGTCTAGTTAATATAATCTAACTATATTTCAAATTTGGTTCAAATCGGTGAGCGCAAGCAGTGTGTGGTCTGGTCGTTAGTAAAATGTCGAGTCCTTCATCAAACCTGGCACTTTTTGTTCGCGAGCGAAATACCGTACGCGTTATCGACCGAATATATTTTTTTGCAAAATTACGTATCTAAAATAAATTTTTTTTTTATTTTTTCAATCAGTCATTTCGTAATTAATTATAAAAAGCAAATGAGACAATTTCTCGAATTATTAGCATAATTACATCGATACATAAGACATATAAGAGACAAATATCGCACATTATATACAATATAAGATGGTTGATACATTTTCATAAAAAATAAATATCACAATAAAATCTTTATTAATAAGTATAAAATTCTTTTGAGATTCATAAAATTTACCTTGTAAAGTTGTTCAAAAGGATACCACTATTAATAAGCACACTTACAGCTGCATTCATACCGACTTGGCTATAAAACAATATGTATAGATTTATAATTAATACGTACATAATAAACTTTCATGATTATGAACAATATATTTATATAAAGAAGATGTGTGTATTATTACCTGTTTTTTATATCCTCAAAATTATATAATATTTCTTTAAGTATTGTAGTGTTCTTAGCATGTCTTGCAAGAGTAGAAAGAAAAATATTAGCAATTAAAGCATTATAACGCTTTTCTTCTTTAACATTATCTTTCAACATATTCATTTTAAATATAAGAAACTGCAGGTAATTAAGGATAATTTGGGAATCTTCAAAACAATGAAGGAATTCCAACATTTTATAATAAAATTTTTCTTTATATATACTAAATGCGTCGATCCATATATCGTGCCATACACTTGAGTTCGCTGACTTTATACCATTACAGTATGTCCATTCCTGCCACCCAGGCAAAAGTCTACAACATATAGAAAGGAAATGTTTTAAATTTCAAAATATCTCTTATCAATATTTAACATATAATCTCTTTATCCAAGAAAAGTCTATATATAATAAAATATATTGTGACGTTGCCGTCCCGCGCGCGTCCGCCGAGTTCCTCCCTAATCGCGAAGCGCGGACCGCAGGGCCGCGACGGGCGAAAAATAGCGAGAACCGTGCCGCAGTCTCCAGACAGGCGTTCCTATTATCGTTTATTTCCGAATTCTATAGGATTGTATTTTAATTTTTTTTTGTACGAGCAAATGAATACGGAGTTACGGAGGCGCAATTGGTGGGCAGAGGAGAAAATAAAGCACGGCTATCGGTAAAGAGTCATGGGAAATCGTGGGAGAATATCGAGCACGGATCGAGAGCGGAGAACACGGGCGAGCCGGAAGGAAAACCAGAGGCAAGGCCCGTGGCATCCTACATGAGGAGAATCAGCGGTTAAAACGCTGCGACGGCCCTGTCGCCTCACGGGCCTCACAAAAATTATAAGCAGCAAGACCGTTGGTGCACGCGCCCCCCACACGGCCTTGAGCGTGCCGCTTGCCGGCGTTATCGCGTGCCGCCGCGTGATTGGCCGCGATAGCACGCACCCCGTGTGCGCAGCCTTGGGCAGGCCCCGAGCCATCGATCCTGGATCGCGAGAATCCGGGAATCAGCCTGTCGCGAGTCGTGATACCGGGAGGACCTCGGACCGCTGCTGCCGTTTTGCCGTTGCTGGCCGCAACTTCGCAGATTTCGAGAAGGACGAGCCGTTGCCGACCTGCCAAACTCAGGAGAACCGAGGTGCCGGTGATGTTGCCCTCCGTACCGTAAGCCACGTGCAATCGCGTCCGGGATTACGTCACCCTGTCGTCGTCGCCGTAATTTTGGTGATTTCGTGTGCGGGCTACGCCCGATAATTAGAAAAATTTTTAGCGGTGCAGCTACGTCGACAAGTGATTGCGGCCCCCGGAGCCTTCAAAGCATAGGCCTCGTTTCTTAGTATTTCTTTTTGTTATGTTTACTTTTGAGATATCGCGATCGCGTTAGAGCTATTGACGTCTCTCTGGAAATTCGCGTCGCGGATATTTCGTTGCGTGTAATTAAGCGTCGTCATAAATTGTCGAATGAGTGTAGTGCGAATGAGAGAGTGATTGTGTGTCGCGTGAGACATGTGTGTAAGCGTGCGAGTCGAATTTAACGCGTGTAATTGCCGTCTCTGTCGGCGCGTCGATTTCGTCTATTGTTCGCGTCGGTATCGAAAACTTGATACTGACTTCGCCAGCCGTTTCGCTGCGACTCGAAACGGCTGGCGAAGCCGTTACGACCGAAAATCGTCGTTATACTTTTCAGTCGGGAAATGTCCGACACATGATTTCACGTCGTTGTAAGAATCCAATACGTCAAATCGAACATCCAGTCTAGTGTGCGAATCGCTATCGCCGAACACGGCGAACGTTAATTATTACTTGTCGTTATTATTTCTTTTGTCGTGCGAATCTTATTATCGTCCATGATTACGTTTAAATTTGATTTACGATTTTTAGTCGGGTTTAAAGCCTAGCAATATTACTTGTTATAGTCGCCGATTTTCTGATTAGGGATTGTTGCATATCTAATATTATTTGGCATTTCTTGCTTATTATTTTTCTTTGCCGATTTACTCACCGTATTTACCCGTTTATTATCACCCAGGGATCATTCATTATGAATTATCTCTGTTTTGTTTCGAATATTATTACCGGATTTAATTGAATTGTATTAACTTTATCTTGTATTATTAACATCTTTATTTGAATTTCATTATTCTCATATTTCATTGCATTAACTCGCTATTCTATTATAATAAACCCGATTCTATTTATTTTATTTATTTTATTTATTTGCTTTTTCTTTGCTTTTTCTTTGTGTTCGTTGCCGCCTGTATTTTTCGTCCGTTTCTATTGTCAACTGTATCTGTCGCCTCTTGCCGAACATCGCGTATCGTCAACTATCGCCCTGTCCCTCTGCCGTTAGGTGAGCTAGCCAGCCCGTGGCGATTACCAGTAATTAACGTTCGCGCAATTTCGTGCGATATCGCGAATTGACGCGTGAAAGATCGCGTCTGGCGCCCAATTTTCGGATTTCGCGTTAACCATTAGATTTTCGTCACGGCACGCGCGGAACTCCTGTCAACTCGTTCCTTCTTGGCGTTTCCCATATCCTTAACCCTTTCGCCCTTTTTGTCGGCGACTTCCCCGCACGTCTCTCGCATTCAACGAGTAAACTCCCCGTCGTTGGCGCATAAGAAAAGATCCGCGCGACGTCGAGAGCGGGACGGCAATCAAGCCCGTTCGCAACGGGAAGAAAAGTCATAGCAATATACATATATATATATTGTTCCACATACATATATAATATTTCTAGTTTTTTCGTTCTACTTAAATAACGAAATCCAAAAATTGTTTCACAATCTTGAGAAATTCTTCTCGAGAAAGAAAGATATTATTTTTCTTTGTTTATTTATTTATTTCGTTTCTTTCTTTACCCGTTTTCCCCAGTGAAAAAACCTAGGCGAAAGTCTAGAGCGGTCGCCTAGCAGTCGCGTAATCGCCGCAACAGGCGCTTAAGAAAATTACTGGCTCGCGGTTCGGCAGAAAATAACTCTGAGAACTCGGCAACTAGCATACACAATAATTCTGACAATAATAGTACTCGGAACAATAATTCAGTTACACATAACCCCCGACCTTCCCCCATCTCATCGCTGGAACGTCCGTCCTCCCCCTCAGTACCCCCCTCTCTCTCTCTTGCGAGAATTCACGTTCTCCGAGAGTTCCTACTCCCCCTCCTCCTTCTCCGCAAACCTCACGTACTCCACCGAGATCTCCTTCACCATCCTTAATCGTGTTAGAAGATTCCCCTCCTCCTTCACCCTCACAATCTTCCTACCCTTCTTAATCTCCTTTCCACGAGTCCCCGAGATCTCCCTCCCCTTCTCAATTCCTTTGCACGAGTCCCCGAGAGATCGCCTTCACCTCCTATTATCATACTCGGAGATTCCCCTCTTCCTTCCCCCTCAGAACCTTCTCGGAAGAAGAATTTTCTTCCTTGTTGTTGAGTCAAAACGTTTAAATTGCCCGCCATATGTTTAGTTAACTCGAGAAGTTCTGTTGTCTAGGTTGGTAATGCATTTTTGTCCCCATTTTTGTTCTGTTACCGCTCTATAGAGCGCGCTCTCTCTCTACGTTCGTTAGCATGTCGCGCGCAAGATACGTGTAAAAAGTCTGAATAAAGTTTTCTTTTTCTTATATACTCAATAGACGAATGTTTCTTTAATTTGCACCTAAAAAGAACAATAAATTTTAACACTTGTATTATAAAAATTTATTAGATCATTGTTTGAAAGTTCTCCCTCCATACACAGATCCTCTTCCAGAAGATGCTTTCTGTATCGGACCAGGCCGTGTAGACCTTAACGAATTAAAACAAGTCCTCACTGAATCCCTTCCTGACACAATAATTTCAATAAATAATATATCAAGCGACGCAGTAGCGTCGCGACGCCAAATATATAAACATTTCTTTTCTAGCTTTTCGAAGATGCTTATGTACAAGGGCTGCGGCGCTACCAAGTAGCTTATCCGGAATTTTACCTCAAGTTAAACTTTCGATTAAGATATTTCGATTGCGACCAGTTTGAATGAGATTGATGCAGTCAATCCTGAGAAATAATATTTTCATATATCAGAATGTGACACTTTTTTCGTTTTTTTCAGTTTCAGATTCAGAGTCACGTACGTATGCTCGCACGCAACATGCAAAGCGATTTTGTCCCTCAAGGCGCGTTTGCAGCGCTCATGTACGATTTTATTCGCCTGAGTGTGCAAATACGCCTTAAGAGACAAAATCATATGTGGATGTGTGTGAGATAATGTTTATATTTTATACGCGCGGGGTACAATACGAAAAGAAAAGTAATAAAATAATTAACGGTTATGAGAATATCGCGGAATAGTGCAACACAAGGCAAAAAAAGTGATAAAGTGACAAAATTATTAATGGTTAAGTGTATCGCAGAACAGTGCAAATAAAAATGTAATTAATGCATAATTAATATTTTTAGGTTAATTTATAAATGGCTAAGCAATGAGTTGCATGTTTATGTTAATGTAGTAAAATAAATCTTGTGGTAATTCTACCAAAAATATCATAAAAACAACAACATTGAATACAAATTTTATTAATCGACAATATAAATAATAAAATGATAAAATCAAATTGCACTTCTATAGTGTCCACACACATTTTGCGGATCAGGAATTACTCGCAACTTTTGGTTCTGGAAATGTGAATGTTTATTTTATATATAAATGTAATTAATGCATAATTAATATTTTTAGGTCACGATTGACTAAGCAATGAGTTGCATGTTTATGTTAATTCTATCAAAAATATTACATATATAGTTGAATTGAAAGCATCGGAGTTAGAGCCTGAAATAAAAATGTTATCCATTAGTTAAAGAAGTGATATAAAATAATAATTTTGTTTATAAATTACATAATAAAGATTATTTATTTTCTTGGACTAAATACTTTAAAGACAAGATTTAGGGCCATTGCACAAGCTTTTCTGTAACACGTTACGTTATGTTAAGTACTGACTGTAAACTTAGACTCGCATGTTACCTTAATCTTCAGTCAACGCACAAAGAAAATCCTAACATAACAAAAATATCACTACGTTATAATTTTCTTTGTGCGTTGACTAAAGTTTAAGATTACATGCAAATCTAAGTTTATGGTTAGTACTTACAATTAATGTAACGTAATGTATTACGCAAAAGCTTGTGCAGTGGCTCTTAGTTTATTTATAATGGTTGAACTTATTTTTTTTTTAGCAATGAGAAACGTCAACGTGGAAATTGATGACTTATTCGGATAGAGCTGTCTTTTGCAATATAATGTTATCGGAGAGCAGAATATCTGTCATCGACAAAAGTAGTTCAAATTTGAATCAAAATAAGGAGAAAGAGTCAGTTAGTGATGTTGAATTGCAAATTTTATTGGAGGATTATATAAAAGTTCATAATAATTTGGCAGCTGCATTGATTAAAACAGAAGCTTACGATGCAGTTTTAGAAAATATAAAACATTTTGAGGTGTCAACCACAAAACGTGAAACCACTATTTAGGAAAGGTATTGCAAAAGTCTTAATCTTTAATTTACTATTTGTATATATTCTTAATTTATATTTTACATATGGAAAATTCAAATATGTGTATATGTATGTATTGTGCATAGAAACAATATTGAGATTCAAAGGGGAATATAAAACAGCTTATGCAATCTCTCTCTTTCTCTCTCCACTAAAATTTAAAAATTACATCCAGAAATGAAAATATTTACTACAGAACGAAAAGCACTTATATCGTAAAATGTTAGATGTAGTTGAAAATACCAAAAATCTATCAAAGAATATAAAAGCAGATAATAAAAGTATTATTAAGTACATAAATACATATATACACATATATACATATGTATATAAAATATTTAAAAATACGGATTTTTAGTTTTCAACTACACATAACATTTTACGATATAGATGCTTTTCTTTTTCTGTGTCTTTAGCAATTTTATCCCTTAAGATCATTAATTCTGCAGTAAATATTTTCATTTCTGAATTTAATTTTGAAATTTCAGTGGAGAGAGAGAGAGAGAGTGAGAGAGAGAGAGACAGAGGGAGAGAAAGGGAGAGAGAGTGAGAGAGAGACAGAGGGAGAAAAAGGGAGAGAGGGCGAGAGAGGGAGAGAGAGGGAGAAAGAGAAAGAGAGGGAGAGAGAGGGAGAAGAAGAGAAAGAGAGAGAGGGAAAGAGAGAGAGAGGGAAAGAGAGAGGGAGGGAAGAAAAGAGAGAGAAAGAGAGAGGGAGGGAGGGAGAGAGAGGGAAAGAGAGAGGGAGGGAGGGAGGGAGAGAGAGGGAGAGAGAGAGAGGGAAAGAGAGGAAGAGAGAGAGGGAGCGAATATAGATCCGTCCACACTTCAGTAGGGCCCTGCGTACTGTTGATAGAACCTCCATAATACAGCTGGTTGTGCGCTTGTCATGCTTAGGCGTAAAAATGTAGATGATCTTTAAATCATTCTCGGAATCACCGCTCAAATTCTGAGCAATGAGCTTGTCTTTAATTTCCTCAGCCGACATTTCTGCAGAAACGCCATGCACAATGAGCCGAGAGTTCAGTTTAGTATTCTCGCGTACCTCCAGTCCAGCGCTTACGAGGCCAGAGTGAGCCCTGATCTTCTCAATGTCAGGAGCGAAAGTCTCGATCCTGACACCACAATCCCGAGCACGAGACAACTTGACCCTCAAGCCACAATCAGCGGGTTTAAGAACCTTGTATAAAGTCTCCCTGGTGACCTGAGACGAAGCAAATTTATCCCTCGCATTCTCCTTCTGTACGACCAAAAAACTTGCGGTATCAGATATCTCAACCGTTGGGCCGCGCGAGACACGCACTTCAGACCCTGAGGAACCAGCAACAAACGCATAAGATCTTCCCCCCGCATTCAAAACTTCTTCGCGGCGGTCAACATTACTTGTTTCGCCACCAGATATGCGCAGACTTCCAAGGTCATCAAGCATCTCCGCTACAACCTTCTTGACATCCCCCGGTGAAAGATTAGCGGTTGTCGACCGTTCATCCAGCAGGTTTATCAGGACCGCAGATACCTCTATGAAAGCGTCTCTGCACGTCCGAAAAGCAGCCTCAATCGCTGCCCTCTTTTCCAACGTTTCCTTACTGGACAGAAGCAGTCTAAATAGTGAGTCACTGTGCCTATTCACCGAAGTCCTAAGCGCGTTTACCCTCGAGGAATTTATCGCATCTAAACTTGATCTCTCTGACATACCTTGATTCAAAATAGCCGCGCTAGAAGATTGCCTCGGAAACCCCCTCCTTCCTGCGCCACTGTCATCCTGCCCACCGGCGCCTACGCCGCCTTCAATCTCTCAGCCGTCACCAAATTCTTAGTAAACAAATGTGTCTAGGTCGAATGATATTAAAATCAATAACTGAAAGATCCAACGACGATCCGAGAAATCCGATGAAATCCAAAAAAGACGACCGACTGACCAATGCAGGAGCAGGATGAATACAAAAGGTAGAAAAAATCAAGCAAGATAGCCCTTGACTCCGCAGTACTAAAAAAGAAAGGCCCTGAAGGGCAAAAAGAGACTGTAAATCGGCACACACTACAGAGCGATAAGAAACACGTCTAAGACAACTCATCTCACCAGAGAGAGAGAGAAAGAGAGAAAGAGAGAGGGGGAGAGAGGGAAAGAGAGAGAGGGAGAGAGAGAGAGAGAGATTGATTGATTGATGGATCTTTATTAGCTTTCTCAGCTATTTGTAATACAATATCTAATTTACATGAATTATTACATACTCCTTTAACGCTCGCTTAAACGCTTTAAGTATTTCATTCCGTCTCTCATTTCGGCTGGTAAGGCATTATACATTTTGACTCCTTCATAAAACATACTCTTCTGCGCACTCGTAGTTCTGCGAAATTGCATTACAATATCCCCGGCTTGTCGTGTCTGTCTTTCACTCTTATTTCCCACTATTGTTAACCTATTTCTTAATTGATCCGGTAACATACTCTTTAAAATCTTAAAAATAAATATACACACTTATAATATAGCCTCTGTCTTATGGACATAAACTGCAGCGCTTGCAGCATACGCTCCACTTTGGTATGTCTATCACATTGTAATATGGCCTGGTTTTGCGCTTTTTGCAATTCATTCAGTTGTGTTTCGCCCATATCAATGAACAGCGTCGCACAATACTCAAAGTGAGGCGCTATGATTGTCTTGTATATAATACACCTAGTATATGCTGATATGTAATTACCTATTCTATTTAAAAAAACTCACTTTTTTCCCTATTTTTTTTAGCATATATTCACAGTGGTCCTTAAATCTTAGTCTATTGTCAATAATTATGCCTAGATATTTCATTCTTTCCACACGCTCTATTTCAGTTCCATCCAAACATTTCAATGTAATGTTACCTCTCAGTTCTTTTCTTATACTTCTAACTATCATATATTTCGTTTCTCTTGCATTTATTTTTAACTTATTTGTATTCATCCATTTTTCCACTGTAACAAATGCCATATTCATTTTTCTTTCTAATTCCGCACTACTCTCTCCAGTCACATACACCAGCGTATCATCCGCAAACATTTTTATGCTACATCCTTCCGGGCAAACTTTAATTATATCATTTATATATATTATAAGTAACAAAGATCCTAATACAGACTCCATATTCTGTGGCCAATAATGTAGACCATTCATTATTAAATCGTACCTGTGGTGTTCTATTCTTTAAATATGATCTTAACCATTCTAAAGCTGTTCCTCTAATTCCGTATTGATATAATTTCTCTAACAATCTTTCCCTATCTATTGTTTCAAATGCCCGCTTGAGATCCATGAAAATTACCTCCACCATTTTTGCTTCACTAACTATCAGTTTCCATTAGTCAATGACTGTTTGAATCGCTGTTTCACACGAATACTGTTTTCTAAAACCCGATTGATGCTCTGTTATGATACAATTATCTTCAAGATACACCTCAATTTGCTTTTTAACTACTAATTCTAATACTTTCTCTCTCTCTCTCTTTCTCTCTCTCTCTCTCTCTCTATATATATATATATATATATAAAGTTTTTTTCAAATTTGAACCCGATGGGGCACTGGTTAATACTATCCGATAGATCTGAAACTTTGTACAGTTCATCCCGTTCTATAATGGAAGAGAATTGGGGGGTCCTGCTATTTAAATTAAAAAAATGTCTATATATAAATAAGGACCACCCTAATATATATATATATATATATATATATATATATATATATATATTAGGGTGGTCCTTATTTATATAGACATTTTTCTTTAAATTTAAATAGCAGGACCCCCCAGTTCTCTTCCATTATAGAACGGGATGAACTGTACAAAGTTTCAGATCTATCGGATAGTATTAACCCGTGCCCCATCGGGTTCAAATTTGAAAAAAACTTTTTTTTGAATTTGTTTGGCTAATCAGTTTCTAAAAATTATGTAACGATTATATGAATACTAAAATTGTGTAATATAGAACCTGTTTATTTATTTTATGAGTGCAAAATCTAATATTTATTGACTTAACATTCTTAAATTACATATCTAAATCGTTCAAATTAACTAAATAATGATATAAGTATGATCTATTTAACGACTCTCGACTATGTCCTGGATACTTCTTACTATAATCTTGTACCGTCTACAAAAGAACACATAAATTAAATTATATTGATAAATAATAAATTAAATATAATAAATATATTAAATTAAATTATATATTAAATATAATAAATTAAATTATATTTAATATATAATTTAATTTAATATATTTATTATATTTAATTTATTATTTATCAATATAATTTAATTTATGTGTTATATATAATGATATAATATCATAATGTGTTATATATAAATGATATAATATCATAAAAAATTAAAAATAACAAATGTACAATATGGAATATATGTAGAAAAGTTGAAAAAATAATATTAGAAACTAGAGCCAGCATACCTGTAAAACAAATTGTTTTTGAGATTCATTATTTGTAAATTTAGAATTGAATTCTTCCATTAATTTTACACCTCTTTCCGCTGTGTCGTTTACCACTCTCAAAGAACTCATGATTTTCCTTCCCTTTTTATAACTATCTTGATCTTTCCAGTACATAAGATCTAGTTGTAGAAAATTTTGAGAAATTTCAAACCTATATCAAATAATTTTTTTGAATTATTCGTAATTATTTCTAGGAGAAGATCTTTTTTAAGGAAGTATTCCAAATCATCCAATTTAATAAGTAATTTCTTTTTTATTTCCTCTTGATCCTCATCGTTTTCTTCGACTGTTTCATATGTTTCTCTGTCCAGAAGTATCATTTGTGCTATCTTTCTTCTCCCTTCATCACTTATTCGTTCATCAAATATAGAAAAAGCTGCACATTCTTCATTTAAATACCATAAACGGTTGATAAATTTATGAATTGCTTTTTTTGTAACTAATTTGTCGTCGATCTTATAAGCCATCAATTTTTTCAAGAAATTGATGTTAAGAAAAGCCTCGATCGCATTCGGAGCAGAAAACCACGCCTTTGCATAGCATTTTATTAAAAAACAACAAATTCGTCTTAGAGCTTTTTCCTCCCTTTGGGTTAATTTGAATTGCTGTCTGAATAAATATATTTTCAAGCAATATATTGCTTTAACCATCCATCGAGCTAAATGATATGCTCCAAGTTGGCGAAAATGTATTCCTTGTGATGGTGTCTCCCCTTTTTTTTCTCGCAGTGAAAACCTCTTAGAGGTACCCTCGCCCCCCCGGGTAGAGGGCGAGGGTTATGTGGGATTCCTTTCCCCCATTGCAAGAAAAAACCGCAGTTTTCCCCGCGATAAGGCACGAAAGGTTACCGCACTAAAAACACTGCGGGTGTCTTCTCGGGCGTTTAGATAAGGGATGCGAAGGGTGCTGGAACCCCATGCATACTCCGCACCTCCCCGCCTTTTCCTTCTCGGAGAAAGGTCACGGGAGTGACCCTCCTCTCCGCCATTGTGCGGACTTCGCGATTGCGACGCGGGACGACACCAATCCCACGTCGCGCCCTCCCAAGCAGAGTTTGGGGGGCGGTGTCACGGCTCGGGTTTTCCGGCTCGAGCCGGGGTCCCCCACCCTCAAGGTTAGTGCTCCCTCCACCTCCAAGGGGAGGATTGGATTCGGCAGTCAACCCCGGAGGCCCTCACTAGAGGACTCTCTTCTAAGGGAGGAAAGTCCTCTTTACAGCGGTGATGCCCTCCCCCCGGTGTCTTGTGGCTCCCGGTAAGAGGGCACCTCCTGCTGCATCTCCGTCTAAAAAGGAGACCACGCGCCCCGGTGGCCGGGCAGGGACCCAGCCCCCTGAGGCGCACGGCCCCCCCGGCTTCCCCGGTTGCGACCCCCCCACCCCGGTGATCTCTCACAGGGGTTAGGGCCGCAACCGAGGAGGCTGCCCGTTTTGGGGGATTTGGGCGAGCATGCCACGCCGGAGCGTAGCCTACCCGCCCCCGCCCCCAATTCCCGAGAGGTCGGGGGAGGAGACCAAGACTTAGGCGTCTCGGGTCCACCCCCGAAAACCTCAGCCCGGATCAATATTAATCCCGGGGAGGCGGGTGAGTCTCCCTCTCCGTGTTTGTGGAGGGGGTTCCTCCCCACTGCTCTCTCCCTCCTCCACCGCCCGCTCAAGGAGCGTCTTCTCCTTCCGCTCCTCTCCCTCTCTCTTTCGGCCTCCTTCTGCCTCATTACACTTTCGCAGAAGGAGGAGAACCCCTTCTATGCTTCTTCATCTGTCACTGCAGCCTTGACAACTGCCGGCAGTGATAGATCCCTCTCAACTGCGGCCACGAGCTCCGCTCTCTCAGCCGCCCAGACAGCACAGTCCTCAAGTGTGTGCTGGGCGCTGTCCTTCTCGTAACCGCAGTGATGGCATCGTGCCGTGCGCTCCTTTTGGATTCGACACAGGTACTCGCCAAAACATCCGTGGCCTGTGAGCACCTGAGTCATCCGATAGGTGACACCTCCCTTGGCCGCGTCTAGCCATTCTACTAAACAGGGCTGGATGGCCCCGACAGTGCGCTGACCAGGCAGTCTCGGATCGAGAAGATTCTCGGTCCACTCCCAAATCAACGCCCGCCGGGTATGGATCCTCAGGGCCCGCCGAACACCGTCCGTTACCGGAATGCCCGCCCGTTGACACGCTCTTGTACGCCGATATACTTCGGCGTGCATTTGGGCGAGCAATTCCGCAGGGGGTTCTCCGGAGAGTACCCCCACAGCCGTCCAGCTGACTGTACGGTAGCCCCGGCAGACTCTGTTCGCCACCCGCCTCTGCAATTGGTGCATGGCGTTTTTAGCTTTGCGGTTGGCGTCCAGCTTTTCTGCCCATACCGGGGCCCCGTACATCAACATAGAATGGACGGTGCCGGCATATAAACGACGAACACTCCCGTCAGGGCCCCCGAGATTGGGCAGCAGCCGACATAACGCCATCGCTGCCCCTTCTACTCTCGGGGAAATTTGACGAAAGTGTTCGCCGAAACTCCATTTTTCATCCAGGTGGAGACCCAGATATTTCATATGCGTCCCCACCTCCACAGAGGTGTCACCTACCAAGATCTGGACTTTCGGCGGCGCCCCATGAGAGCCGTTGTGCATAAACACAGCCTCAGTTTTTTGGGGCGCCACTTTGAGCCCGATTTGTGATATGAGTCGCACGACACGAGCCACCGCCAAATTGGCTCGCGCAGTTGCCTCTTCCCACGAATTTCCCCCGGCCATCACCGAAAAGGTCCTGGGCGTCCCTCGCATGGTTGAGGTTGGCCTGCAATACTTTACAGGCCATCCTGGACCGTCCCCGTGACCTCTGGTTCCGCCACTATTTCCATAGCGGCGGGGTCTTCTTCTCTTAAGTCTTCCCGCAGGCGTTGTTTTTTATTCCCGCCTGCGGGAAGTTTCTCCTCTTCTATCCTCTTTGAGCGCTCCCGGGGGGTCCTCCTCTCTTTGGGCTCTTCTTGACTAGGAGCTTCTGTGGAGAGGGGTGTCTCTTTGGGAGCGTTCTCCTCCTTTTTATTGGCGGCCGCTTCCGCTGCGCCTTTCTTCTTTGGCGCAGGGGCGGCTGCTGTTAAGGTAGAGGGGCCCGCCACTACCACGCGGTTGAGTGGGACCCCTCTCTTGCCTTTATGCACCGGTGCTGCCCGTACGATGGTTTGCGGGCAGTCCTTTGTCGCTGCACACCGGGCATTTCACTACAGCCGTGCATTGCGCGGCTGTGTGTCCCTCTTGACCGCAGCGGTAGCATCTACCGCTGCGGTCCACGTTGTTCGGGCACCGCGCGCGTACATGCCTTCCCTTCAGGCATTTGTAGCATTGGAGGGAGCGCGATTCAAGGAGCTCTACGCGCGCGAGTGCCCAGCCAATTTTTATTTGGGCAGTGCCCATGATTTTGTTCGCTGCTTTTAGCGGGCAGCGAACCCATATTACCCCCATTTCACCTGGGGTCTTTTTGATGTCCCCCAGGCGGATCTCTTCCTCCTCGCACTCACCTACGCAGGCGACCGCTTCCAATACTTCTGGGGCCACGATCGATTCGTCGAGCCCCCGAATACGTATTTCCGCCTCTTTTTGTGGCCGCTGGACGCGGACTCCATCTTTGCCGGCAAAAGCCTGCCTTAGACTGGCCGCCATCCTATCGGCCAGTTTGTGGCTGCCCTTGCCTGGCACTTCAAACACGAGAGCCCCGGTGATGGCTCTCCGGATTTTTACCCCGGAGATGCCGAGGCTCTCCAACTTTACTTTCTGACGCGCCTCCCGAATAGTCTCTTCGTATCTACTCGGGGGGCACGTCACGGTGACAGCAGCCATCTGGGGTTCTTTCCTCTGTTTAGATGTCTGCTGTTTTCCCTCCTTCTTTGCGGGGACCTTCTTGGCGGCTGTTGCTGGTGTTGTTGCCGTTGTTGCCGTCTTCGCCCCCTTTTCCGTCGTCTGGGCCTTTTTGGCCCTGCGCGACACAACCTCCGTCCACGCTATCGCTGACTTTGACGGCTGCTGCTCCGCCTTCAGCGGGACGGCCGTCTTCCTCTGCGGCAGCGCGGCTTTTCCCTTTTGGGGCGTCTGTTTTGCCGTTTCCGGCCCTTTGCCCTTTCCGCCCCCGCCATTTGCCCTTTCCATTATAGGAGTTCGGGTGGTGGCGGGTCGTGCGGGGGGTTCAGAGTTGTGATGGGCAGAACTTTTATCTTTTTTTTGGGAACCTCGACGCTCTTTACTAAGGGCTTTGTCGAGGCTCCCTTGGCTGCCTTTTCTGTGACCGGGGACGCCTTGTTGGCAGCTTGTGCTGTTGTGAGAGGCGGAATGGTCTTTGGCTGTTGGTGCTGCTGCTGTTGTTGCTACTGCTGCTGCATCTTGGCCGCCTTTTCCGCCTCTTTTCTTTCTCTGAAGGAGGGGATAGGGACTCCTAGTCTTTTATCTAGGATTCTTTCCACTATCCCTTCTAACTTTGCGATGAAAGATATCTCTCTTTCTCGCTCCTCATCTTCCCCCTTGTTCCAAGAAGAATGATCCTTTCTGTCCTTCCCTGGACAATGTGGAGGGTTCCGGGTTCTCCCCTTCCTGGAGCCCTGGGTCCAAGAGGAGGGAAACCCTCCTCCTTGTGCACAAACTCCTCCTCCTCCCTGACTATGTCCATTTCATCGTCCTCTATCCTTTCTTCCTCCCTGACTGGGGAGGTCTCCCCACCGGTAGGTGGATGTGGGACCTCCTCAGTCGTCCTTTAGGTCGTCGGGGCTTCCCCATCTCCGGATAGAAGCGATGTTCCGGTGACCCATTTTCTTGTCCTCTTCTCCTTTTTGGCGGATGAACATTCTTCTTCGCCGAGCGGTTTCCTGGGAGGGGGGTGATTTCTTCTGCTTCCTCTTCCCTATCCATAAGTTGAAGTGTCTTTTCCGATCCCTTCTTCCTTTCCTCCAGCATTTGCCGCAGTTGTTGGTTCTCGAGACGCAACTGCTGCATCTGCCGGTATGTGCGTATGTCCTCTAGTTGTTTATTTAGCGGCACTTCTTTTGGGCTCTGTGCCTTAAGGGCCTTCTTCTTTTTGTCCTCACTCCCCGTTTGTAGTGGGTCGCCCCCGTCCTCTCTTAGCGGGGATGAAGGGGAGCTCCGTGTCCTCTCCCTCTCTCTCGCTCTCGGATATCTCTATGGGCCTCTCGGTTTCGGAGGTAAGATCCATCTGGATGGTGGTGGTGTCACTGTCATGGCCCGTCCCATCCATTTCCGCCTTCAATCCCGAGATCCCCCTTCTCTCCACACGCATAGTGTCTCGTGCGTCTGTTCTTTCCTGCTTGGTTTGGCGCTTGCGCCTCTCCGAGCTGGTGAGACCTCCTTCACTCGCAGCCCTCTCCGAGTATCCCGATGAGAGGCTGCTTTTGGAATCGACGCGTGGCAGGCATAACACCGGTATGCGTATATTCCCCTGCATGCAGCTCACGCCTGCGTTGTTGGTGCAGGTGCCGCTGCCTCCTTCCGCCCTCCCCTGTGAGCTGCTCGCGCTTGCAGTGTTGGTGCAGGTGCTGCTGCTTTCTTCTGCCCTCGAGGCAGAAGCTGCCCTCTTGCGCGTAACGCGCACTCCTCCCTCCTTAGAGGTAGTTTTCGTGGTAGTGCTATTCATTTTTTAATAATCCCACGTTCCCCGCGGAGCTCCGCCAGCCGGCGTATCTCCCACCGACCAGGGGATGACCCGAAACATGACCGGCATCATCCCCCAGCCGGGCCCCGAGTATCTCCGGGGAGCTGGCTTATGTCGCAGGACGGAGGGGAATACGCGCACCCCCACCACTGGACTCCGAGCCCCCTACTTACCATACGGCTTTCAGGGGTCCCCTGCCTCCGACAACAGGGGCACTCCGCGGGGTGGCGCCACCCGGGAGGCCCCATGGACGGTTGGGGCTGGATCGCCGCTCCCCGGTCCAGCCTTACCCGCCGTGGCAGCCAGCACGTCCCCCGCCGGTAATCACCTCCGGCGGAGGGACAACACCTTCCACCGATTGGCAGCTTTGGAACGGGAACGGTCGCCGCCAGCTGGTGGTACTACTCTCGCCGCCAGGCCTTGCCTCAGAATATGTCCGAGCGGCTCCGGCAGCCGGCCGCCGTGCAGCACCTCCGGAGTCCATACTCCCTTGGTGCGCACAGACGGTCGTAATTTCCACCCTCCCCGGCCCGAGCTCGGAATACGTCTGAGTGGCCCGGGGAGGCCTACTTCAGGGACGCCGGGACGGGGGCAAACCCTCCGACCGGCACCCTGAAATGTCCTCGTCCCGCAGCCGTCAAGCCCCGCCTCGAAAACGTTCGAGCGGCCTTGATGACTGCTCCGGGACGCTGGGACGGGGGCGTGCCCCCCAACCAGCACCCGGATCGTTGCATCCGACCCGAGCTCGGAAACGTCCGAGTGGCTCGGAGCAACCGTCCCAGGGACGCTGGGACGAGAGCGAGCTCTCCATCTAGCATCCTGAGACGTCCTTCCCTCTGTGCGCGTACAGTAGGACCACGTCCCACCGCCGTTTGTACAGAGACAGAAGGACCATGACTGTAAGACGTCGCTTCCCCCCCCCCATGCCAGGCCGCGAGCAACCGGACGGAAGATCCCGCCCGGCCACCCCAGCCCCAGACAGGAGAGACCGGCACCCACATCTCCACCCCGCGGCAGAGCCGTAGAAAAACACCCCCCAAACCCGCCGCCAGGAATCCCCAACAGCTAAGACTCGGGGAATACTCCCCCGCAACTCGCACCCCCAGAATGGGGAATAACCCCCCTAAAGCGGGCAAGCCCGCACACCCCATGCATGGAGGGAGGACAGCGCCAAGGCGCCGTGCAATGTCCTCCCCTAACGGTGCCAATGCCACCGGGCGTTTGTATTCCGGGTCGCCATCCCTTACCACCTACGAGCCAAAGTTCTTCGGGGAAGTGAGCCCCGTTCCTCCAAAATATGGAGGGCTCTCCTGTAACTGGGGAGGGCTCCCCTGTAACTGGGGAGAGCTTTCCAGAGACCGGGGAGCATGCGTACAGAGTCTAAAGACTCCGTACGGACCACTCTTGGCACCCGAAATGACTTCGGGTGAGCCCTCCCACCACGGCAAGGTGGTGGTCCACGAGAGGGATGGTGTCTCCCCTAAGAATATTATAATTAATTTCAAGAATTCCCGATAATCGTCATGAGGTAAATCTTCTTCAATTTTATTTTTAGCATAGAGTAACATCTCATTTGCATTATCTTTCAGTATTTCTCTAACATCTGCATCTGACAACCATGTTAAATACTGCGTTTGGTCAATATCCTTCCATGTATTTTTAAATTTTTTGAATAAGGGTACGTCTGGTCCTTTACTAGGTAAAAGTTGTATTTCGTCAAACACTCCTTGCAGTACAATTTCATAAATGTGATGACGGCAAGCCAAAAATAAAACATCACGATTCAATTTTTGTTCCAAAAGATAACATGCACCTTTCAAACGACCTGTATTGATTGCAGTGGTATCAAAGACGACAGCTTGAACAATATCTAATAATGACCATTCATGTAAGGTATCGTAAACAGCCGATGATATTTCACATCCAGTTTCCGATGAAAGTTCAGGAACTCCTAAAAGCTGTTTTATGTTTGGAGCTGTAGCTATGACTGGAAGACGATCAACATTTTTTTTCCAGTAATGTCTGGAAGTATCTTAGAATTCCAATGGATGACCGCAAATTTTAAATTCAAATCGTGGAATTTTGACTTGATATCCAGTGAAGCCTTTTTACGAAAATTTTCTCGAGCTCTCTTAATGGATGTTCGATTAATGACGAACTCAAGTGAATTTAAATTGACAGCATCTACGCAAGCTGTCAATATGTGAACAGCATTCCTATCACTAATTTTACACCTGTCTAGAGTTGCTGAGAGTCAAGCAGTCAAAATATTTTTTCTAGCTCTTTTATTTTTTGGCAGCTGAGGACTCGAAGAAATGTAAGTTTCTGCTTCCATTTCTGAATCGCTAGAAGAATTCGTGCAAGAAGACAAATAATCATGTACTGAAATACATATAAAAAAAGAGATTGCCAGGGAGTATGAAATAGGTAAATACAGAATTACTAGGAGAGAAAACAATCTTAATACTAAAAGTTGATTCATATTAAAATTGTATTAAGAAAACGCTAATTACCTGTATTTGGAATTTCTAAGCATTGGTCTCTTTTTCTTTGTAATTGCTTTTCTTCTCGCGCAGCTTTCGTTGATTCGGCAACAGTTAATTTCATATCTATTCCCAACATACAACCAGGTCGTCCATTTTGTCTTTGCATAAGTAAAAATTCCTTATCTTCATGGATTTTTATTATATTTAATGCGTTAGCATGCGCTATATCAAAGAGGTTATTTAAGTTCTCTTCAAATTCTTTCTCTTTTCGCCTACAAGATATACTTGCACGCGTTTTATTGCTTCTCCAGGATACGTAAACTTTCATATAACTTCTTGTACTTTTTGATACAATCAGAACGATCTTGAGTTGGTATTCAAGAATTTTCCAAAATATTAAACATTCGTCAATTACAAGGGAAGCACTATCATGTAAGTTTAATTTCACTTCTCGTATATTGTAGAACAGCACACTTAAAACGTCTCTTCGGCATGGTAATTTACTACCAGTAATTGATTTTTCATTGAACCGACAAGAAAAACAGGTTTTCGCGACATTTTCAAATTTGGAAAACAAATATATATCAAGGTAATTACAAAATAAAATTTTTATTTCCAAAATTAACTGGCTACGCGTTTAACTTTGTTGTCATGTAAAACACTTGTACCTTTGTAGCCTTTATTTATTTTATTGTACGGAGAGTCAACTGTTGAAAGTCAAAAATACATAAATAAAACAAATAAAGAGAGTCGACTGTCGAGAGTCAGAGTACACAAATAAAACAAATTAAATGTTGGCAAGGAGATAAGGAGAGTATTACAATATCATATTTTTCATCAAAGAATCTTTTTCAACAGAATTTCTTTCCCCCTCAATTTTTTATAAAAGATATGACGAATTTCTCTTTCTGTCTTTCTTTATATGTCAAAGAGAATATGATAGTGTGAAACCCCCCTTACCAATTTTTATTTTGTTTTATCATGTGTACTGTTCAGTCGACTTTCCATACAATAAAACCAATGAAGAGTACACAGGATGAACGATATAAGTCCAATTTTTTTTGGAAACGAGTTATGATACTTGTACAATTATTTTGAATTTTGGGCCCCATGGGGCACGGGTTAATATTGTCTGATTGGTCCCAAATTTTACAAGGAATAGTTATTTATATAAAGGAACAAATTTAGGGGGTCCTGCATAAAAATATGTCAAGTTCGAAAATAAGGACCACCCTAATATATATATATATATATATATATATTAGGGTGGTCCTTATAAATTATTATATATATATATTACAACGACTTTATATTCCCGGTGTGAACGGACTTTATTGCCGTCCCGCTCTTGCCGTCGCGCGGATCTTTTCTTTTGCGCCAACGACGGGGAGTTTCCTCGTTGAACGCGAGAGTCGAACGGGAAAGTCGCCGACAAAAAGGGCGAAGGAATCAAGGGAAAGAATAACGCGCCGAAAAAGAACGGGTTGATGGGAGTTCCGCGCGTGCCGTGTCGAAAACCGCGTATCCCACGCGAAAATCGAAGATTGGGCGCCAGACGCGATCTCTCACGCGTCAATTCGCGATATCGCGCTAAATTACGCGAACGTTAATTACCGGTTTTCGTCACGGGCGGGCTAGCTCGCCTAACGGCAGAGGGGCAGGGTATTGGTTGACGGAATGCAAAACTAGGCAAGAGGCGACCGATACAGTAGACACTAAAAACGGACGAACAATACAGACAGTAACGGACACACACAAAAAAAGAAAAAAAATCGAATAAATAATATAAATAAAGCCGGGTTTATTACAATCGAATATGAAATTAAAAGCAGTTGAAAATAATAATAAAGAGCGAGGCAAAATGACGGAATTTAGTTTATTACAGAATTAATCAAAGAAAGAAGTAGAGATACGGGATAATAACCGGTTCGTGAGAAATAAGAAGTAGATAAGTGAAAGTGAATGAATCGGTGAAAAGAGACAGTCATAAAAAAATCGAAAAATTAACGGCGGTGCTATCCCCGAGCGAGAAATTCGTCGGACAGAATTAATAATATTAACAGACCTTAAACCCGACTAAAAACAATGCGAGAATATACTGTAAACATAATCTCTAAGAACAATAAGATTCGCGAGACAAGACGAAATAATAACGACCCGTAAGACTTCGCATTCGCCACGTTCGGCGGGAGCGATTCGCCTACGAGACTGGATGTTTGATCCGACGGATCGGATTCTCTTACAACGACGTGGAATTATAAATCGGACATTTCCCGACTTCCGGATACAACGACGATTTTCGGTAACAACGGCCTCGCCAGCCGCATTGAGTCGTAGCAAAATTATCGATACCGACGCGAAGAGTAAGCGAAATCGAGACGCCGACAAAGGCGGCAACGCGACGCAATTCTCTCACACGCATTCACGCCTTACAGGCGGTTCACGCAATCACACGCGTCGAACGCGACGCTCAATCACTCTATCACATTCACACTACACACTACGACAAGCTATACGACGCTTAATTACATGCAATAAGATATTCGCGACGCGAATCTCCAGAAAGCCGTCAATACTTTAACGCGATCGCGAAATCACAATTATCTACAATAACGAGGCCTGTGCTCTGCAGGCTCACGGGATCGAGATCACTTGTCGTCGTGGCCGCGACACTAAAAACTTTATTAATTACGGGGCATAGCCCGGACACCAAAAACCACTAAAATTACAACGACGACGACAGAGTGACGCGATCTCGGACGCGATCGCACGTGGCGTATTATACGGAGGGCAACCTCACCGGCACCTCGTCCCTCCTGGTTCGGGTAAGTCGGCAATGCTCGTCCTTCTCACACAAAATCTTCCTCAAGGCGGCAACACAGAAGCGGTAGCAAGAGATCCTCCCCAGTACACATGTCGCGACAGGCTGCCTCCCGGATTCTCTCGATCCAGGATCGATGCCTTCCCTAATGCTGCGCACGCGGGGTGCGTGTTATCGCGGCCAATCACGCGACGGCACGCGACGGCACGCGACAACGCCGGTAAGCGACAATTCCAAGGCCGTGTCGGGGGCGCAGGTACCCGCTATATTGCCGAAAATATTCGTAAGGCCCGTTCGACAGAGCCGTCGCAAAGTTTCCATCGCTGCCTTCTCTCCGATAGAATGCCGCGGGCCTTGCCGCTGCTTTTTCCTCCCGACTCGTGCTCCGCGTTTTCCGCTTTCGATTTGTGTTCGCTACCCTGCCGTGTTCTCCACAGGATTTTGTCGTTAGCCATGCCTCTGGTTTCGCCTCTGCCTCAATCGCCTCCGTATTCATTCGCTCGTATCATAAAAAAATAAAAATAAAAATCTGTAACGCTGGAAATTAGACGATAACATAAACGCCTCTCTGGAGACTGCGGCACGGTTCTCGTTATTGTTCGCCTGACGCGATTAGGGAGGAACTCGGCGGACGCGCGCGGGACGTCAACGTCACAATATATATGTATGTAATCAAAATATTTTGATATTTTTGATATAAATAATTCTTTCATCAGGATAAGAGGAATAGGCAAGTGAGAGCCGGGCGCAAGAAATTAAGCGCTAAGATTTCGGTTGTAATCTTCTTTATTTAATCTTGAACATTTCGGACATCCTATCTTTGGATATCCTATCTTCAGCATTATGTTTACAGAATGGTGTACAAATTAATACTGACGGATTGTAAAATAACAAGATCATAAAAGAATGAACTTTAAAGTACAAAACTATAACAAATCATAAATGATCGTAAAATTCTATTGATGGATTATGAAATCAAAACAAATCATAAAGGAGGGAGTTGAGATGTGCCAATCAATAACAGATCGTAAATATGTAGTCAAATAATAAAAGTGAACCAAATTATATAGTACGCCCGCAACGGGATAAATAACGAAACTGAAACATAAAAGTTTACGGTCGCATATTGGAGAATCGCGATACACTAAGTGTGGGTGGTTAATAAACGAATGACGCGCAATGCACCAACAGACCTTCACGGTTGTATCTCGGATTTAAAAGTTATCAGATTTTGTTTAGACGATCAACAATTGTTGCGTATATGTGATGTAAACACTCCGTGTCGGTCTGTCGGTTTAGACTGTTGTTTTGTCGTTTAATATAAAGCATTTCTGACGTTAATCTTTTTCCTAAATTCATTTCTTCATCCAGGATCTCAACGCCGCACAGTGGGGACAAATGAAAATTTACTGTTCAAAAATCGCTACAGACCGTAATTCTTAACCGATCGATACGATTTTTTTTAAATTAATCGTTAATAAATTCTCCAAAAAACTGTGGAGTTCGATTTTTTAAAAAGGCTCCTTGAAATGTGCAATATTAATAACAATCTGGAAATGATTGTTAACCAGAAGTTGAATTAGAAGAATTAAAGTTGCTTTTGCATTAAGCTACCTTAAATAAGAGTTTTCGGGGTGACTGAATACGAATCTGATGTTAGAAATAAGATTTGACTATTGACAGCTGTCAATCTCGCTGTCAAGTAAGACGGGCATGTAATACCATGGATAAAGAAAATGTTATGCATAAATTATTAATTTCTTCAGATCCATTAATAACTTTTCTTAGAAGATGATCGACAAAAAAAATAAAGACTATTGATCCTGAAGCCGAAAATTTATTGAAAAAAGAGTAATTGCATAATACCTTTGACTGCAATAATATTAATATTGTAATTATATTTAAAAAAAACTTTGCCTGTTTAGCGACAAATAAAAAAATACATAATATAAAAAAATACAAAAAATAAATAAATAAATAAATATAAAAAATAAACATAAATAAATAAATATATATATATGTATATATACTAATAAATAAATATGAAAAAAATACAAAATACAAAATAATTCAAGTAAAAGAATGTGTTCATCCAAAACATGCATTTCTTTTAAACTTGACAGCGAGATTGACAGCTGTCAATAGTCAAATCTTATTTCTAACATCAGATTCGTATTCAGTCACCCCGAAAACTCTTATGTAAGGTAGCTTAATGCAAAAGCAACTTTAATTCTTCTAATTCAACTTCTGGTTAACAATCATTTCCAGATTGTTATTAATATTGCACATTTCAAGGAGCCTTTTTAAAAAATCGAACTCCACAGTTTTTTGGGGAATTTATTAACGATTAATTTAAAAAAAAATCGTATCGATCGGTTAAGAATTACGGTCTGTAGCGATTTTTGAACAGTAAATTTTCATTTGTCCCCACTGTGCGCCGTCCCAATTAAATTCATAATCTAACAATCTGTAGTCTGTGATCACAGATGATTGCGGAGTGCTTCTGTTGATGTGACTGCGGTGCTCGGTGATACGTGTTTTTAGTAATCTGCCTGTTTGACCCACATACGACGCGTCGCAATCTTTACAAGTTATTTTATATACCACATTTTTTCGTGAGTATTTCGGTAGCGGATCTTTATGGACTTTAATGAAAGAACGGAGCTTATTCATGCCCGTGTAGGACATGATTACATTCTGATCGCGGACTATATGTTTGAATTGTTCCGAAAATCCTGGGACATACGGAATGTTAAAAAATGTTGGACGCTCCGCTGTCTCATCCACAGAAACACCCCGCTCATGATTAGACGTTTTCTCGCACTTATTAAACAATGTTTTTAATCTCGTGTGGAGCACTTGAAACACGAAAGATAGTGGATACCCATTTTCACGCAAAACTCTTATTACAAATTCGAGATTTTCTGTTGGAATCTGGGATGAGATAACCGGATTGCTCTATCGACCAAAAACATGATGGTGCCCTTTTTGTAGCAAAGAGAGTGTTTGGACTCAAAATTAAGGTATCTACCCGAAAAAGTGGGTTTTTAATACCAATCGAAATCGACGATATTGTCTCTAATAATAATGGTGGTGTCAAGGAAATTTAGGCCGTCGTCCGTACCCTCCTCCAGCGTAAATTGTAATCGTGGATGGACGGAGTTAAATGAATTAAGAGTAAATTCCAGCATGGAGGACGGCACTGACAACGCGATATCATCTACATATCTAAAGTAAAATGGTAATTCAAATGAAAGAGTCCCTAACACCCGCTTCTCCAGGTCTTGTAAGGTGATATCTGCAATAATGGGTAACAAAGGGGAGCCCATTGGCGTGCCGAAGGTTTGTTGATAATGCACGTTATTGAAGGAGAAAAATGTGGAGTTAAGGACGAATCGAACCGCGCACAGGAATTCGTCCCGCAGTATGGAGCAATTCCTCTCTATATGTTCCCATCTCTTGAGGATACTCTCCATTGCCAATTCCACGGGGATGTTTGTGAAAAGCGAGACCACGTCCGAAATTAATTTATAGTTGTCTTCAATATGCAATCCCGTAAGTTTGTCAACCAACTCAAAGCTGTTATCGATGTGGCTATGAGCCTTGGGAATCGATCCATGGATGATGTGGAGGAAGGTCGCAATAGAATGCAGTGGGCTGTTCACCGAAGACACAATAATGCGCAGAGGACAGTTCGGTTTATGGATCTTCGGCAACCCGTACGCCCTCGGCAAGATACCATCACTACAGTTGAGCCGTCTATATGTAGCGTTGTTAATGTAGTTCAATCTTTTCCATCTCGTGAGGATGTCATGAAGACCATTGATGATTTTCCTTGTTGGGTCTTTCTTAACTAAAGCATAGGTGTCGTTGTCGGCCAGGAACGTCCTCATTTTACTCAAATAATCCTTCCTGTCGAGGGCTACAATAATGTTTCCCTTGTCCGCTTTCGTGAAAATGATGTTGGTGTTTTCAGCCACAAATTTGCTCGTTATGCGAGCTGCTCTAAATAAGCCTTGTTTGTAACTGCAGTGTCGAAAGAGTGGTCAGGGAGTTTCTTGATAATCGGGAAGGCTCTACTTCTGACGCTTGTCCGTGAGATGGAAGGGATTGTCGATGCTGTGCTCGAGGCTCTTCAAAAAATCTGTAATCGTTTTGTCTCTGCTTTTGGGGGTAAACAAAAATTCTCTATCAGTTGGAGTAAACCTTGCACTTCTAATGGAATGTGAGCAGATGCCAAATTCAAAAACCACTTGTTTCTTATGCCAAGAACCGACGGGACAGGTTCTCGGAAGGTGGATTCAGACAAGCCTCAAAAGTGGAGGTTTTGTCCGATTGCAACCACCGTGTGTCCGTTTCTTATTGTGCCCGATGGACATTGTCCAATTGGCAATGTGTCCGATTGGCATTGTGTCCGATTGTCACTGTGTCCATTTCTTATTGTATCCGATCGGGACTGTGTCCGATCGGGACTGTGTCCGATCGGGACTGTGTCCGATCGGGACTGTGTCCGATCGGGAAATATCGCTGTGTCCGATCCGTAATATGCGCAATCGGGACAATCCCCTATCCTCACACCCTTCAATTCCTTTCATAAGAGATTACAGTTCATTATAGAGATGAGTAATAACAACCAAATTAATTTTCTGGATATTTCAATTACTTTATTTAACGGGAAATTCATAATTGATTGGTATAAAAAACCAACTTTTTTAGGAAGATTCTTAAATTATTTCTCACAACATCCTACATGTTAGAAGAAAAGTGTAATCTTTGGTTTAGTCGATCGCGTTTTCCGTTTATCACATCCACAATTCCATGAACAAACCCTGATTTTAATAATTAATATTCTTTCAAATGATGACTTTCTTTTAGATTTTATTTTACGACCATCCGCAACAGGATACAGACATTAATTTACAGGAGCATGAGTTCGCAGTCCTCCTACCTTACTTTTCCACCTCTCCTTCTTCTCTTTCTCTTTTTATGATTCCTTATGTTAGAGGCATTACTGAAAAATGGTTACCTATCATTAAAAATTTAAACACATCTGTTGCTTATGTTGGTTTTAAAAAATTTAATAAAACCATCAAAACACATAAAGATCCTCTTCCGTCCGAGAATCATTGTAATGTGGTTTATAAGATCGATTGTCAAGATTGCGCTGCTTCTTATGTGGGTCAGACTAGTAGACAATTAATCACCAGAATTAAAGAGCATCGATCTAACATTAATAGAGCCTCTTCATCCTATTCACGATCACGAATCATCGTCTCGCTGGACATTTTAATTGGAACAACGTACATACATATCTTAGATGAACTTTCCTATATTAAGAGAAATATTTCCGAAATGCTACATATTAAACAGCAAATAAATGGTATTAATTTACAAGATAATATAAAACTCCTTGACAACTCCTACTTTCCTATTATTAAAAAATGCATTAAATTTGATTCTCTCGACTCTCTCCCTCCTTCATGTTCTTGTACCTTTATCTCCAGTTATTATTTTTTGTCCTTTTATCTCACGGTTTGTTTAGTTGTATTTATTGACCTTCTGTGATTCCCTGTTCTCTGCCTTTCTCCATGTGTTTGTCTCATTCGCGATGTAGACGTCCTTCAGACTAGTTCTCTAATTTTATCTGTTTTGACTTGCCTTCCACGCCTACTTTTTAGACGTCTTAATCCACTGATAAATTTTTAATTTTTAATAACTTGACATTCTTTTATCGTAAGTACCTTCTGATCCGTTTAGTTAATTACTTATGTTTTCCGACATTAACTTTTATTTACATTCGTTTCCTTTTTTACAGATATCCTAATCTGTATTACATCTTTTGCCTATTTTTTCTACTCCCACTTTATCTCAGCCGGGAACGTTACGAAATACAGGCCTTTCACTCCGGACATACAAGCCTTCATATCTCTATTGCGGCGTGTTTTAATGTTGACAACCGAAATGACAGTAGCGAATATGCGTGGAAAATGTAATGCGTACGACTCTTTTAGAAGTTTTGTTGATCTTTTTTTGGGGGGGAGTGCGCACATTGTGAGAATTTATCGCGTGATCGTCTGCGGACGGATCATTTAACAGCAGTTCTATTATGTCGCGTTTCTTATAAATTACAGTGATCTATTATGCCGCGGTTTTCATAAATTGAAGCGATATATGTTTTATTATGTTGCGTCGGTTTTTATAATTTACAGCGATTTAAAATCTATTATGTTGCGTCCGTTTTAGTTTATTTTGGGTAAATATTTAGTATAACGGAGCCACTCCCGATTTTCATAATTTTGAAATATGTTGTCAAGGTCATCACCTTGAGTAATGTTGTGAAGGTTTTAGTTGGGGGTCGTTGCTTATTGAAAAGTTATGGTAATTGAGTTTTAGGGGACAATGCTCCAATGACTTTGACCTTGACATATTTTATCAAGGACATGACCCTGAGTAACTTTTCCATATAACTTAATCGACGGTCATTGTTTATTAACAAGTCGCGCATTCTCGTGTCCAACTGCACAGGCCACGCATTCTCGTGTCCAACTGCACAGGCCGCGCATTCTCGTGTCCAACTGCACAGGCCGCGCATTCTCGTGTCCAACTGCACAGGCTGCGCATTCTCGTGTCCAACTGCACAGGCCGCGCATTCTCGTGTCCAACTGCACAGGCTGCGCATTCTTGTGTCCAACTGCGCAGGCTGCGCATTCTCGTGTCCAACTGCACAGGCCGCGCATTCTCGTGTCCAACTGCACAGGCCGCGCATTCTCGTGTCCAACTGCACAGGCCGCGCATTCACGTGTCCAACTGCACAGGTCGCGCATTTTCGTGTCCTACTGCACAGGGCGTGCATTTTCGTGTCCAAATGAACGGCGAGCATTTTTTTTTGTGTCCAAATAAGCCGTATCCAAAGGAACCGTGTCCACATGAACGGTGTCCAAATGAGCGGTTTCCAGAGGAACGGTGTCCAATTGACCGTGTCCAAATATACCGTGTCCAAGTGCATCTCTCCCACTTGACATAACATTGATATCTAGGTATAATTACCATAGAAAGCGCATAGTAAAATATTTTGAAGTCATTAGAATGGATATTTTTTTATCGTATTATTACAAAGATCGTAGTACATGGCTAAATATTTAGCGCGTCGTAATTCTCTAATAAGATACTTGCAAAAGGAGAACATAAAGTATCACTCGTGAATATTAATCATGATAGACTTCCATTAATTCACGTTTCGTGAAAAAGGAAATAATAAAAAAGATAAGAGAATTTGATGCTGCAAATAATATACTTATGAAAGGAAACGATTGAGAATCAATCGTAAATTTACGGTAATCTTTCATCAATGTAAGATTCATAAGTACGGTACAATACGATAAAAAACAAAATTAGAATTGTGGATGCTGAAAATGAGATACTTATAAAAAAGAAACATAAAGAATCTATCATGTAAATTTACGCTCATAAGCTTTAGTTATCTTACTATTCACAATTACTATACAATGCAGAAAATGCAATGCAATCGTTTTCTATCGGTTTCTTTTGATTCTTTCGTCAGGGTTCCGACAAATGTTCGTACAAGAATATTCGATACACATATTAAAGAGTATAAAGCCTCCGCTAGTAGCGGTTCCCGTAAGACATCTTATTTCGATACATGAGGTAACGATTACAACGTGTAATCGTTGTTCTGCTTGAGATGATTCTACTCATTTCTTTCAGAAATAAAATTATTTCGTAGCAAGGAAACGCTATCGTTTCCACACCACCTTGAGGTAGATAGCTTGGCGCGTTTTTTTTAAAGTGATTTCCCCAGTAGGCCTAATCCACTCAAAATTTAATGCAATAACTGTTTAAAGTGTCTTTCTCGTGCTTGTAAGCAGAGTTCGGCTTTTCTGAGTTATTTATTGCGTCGCACGGTGCGCCATGTCCGGTGTGATGGTATTAAAGGCCGCCAAAATGGCTTCACGTACCTCATATTCGGTACCATCACGACGGTACTCGACTGCAGCTTTTATATAGCCGCAAAGAAAATAATCTTTCACGTTCAAATCTGGCGACCGTGCCGGCCAAATAATTGACCCACCTCGACCTATCCACTTGTTCGGAAAACGTGCGTCTAAAATTTCCCGTACTCGACGGGAAAAATGTGCGAGAGCTATATCATGCTGAAAAATCAGCGCTTCCCGCGCGCGAAGAGGAACGTTCTCCAAAAGTCGTGGCAATTCATTTTTAATGAACTCCGCGTACGTCCGTCCATTGAGATGTGACGGAAGAAAATATGGGTCGATCTGAAAATCGCCAATCGATACGTTACGAGGACAGTGCGGGAGAAGAGATTTTATAATTCACAAGAATATTTACCACTCTGTTTCCAATTAGTCCTGCCCATATATTTATCGACCAGCGATATTGAAAGGCGCTCTGACAGATAGCGTGGGGATTCTCATCTTGCCAGATCAAAAAATTATGCGAATTAAATACGCCATTTGACGTAAATATGGCCTCATCTGTCCACAAGATACGGTCGGGAAATGAAGCGTTTCGCCGACATTGTGCGAAGAACCCTGCGCGTGTTTCATTAATGATTATCAAATGCTAAAAGTAAATATCGAAGAAAAACTGAAATTAAGAAAATGAAAATACCTTCGCAAAAGTGAATGCGCTGTATTTCATCTCGTGTAAGAAGTTGCTGCACACGTTGATAATGGAATGGGTGCAGCCCATTCTCTTGTAAAATGCGATGCACCATGGATCGCGGTACACCAAGTGTATGAGCTACACGGCGTACACTATTATTCGGATTTTCTTCGAATGCACGCAGTACTTCTTCGTCGTCATTAACGTGACGACGTACTGGTACATTAACACGATTTTAATGGTGCGCCAGAAGAAATCCTGTTTCTTTTGCTCGTCGGACACAATCCATTATTGTTCTTCTTGATAGATGCCGCTCACGATTGGGAAATCGCTCTGCGTACATACGCTCCGCGGCACGAGCATTTTCTCTGGCCATCCCGTAACAAATAATCATATTTGTATATTCTTCCGCCGTAAAATTCATTATTAAAGCGCACTTTATAATAACACGTAAATGAACCGTGTACGCTACACATACGTGTAAAAACGTGAGACTAATGAAAGTCATGAATATAAGAGTTATCTCCGCTTATCGCACCGTGTCGTTGGAAGCCTCCTCCATATTGGCGAGGATCCCACTGTTGCATTTGCTAGCTGCAACAAGGAAGAGGGTCTTTATTAGGACCACTGACCTGAGAAATAGTGATCAATGGACAAATGAGTCCGCGAATGCAATCAGAGAAGCCGAAACGCTCATTATGCACAGGCAGTGAAAAATCTACTTGAGAAAGCCGCTCCTAGCTGGAGCTCGCACAAGGGATGCCGTCTTGCCAAATTTTGCTCTTTGGCTAAAACGGAAGCACGGAGGTATAGCATTCCACGCAACCCAGCTACTAACGGGACACGAGTGCTTCGGATCTTACTTGTACAGGATCGGAAAAGTCGCGAGCTCAGTGTACGAACACTGTGACTCTAATCGGGAAGATACAGCCGAATACACTCTGCAAATCTGCAGCGCTTGGTCGGAAAATAGAGCAGCATTGACCAGTGCCATTGGCATAAACCTGGATCTAACATCTGTGACGCGGGCAATTTGCGAAAAGCAGGAATCATGGTTCGCATTCTCGCGATTTGCCAAGGAGGTAATGCTCACGAAGGAGACGCTCGAGCGAGCAAAGCAAGCGCAAGAGGCGCTAACTAGAACCGCACGTAGACGTAGACGCAACAGGGACGACAATGTCTCTTCCCACTGACGAGACAATTAAAAGGGAAGTCTGGAGCCCAATGACACTAGATACTTTCAAGTTAGACGGACCCTTGATTGGACCCTCGTTTTAGAGAACCATTGACTACCCGGACATAGAGAATATACACGCACCCATCTGGATCAGAGGGAACGTGTGTGTATGTGTGTGTATCACACTGACGAGTCTTTCGTAGAAAACAAAACAAAGACAAGGGAGAACCAACTGAGGAAGAGCGCTGTGACAAACGCGCAGCTGGATCCGATCGCAAATGTAATGTGCGCAACAGTCCTTGCGATTCGATCATAACAGGAGCGGAGCCCCTCCCCCCGCCTATGACGAAGCGACCGTCTAATGCAGCAGCAGCTTTAGCAAAAGCAGCAGCAGCAGCAGCAGCAACAGATACATACAGCAGCAGCACAAATGTTCGATTTTCCAAATTTTTATTTGAAATTTTCAAACTTGGATAAATGCAATAACCCTTCAGTAAACATTAAATCATCTAATCTTACACGGATTTGTATACGGCTATAGCTGTTGGAATATATAAAAAACATATCACCGATACTTTTTAATTAAATATTTTGCAGATCAGAGAACATGTAATAGTTTTGTACACATGTGGAAGATTTACTTTGTTACAGCATACTTACGTACACGTAATATTTAAGCATAAAAATCTTTTGTATTTCTATATAATTCGTGTAAAGTAGTGTCAACAATTTATTTAAGACTCTGATGTATATCTAGTATCTGCAGTAGGACTTGAACTTGATCCAAGAAACGAAGTACTTTGTAAATATTTTGTTCCGATCTATCGGTTTTGTAGCAGACTACTACTTACGTACGTTGATAGTTGGACGTATTATAATAGTGCTGCGATGGGTAAAAGAAAAAATATATCACGCCGGAACAACGGCGGCTAGTGCAGCAACAGCAGCTTCGAAAAAGTGGAATGTCATATCGAAAGATTTATGCAAAAGTAGAAATATCCGTTATGGCTTGCCATCAAGCTATACAACATATTAAACTTGATGTAATACCAAACAACATTCCTAGTAAAGCGACACCGGACCTCGAAAAACTGATCAAAGAACTGATCGTAAGATTCATCGATTATCTAAAGTGGACAGATTCAAAACTGCTGTTGCCATCCACAATGAAATATCGACAGATCTCCATGAAATGAGAAAAGTGTTGGAACTGTCCAGCGAAGACTTTACAAGTTTCAATTATACGGACGCGCTGCCAGAAAGAAACCGCTCGTTTCTGAAAATAAAGCGTCGCGCTAGGTTCGCTTTCTCAAAGCACACATTTAAACTTGACGCCTCAGCAGTGGTCAAGAGTAATGTTACTCGCGTGTGTGTGAAGGGGGGGGCTTATGACAGCAAAAGGTGCAGGTCCAATTCATCAAATAACGTGAATCACGGACAGATATATGTGCCAGGAGAATTGCTCAATCGGATAATGATCCAAAACACAATCCGCAAGAGTCGCAAAGACATTTTTCAGTGAAAATTACATTCACGTTGAAATGTGATTGGCAGGCACAATCCTGCAGTCATATGAAATGAGGGTCTCCACATACGAAATATGTGTCCGCAGATCATCAGACTCGTTTTTTCTTTGTGTAGCTCAAATGTATGTCTCTGTATCTCGCGCATTTCACTGGCGAGAAGAAGAAAAAAAACAATCCGCTTCGGGGCCCTTTCAACGCAAGAAATTGCGAAGCGCGACAATCTCCCCTTCGCCTTGGAGCGCCTTAAATTCAGCGGACCCTAGCCCTCTGGCCAACTGGACGAGTCGGTCCATTATGTCTCTAACCCTAAAGTGGCCAAAAAGGTTTGGGTTCGCCTTTTTGAAAGCGCTCCACAATTTGAAGTTTGTCGCGTTCGCAATCCTTACAGCGTGCGCAAATATAACCTCCTCATGTTTTGGCCCGAAGCGGATGACCTTTATCTTGGTCTGCCACTTGGGGTCCCTGTGCCAAGGCGGCGGCGTCCAAGCATCCTGGTCGTCGTCGTCGTCGTCAACCCTGTAGGGCGTTGGTCGTGCCTTCTTTGAGGAATGGGATGGCTGCGACGTTGGCGGCGTAACGTCCCTGGACGTGCCAGGGACGGGCTGCTGCTGTTGCTGCTGCTCCTCGTCGCTCGTCAATGCCCTCCTCTTCCTCCTCTGGCGTACAAAGGCCGGCGACGGCGTCGGCGATGGCGGCGGCGGCGTCATGTCCCTGGACGTGTCAGGGACAGGCTGTTGCTGAACCTCGTCGCCGCTTGATGTAATAATCCTACATCTCCTCGGTCTCATTCTGGGCGGCGACTCGAACGACTGTGACGACGGCGACGACGACGACTGTGACTGTGACGGCGGCGGCGAAGACGACAACGACGATGGTGGCTGCTGAGGCGGCGGCTACGACGACGATTTTGACAAAAACGACGATTCCGTCGACGACACACAATCCTCCTTCGTTTCCTCGCCCCACCTCCTCTACCTCCCCTCCTTCCCGCCTTTCTCTTCAGCTCAGCTCTGCGAGCCTTGCTCTCCTGCCTCATAAAATCGCGCGCGCTCGCGACCGTCACCTGCCGACGATCATCGTGTTTGACGAGGACCCAATGATGCAAGTCGACTTCTTGAGTAAGGAAACGGTTAGGGAAGACGTCGAAACGTCTAACCGTTTCCCTCAACCAACCGTACAATTCTGGGTCCTCGTCGTCGAACTCTGGCTGACGCAGGCTAGAGCGCACTATACGGGCGACGGTCGTCTTAGGCTCTATTGACATAGCGAGCGCGATCGCGTCCTCGTAATTTGAACGTGGCGGACATCGTACCACGGGTGCCTCGCGTAAGTCTCGACAAATCGCCTGAGCGAGAATGGCGAGGAGGACTCCGCCGCCGTCGCCGCGTCGTCCTGGGCGAAGAACGGAACGACAACGTTCCACTATACGTTGCGCTCGTTAAGATATTTTGCCGTGAAGAGGCATCGCGTGTACGCCCACGTGGCCACGGATGCGACGAGATAGCGCTCGGCGTAGTCGGGCGTGTTCAACGCCGAGGGCATCCATCGTTGGACCGTGGCTTGGTGCGATACCGCTTCCGAAATGTCCTTGGGGACTCTGGAAGTGTAAAGCGGCATCATCGCCTCGTCCAACGTGGTGAGCGTCGTCGTCTCGACGATCTCGTCGCATCGCGTAGTTGAATGACGCCGCCGCGGATGGAGGACGCCTCGCTGCCGCCAGCAAAAATTTTGCGCATCAGGGCGTAATTGTAGTTGGTGTGGCGGCCGTGCGCAAAATATAATACGCGCATCTCTGCCCGCACCGCGCGCGCGACCAAGAATCGGTCAATCCACGCGTTGGCGGGCGGACAGAGAGAGCGCCTACCGCCAGTCGCCCTGATGCTCCGTCGAACGAGCCTCATATCCTCGCCCACGGTCTCGTCAAAATGAGAGAGAGAGAGAGAGAGAGAGAGAGAGAGAGAGAGAAAGCTTATATTTATTGAGAGCGCTCTGGGACTACGTCCCCTCAAGCGCACAAAAATTAATACAGATTACAAGCAGAAAAATAAGTACAGATGTGTATAATAGGTCATGCGTCGTGTATCGCGTTACATTAGTCATTGTTACAAAAACTTGAAAATAGGCAATGAGATATGAATAGATGTCTAACGCGCGCATCTTGTTTACATGTGTGTGTATCTTTATGTGAAGATTAAGTAGAAAATGGTTGAGATTGAATGGAAAATACAGCACTGATGCATGAGTGAAATGTGTATGAGCAGAATGAAAGATGTACGAGGATGATAGATGCTTGTTAATAAGAAAGTTGAAAGTTGAAAATGAAAATTGAAATGAAATGAAATGAGGCTGCTGCAGTCCACGATTCGATTCGAAATTATGTCAAGGTCGCTCTGAGTAGGTGATCGTACAGTTTACATTTAAATTCATTTATTGTCTGTGCCTCGCGTATGTCAGACGGCAAATCATTCCAGAGCCTGGACGCACTAGATTTGAAAGAACGTTTATATATCTCTGTCCTGCACAAGGGCAGAGAGAGTAAGTCTCCCGCAGCCCGGGTCGCTCTCAGTGCCGTTGCAGATTTGAAGGCAAGCTCATTGTAGATGATACGTGGCTCCTGTGTGCAAATGATGTTGAAGAGCTGACAACCAATGAAGTACCTCCTTCTGGCCTCTGTTTTAAGCAAGCGGAGTTCTCTATAGTGCGGTGTCACATGCTCGCTCTATCTTACATTTGCTGCGAATCTAATGCAGGCGTTCATTGCTCTGTAGAGCTGCAGGTTTTGCTGTTCGGTTATGTCCGTGAGCGCCGTACAGCAGTAGTCCAGGTGCGGAAAAACCAACGAGATGATTAGGCGCAATCTGAGCTCATCAAAATGACGATCCAAGTGAGAGATTCTGACGATGAGACGTCGTTCGACGAGCATGTGCGTCGTCAGAGTTGGCACGCTTTCGGCAAATATGCCGAGATCGGCGATCGCGCCCGAGATTGTCGCGCTCAGCGTGGGAATCACTCGGACGCGATCGAGTGTCACCACCTCTTCGACGCGCAGCGCGTGCCCGCGCTTCACGTAATTGGCGCAGTAGGCAGCGAGGTCTCTAACATACTGGCGCGTCGCCTCCGCCAGATCCTCCATCCGTTTGTCGCCGAGACCGGCCGCGTAGCCACCCGCGACCAGAGAGAACGACAAGAAACCCGAATCGGCGGGTCTGGCCATCTTTGCCGACGAATTGTACGCCTGGGCGAACGTCACGAGATGGTGGTGTGACGGCACCGAGACGTGTCGGCAAAAGTAGCCGAAATCTGCCAAAAAACCCGCCCGATACTTGTCGACCTTGTCGTCTAACCGTATGCACCCCCTGAACATAGCGGCTAGCGACTGCTGGTCGCGGGCTACGCGGCCCGAAAGTTTAATAATAAGTATGTCGTCGTTGTCGTCGTCGTCGTCGTTCATACTGCGCAATGTATCGGCGCGGTGGATTTGAACTACATCCACGTGCGGATGGTCCACGCGCGCGATACGGGCGAGCAGGGTCTCGGCGCGTCTCTTCTCGAGACGCAAGCCGTGCTGAGCCACGTAGAATCTCAGATACGAGATTCCACAGGCCTCGCGGAGGTCGGTGGCCTCCAACACCGACGTGAGGTGGCACGCGAAATACGCGAAATCCCGTTGAAAAATGGGATAATCGCGATCCACCTCGTAACGGGCGAAACCGATGCCGCCGCCCGCGGTCTCGGTGTCCTCCCGCAACAGTTCCGCGGCGCGCAGCACGACCTTGGCACGAATGCCGAGCAGCAAACCCTAAGCGGCTCCTCTCCCGCTCGTTCGCGCATACGGGCACGTCCCGCAAAAATTCGCACTGTCGTCGTACTGAAACAGTACGAGGACCAGGCGACCGTCGAGCGTGGCCAGACGAAACTCTGACCACGGTCGATCCTCTCGCGCGCTAGGGTCGCTGCTTGACGCGGCCCCCCCTTGTTTTGCCGCTATTCGCGCCGCCGCCGCGGAGCGCTCGCCGCCGATAAACAGGGGCCGCTTTGACAAGTAGCGCGTAAGCTTAACATTTCGGCATCTTGAGATTGAGAACGGTCTGGTGTATAACGTACACCCCGTCTCGCACTCAAAGGGCTCCAATGAAGCCGCGCAAACGAGGAGGGAGTCGACGTTTTCCTGAACGCTGACGCCATCTCGAAAATTTTCGAGCGGCTGCGTATTGAGAGCGTCGATAGTCGCTCTCGATTCCTCCTCCAACGAGGGTCGTGCCCCCCTCTCCGTCGTCAAAGAATGTGTTTGTAAGTGAGACATTTTGGCAGATAATTTATTTCCTCCGGTTCGCCCATCATGGGAGTCCTACCGCGGTAGGGCTACTATCCCCGGGAAAGAAAAACCCTAACGATAGGTACCGAAACCGAGAAGCGGCTTATCGGGTGGTCAACCCCTATCGGCACCGAGTGACTCTAGCAAAAAATGTTACGGGATAGGCCCGCGCCATAAATGATGCAAAAGGTTTTACGTCACCCCTATCGAGTGGACGCCCCCGATCCGAGCGGGAAGCTGATCCTAACCTCAGGGTTAGACGGTGCCAGGATTTGCCCTACCTGGCTCCGGGTATGAGGAAATACTGACCGGGTAATCCTCCACACATGCGCCCGGTGTACTCGTTTCAACTCCCAAATAGGCTCCGTACAGCAAAGGCATGAGCGGTTCTTCCACGTTGAACATGTGGTTTCACGCGACTGAACGCTTATTACTCCCACAGAGGTCAGGTACTAACATCATGCCCCGGCACGGTCGAGGGGTTTACTACTCCCCTCTTGGTTAGTCTTTGGGAAATATCCACGAGCAACCGACCGCATCTCACGCATACGACACATCCATACATCTTGTTCCCTCGATGAAGGAACGGTTCGCTCTTGGAGACCCTTCCACCCGGTGGTTCACCCAACTGAACCGAAATCCGTGTGGATGTTCCTTTTAGACTTCAGGGCCTAGCCCTCTCACCACGACAAGGTGGCACACCACGAGAGGGATGATATATTATTTTATCAAATTCCAGACAAATTGATAATAATAATAATTCCGTAGGTAAAAATTAATAAAACATTTAAAATATCCAAACGATAAAAATTAAACCTAAACCTTAACTTATCGCAAATTAAGAAATAAATTTAAAATATATAAAAACTATAACAATGATCAATATCATAATTTTAACATTGAATCTCTGGAAATAATGAAAAGCGATAAGGTCAACAAGTGATTACACGAATTAACAAATTAATGGTGATATGCCTAACGTTTAAATTAATGGCCTTGTAAAATCTAGTGCGTCTTCTGCACACTTAAAATCTACTACGTTTGAAACTAAATTGTATTTCCTCCAGATGTATTTTGCTCTATTCAAAGTACAGCATTTTTTGCATGAACACAACATAGCCTTTTGTACAGCAAATCACTTAATTCCTTTAATAAAAGATATTTCTTTAGAGCCTCAAGTTGCACAAAATCTTGCACTAGGGTCGACTAAATGTACTAAATTTGTAAAATAAATCATAGCTAAACGCGGCTAGAAATGGTATAAATTTTGCGAATACAGAAATTTTCAATCTTATTAGAAGAAAGTACAGATATTACCGATAAAAAATTTGTGTTTATTAGTCAAATATGTTTCATCAATAGATAATGTCACGTCTGGGTGACCCTTTTCTCACTAGATTCTAGTGATAAAAAGGAATGCTCTCTATTTTTTGTAGGGCAGCCTGCTTACACCGGCTATACCCCAGGGACGCCGAGAGCAAGGACCGATGTGATCTAAGGAATGGAAGAAGGCTCAGATGATGGTTATTTACTAAGAAATTACTAAATTTATACGTACCTGTAGTTGCGTGTGTGAATACAAACATGTGACTCCAGAATCTTAGAGATTTTCTAAAAGGGTAATTAGTTGATCTATGTCCAAATTTCCATTAAAATATTCCTCAATTAATCCGATTATTATTGTTAAAATTAGACTTGGTATGTCGTTAATTATGGTTTTAATTTCTTCTTCCGAGAATAAGGGTTTCATCGTATGGAGTCTGGAACCTTAGATCGATGCCCAAAAATCGCTGTGTACGTCTCAGCCTTTGTTTCCTCTTGAGGACCTCGGTCACGGAATATGAGGGCTGGATTGAAGTACGCGAGTATGTGCACAAAGGTTTTTTATTTAAACTTTATTTTACAATCAACTTGGACTTTATAAGTCTGATGAGTGACTAACAAAGAAAAGATCAGAGAATATCGGAAAAATTGAAAGAGTAACTGTAATACTCAATGAGTGTTTGGCGTAGGGTAGTGTAGTCGTAAGTGATAGACGTAGTGTCAATAAGTAAGTACGTGGTAAGTAAGTAAGTGAGTGAATAAGCGAATAAGTGGTGCGCGCCTCGAGATCGGCGGTTTATATACCTGTGTAACAAGGAATCTAGGCTGTGAGCAATTCGCAATTCGATGGTTCTTTCAATATGTCTCCGATGTTCTGAGAAAAAGTCGTTATCCAAATCATTTCGCAGTATTTCGCTGTCGATGAGTTGAGAGCGATGCGTGGTTTGTTTATACGTCTGATAATAACGAATGCGGTAGGTCGCATATGATCGAGGGATACCGTATTCAATACTATTAATATTTTCTTATTACATCATTTCTGACCTTGATGCAGGTTTCTGATGTGTGAATGCTTTTGATTTTCAATACAATTTCCTAATATAACGTAGAACATGTTGTTGTGAGATTGTTAATTTACAGAATCACTCTTCATATAATTTGCTCTTATTATAAATATTTTATTTTTTATTTCCAATTGTTCGTGATAAAGAAAACTGTTTTGGCAAATTATTATATTTGTGATTCTATAAGTTAAGGCGTATATAATTCTTAAATTAAAATAAACATCTATATCGAATCTTTGTTCGCAAAGTTCAATAAGTAGGATTTGAATAGTTTGTAGTCGCAGTAGTCGATAAAAAGTTCAATCGCAAATATTCTTTTATAATTTGTTTACAGAGTCATTTTTATAATAATCTGTCTTTTAGTTTAGCCATGATCTGAGAAGGTGATGTTAGTATTTTGTGAATAAATTTAAGTAATCTTGAAATTCAATTTATGAATAAAGTTTAAGACAAATTATTATGTGTATTTCATGTTTCTTGTTTCTATAGGTCGTGACGCATATATCGCTTGGGTAAAAGGTTTATAGAATATTCTTGAATAATCCAATTAAATAATATCGCTGGTGTTATCGTAAAAGAGGCAAAATTCGCTCGCAAGTTTATCCTTGTAAAATAGTCGCAAGTTAGTTCTAGAGTGTTGCGCGCGCATGTCCTGGTGGTTTGGGACGACGCCTGATTGGTTGGTTGTTAGTTACTCTAGGTAATTATAGTTCTTTGTGCAATTGAATGTTAAATCTTAAATTCCTAAGCTAAATAATCGTATGGAACAAGAACAATAAGCAATAAAATGCACTAGAGATTAATTTTATTATAAATTAAAATAATTATAAGAATAAAAGTAAGCGGCTAAATAATCATTTTTTATTCCATTGATATATTATAGAAATAAAAACGAACGTGATTATTTGTAAAAAACATGGTTTCGAAAAATGGCGGGACGTCACACCTCCCCCCTTATTTAGGAACAAATTCCGATGTTTTCGTAGGAATTTGTTCGATCTCCCTTAACCGATTATTTAGAATTTGATATTGGCTTGTATCAGGAATATTATTTAAATGTCGGAATTGAGTTGTGTCAGGAGGAAAATTTATAGTTGCTGATTCGATGTTGGATCTGGCATTTTCGTTTGGTTTTGGAATTTCAATGAGCACTGATGGTTCTATGGACAATGCTGGTGGTTCTTCGGGTGCTGATGGTGGTTTGTTGTTATCATCGTTGTTATTTCGATCGGGTGATCTGGTATTTGCAAGATGTAATAGTAGATGAGTGAGAGAACTCCAGATGGCTCCAATTAAATGCATACTCCAGCCATAGACAGTATGTAGAGCATATCCATGGATAGCCGTGTCAATAACAAGTTTTATTATGCGGATGATTACCATAATACCAAATATTCCGGCGGTTGCGGAGCCAAATGTGACGAATCCATTCCATACTTTAAAAGCGGCACTCTCAGCTATTTTATTGAGAGATGCTTCGTCTAACAAATTGTACATCGAGACTGCATTCGTGTCGATAGAATGACCGGTGAGTCCTCTGGCAACGGTATTAAGTAGAGCGGGTTTTTCCGCGGGGAACATAATATGATCCCTCAATTTTTCTAAATCCTTTTCAGAGTATATTCCGCTGACTGCAAGGGGACCTGGTGTCAGGTATTTCCAGGATAACGCTGTCATCGGTTTTAATTGTTGCGGAGGTAGTTGTCTTACTTGTGGTTCAGGTGTAAACTGGACCCAGGTTTCTTCGATGCGGTACAATGTCGGTAATTCATAGCTGCATTCTCTCTGATTCCCGTATTTGGTGATTATTCTAGATTTTGGGGTGAGAAACAGAGAAATATTGCGTGCAGTTACAGGTAATTCTGTAAAACATTCTTCTGTTTTCCTTATTATGACGTCCACAGGTATACATTTTATGACGTGCGTTACTTCTCCGGTTGTTACTGCCATATAGCCTGGTCCTTTCATGAGTCGATATACGAATTCATCAGGTTGAAGAGTAGCGAAAGACAAGGCATTTGTTATTACTTGTATTTCTAATTCACATTTTTGCTGCATGACGTTGTAATATAGTGAGGTCATCTGTTGTCGAATATGCTTTTCTACGTATACGAATTTGGAATTCATATACGCAAAAATATTCAGGTTGTCCACGGGAATAATACCTCGATTGACAAAAACAGTTCCTTCTTTAGTTTTAAAGATAAAGAGCTTAGGATGTTCCGTACAGAATAGCGTATATCCGCACAGAGGTTGCTCCTTCGTCTTCGTGAGAGCAAAAGTAATATCTTGAGTTGTTAAGCTGTAGATGATTGGAGATGATGGATTTTCTGTATCATCCATAATTTTGGTTGCTGGGCCCTCGTAGAGGACATCGTATTTATGAAAATCGCATGACGATATTGGCACAGGTTTCCAATAAGTATATCCATCGTCTGAGTCAAGACAAAAACTTTCGCTAAGTCTGCAGACGGTTCCAGATTTCAATATTATTTTTCCAGAATTTAGTTGCACTGGTACGTGTGATGTTTTCACAGATATTTTGACAGGGGCTTGAACTACGACATTATCCCATGTACCATAAGGATCGGAGTATTGAGTGCCTTTACAACTTCCATCGTTACTAGTACGACCGGCAAGAGTAAGGCTGTGGAAAGAAGTCTGGTTGGATTTTAGACCATGGATGACATTGCCAGCTCCTAATGAAAAGGTTCCGTCTTGAAGTATCCTCAAACATTGCGTATATCCAGTTTCATGGATGTAGTCAGCTCTTCCATTATGAACCACGGAGAAATGTGAATGCATTCCACAATAGTAAATAGTGCGTAAAATTTCCACTTTACATTGTATAACTTCAACATGATTATAATCAGAAAGTTGCAGAAGTTGTACATAAATACTACTACTATTGATTTTCCAATAATTAAGATTGTATTCACCAACATCGAGTAGCGATATGGAGGTAACATTCAGGTGTTGTCCGCCACAATCGAATCCAATAAGAGCGTAGCTTGTCTTTATAAAGACGAGTGCCGCGATGTACATAAGCATTTCTGTAATGACAATATACATATATATATATATATGTATGTATAATTATATTCTATTGTGTATAATGTATAATATATAATATATGGTAAAGTAATAGTGTGTGTGTATATATTTTTTAAATTCAGGCCAATTTTACATTGTTGTTGTATGTGTTTGATACACATACATACGTACGTGGTATAATTATTTATTATTTTGAAATATAAAATTAGCCTGACTTTAAAATAAAAGTTTGTGATCTTAAATAAATGGTACAACCTATAGATATTGATTGCTAATCTGAATGTCATAATCCGTGTTCGATGCACCGCGAGACTGTTTAGTTTATACTACTTATCTGGCGCGGAGAATTACAATATGACATGGGCGCTAAGCGCTCTTCAGTATTCGTTAAGCCGCTGATGGTGTTGAACCAAAGAAAAAGAAAAGAAAGAGAAGAGAGAGAAAAAATAAAAGAGATGCCTAATTGGGTAAGCTATATAGTACGGCCGCATTATGTGGTAAGTGAAATTAATTGTCTCTCATACTATACACAAATTTTGCAAATTTTGTTATTTATTGTTTTTTTTTCAGTTTTTAAACGAGGGCCAATATAGAAACATATTGCATCGGCAGTATATGCGATGGTCGCGCCGTGTTGAAAGAGAGGCGTTTGAGGCCCTGTGGGGTGATACCCCTGAAGATCGAGATTATGTCGGGAGATATAATCTCGATTTTATGTATAATTATATTTTTTGTTTAAGAAAACTATTTGGCTTAGAGCCGTATGAGGAAGAGGAGATATGGTGAGGTAAGCATCTCAACTTGTGGTGTATTTCAAAATTTTAATAATTATTCTTGTTTTTTCTTTGTTGCAGAAAGAAGCTCCTTTACCATATACATATATATATCTCATTATGGTAATTTAACCATATTCAGAAAAAAAAATTTTTTTTTTTATTATATTATTTTCTTTTATATTTTATCTTTAATTTTAGAATACACTTACACAAGCACACATATACACATGTACTCTTGTATTCATACTTACAAAAAAAAATAAAATTATTATATATGTATATATAAAAAAATTATTTAATTAGTATCGTCCCCTCTTTTCCTTTTTCATTGCGTTTATCCTCTGCGTGAATGCTTTGCTCTTCCTTTTTATTAAGCGTATTAGATCGGTGTAACATAAACATTCCCCAGTCTTGTTGCGCTCCAACTCTTTAGTCTTTATCAAGCCGCCAATGAATATAGAGTTGATAAGGTAAAATTCAAAATGGCTGATAGGAAAAATAAAAAGATAAAATTTTTATTCACTAAAGAGTGGATTTTAAAACACAAAAGTTTATGGAATCAATTTCCGGTTAGAAATGTGGGATTGTTATATGCTGAAGGATGGATCCTGAGGCACGAGTGCTTATGGGATCAGTTTCCAGTGGAGCTGGAAGAATTGCCGATCCCAGATTCGGATGGTAAGTAAAAGGAGGAAAAATAACATAGAAACAACTTTTCGGATTTAAAAGTCTATAGGCGCGCGCGTCATAATTAAAAGTTCCCTTTGTATTTTAGATTATAAATTATTGGAGTTAGTTCACTGGATAGAAAGCGCGCAAGATGAATTGTTGGCTTGCTGGATGGAATGGTATGTTTTTTATATTGACATTAATTTTATTTATTTTTTGTAATATGTATATATTGGATTTTTAATATTTGTTGTTAGATATAAGTATATACACTTACTGACAAAAGTTAAGAAACAAAATAATCGTTTGGTAACTACTGTATGTTCTTTATTTTCTGAGATACATAGATTGGAAGCAAAAATAGCATAAAGAGATAACATTTCATACATTAACATACTACAAGTTTTTTTTCGATTATACTTGTATAAAGACTACAATTAATATTGAGTCGAAGAAACGAAATAAAACTTTGTGACAAAAATTAGGAAACATAGTTTACTTAAATAACACAGGTATGCATGGTCCTGCGTTCTGGGAAACAAAAGTCGTTTCTTACGTAATTTTGCTCGCAATATCCGAATCTGGCCGCAGAATTACTCTATCACGTCAGGTTCCCGAGATAAATGGGTTGAAATAGCCAAAAAACAGCGATTTTGGCCATATTCATCCTATTCTTAATAACAAAGCAATTTTTTTTTCTTAAAAATACTCAATGGCATCTTAAAGTACTGGTTTTTATCTTGAAAATGAATTTTGGTTTTCAACAGTACGATTTTTGTTTGTTGAGATATTCTATTTCGAATGTAGAGAGTTTATAGTGCATTATAGCATAGCATTTTAGGCTAATAGATCACATTTTCAATTTCTGTAACCCTTCTTGTGGTGTGTGTCACAATTATCCTTGTGACACACACACACACACACACCTCAAGAAGGGTTACAGAAATTGAAAATGTGATCTATTAGCCTAAAATGCTATGCTATAATGCACTATAAACTCTACATTCGAAATAGAATATCTCAGCAAAAAAAATCGTACTGTTGAAAACCAAAATTCATTTTCAAGATAAAAACCAGTACTTTAAGATGCCATTGAGTATTTTTAAGAAAAAAAAAATTGCTTTGTTATTAATAATAAGATGAATATGGCCAAAATCGCTGTTTTTTGGCTATTTCAACCCATTTATCTCGGGAACCTGACGTGATAGAGTAATTCTGCGGCCAGATTCGGATTCTGCGAGCAAAATTACATAAGAAACGACTTTTGTTTCCCAGAACGCAGGACCATGCATACCTGTGTTATTTAAGTAAACTATGTTTCCTAATTTTTGTCACAAAGTTTTATTTCGTTTCTTCGACTCAATATTAATTGTAGTCTTTATACAAGTATAATCGAAAAAAAACTTGTAGTATGTTAATGTATGAAATGTTATCTCTTTATGCTACTTTTGCTTCCAACCTATGTATCTCAGAAAATAAAGAACATACAGTAGTTACCAAACAATTATATTGTTTCTTAACTTTTGTCAGTAAGTGTATATAACAGTCAATATAGTATTTGCTTGCGTGAAAGGAAAAGAAAAGAAGGAATTTAAAAGTCTATAAGCGCACGCGTAAAGAAGAAGGAGGAGTGAAGTAGGAAGCAAGTGAATAATAAAGTTCTTTCTTTTTGTTTTAGATTTTCCATCTGATGGAGTGTCGTTTTAAAATTTTATATATCTTTTAGTGTATTTTATATATTTATAACTGTTATTATTTTGAGGATACACATACATACACATACACATATGCTTATATTTACATTTACACATTTATAATAAAAGTTGTAATAATATAAAAAGGAATGTTTAATTGTGTTTGTCTTTTCCCTTTACAAGTTAATTTTTAGTATTAATTATATTAATTTGTTTTATTTTAATTATATATATATTTACTATATTTTTTTTATTTATTTATTTATTTTATATTAAATTTAACATTATATATAGTATCCCTATTAAGTGGTAGTATGGATGATTCCGGAATAATAAATTAAAGATAATTGGTAGTGTTAACTCTTACCAATTTGATTTCGTTATTTTATTATTTGTTAGTATAATTTTAGATACAAACGTGTGAGGTATTAGCATAGTTGCTTATTTTATATGTATGTGTTAGGCATTTTTTATTTCTAGAGCGCTTCGTGTTGTTTATTTCACGCTATCACTCGCAGAAGTCTTTGCGTCATCCCCTTTTCCCACCTGCGAGCGCAGAATTGTATAAACGTTTCTCAGTATACGTCGCGTTGCAGTGAAGTGCAGTTGAAAAAAAGGTGAAGTGAATTATGGCTGTAAGAGAGGAACAAATTAAACCTATAAAAATTGGGTTTAATGACTTATCGGTTGAGATAAAATTTACGTCAACGGTGGGTGATATTGGTTTATAAATTTTAGTATTGTTTGATAGACGGCACAAAATTATATCTTTCAGCACGTAATGTAGACAATCACAACTTTATTATGTAATAAAATTAAATTAAAATATATATACAAGATTATTTACAGAGATCTATAACTGATTAATTATTGCAATTAACCGATAGTACGATTCGCGAGCGCGAACGTTCGGGCTTTGAGAAGCAAGCGACTTCTAGAAAAGCTGAGAAAAGCTGAGACGAGTTTAACTGCGATAGGTTGCGAGTGTAAAAGCGATCTGCCCGGATTTGTGCGGCGGGCGAGTTAATATAGGCAGTTTTTTCTGGAAAGGTCCAGATTTCTCGAGACTATCAAAGTTTATTTTGTAGGGTGACTTTCGTTGTTGTCTGCTGACTAAAGAGGCTTCATCTGTCGATGTCTGTCAATGTTTGACGATTTATGATCCCTAATATTGACAGCTTTGTTGTGAAGCATGAAAGATAGAACAACAACGAAAGTCACGCTAAGAATTATTTTCTGACAAATAATGACATGAGGCGAAGAGTTCCTCGAAAAGAAATTAATCTTATAATCGAGTAAAAAAAATGAGAAAATGAATTAATTTCAAGTCGTTTTGAACATGCCGCCAGCCTCGCTAGCGGCTGCTAGCGAAACTGGTAGCGCTAGCGCTGTGGATCGTGATGGCGGATGAGCACGTGCGAGGCCGCGCGATTACCGTAAGTGTCTCGCGTTGGCGTTATGTCGATTGTATGTGTGATTTCGTGAGTTGCATAATGTGCGTGGAGTTCATGAAGATGCAGCTGTGTGAGCAAGTGACATGTGCGTGGATACTGAAGATGGGTTCTGCTTCACAAGCGTGAGTATTGAGAGCGTGCATGAAGTGGAATGGACCGATGACAGGTGAGGTTATGATTTGTTTACACTTGTTTACATATTCTATTTTTGCATGTGGTTAACAATAATATAAGAGATTGATCGAAAGAACAAAAGGGGGAGACCACATGTAAAGAGTCTCATCAGCGGTGGCGGGTGATGCCGCACCGACCACGCGGTCAGCCCCTGGTGTCCTGGGCGTCTGAGGCGGCCGTCGGGAGGACGATTTTTGCCACCGGCCTCTTTAGGGTAGTGGTTGCGGTTCGCATTGTTACGACTCGTACTTCCCCGTCGTCGCCGGGATGGAGAGCCGTGTGCGGGCCAACGGCCACTTGCCTGGCGGAGTTTGTTCGCTGCGCATGATGCAGAGATCGCCGATGCGAGGCGCAGCATCTGTTCTCCACCACTTTGGTCGTGCAGCGAGGGTGTGCAGATACTCGCGTGACCACCGCTGCCAGAAATGGTCGCGCATCTGCTGGAGGTATTGCCATCGCGAGAGACGGCCAGCTGGTTCCTCCACCAGCGAGGGTTCAGGCACGGCGTTCAAGGCTGTCCCGACAGAAAGTGGCCAGGCGTCAGTGCGTTCACATCGTCGGGATCGTCGTTGAGTGCGAGGATAGGTCTCGAGTTGAGACACGCCTCGATCTGTGCTAAAACCGTGCTCATCTCTTCGAAAGTTAGAGTCGACTCACCGATTACTCTTTTCAGGTGGTGCTTTACTGATTTTACGGCGGCTTCCCAAAGACCTCCAAAGTGCGGGGCGGCTGGCGGGTTAAAGTGCCACTGGACTCCGTCGTTGCTGAGTAGGCTGGCCAGATGCGCGTCGCCCCTGACCGCGTTCTGGAAGAAGGCACGTAACTGCGAGTCGGCGCCTACGAAGTTCGTCCCTCGGTCGCTGTAGAGGGCTTGGCACAGCCCTCTGCGCGATACGAAGCGACGGAACACTGCGAGGAACGCGTCGGTGCTGTACTCCGAGACCACTTCCAGGTGGACAGCCTTGGTGCTGAAGCACACAAAGATGGCCAGGAACGCTTTGTATGCCCGGTGGCCGCGCCCCTTTGTCGTCCGCAACTGGATTGGTCCCGCGTAGTCGACCCCCGTGTGGGTGAAGGGTCTTGAGGCTGTGACTCGAGGTCGTGGCAAGTTTCCCATTGCCGTCTTTGGGGATGCCGCCCGCCATCGCACGCACTTTACGCATCGATGTACGTGCCGCTTGACCGCTGCTCGCCCGCCTGGGATCCAATACCGCTGCCGCAGTGTTCCAAGCGTAAGCTGCACGCCGCCGTGCATCGTCCCCCGATGACAGGCGTCGATGACCAGTGCGGTGAAGTGAGAGGCTGCTGGCAGAATCACCGGGTGTCTCTCGTCAGGACTCAGTAGCGAGTGCTTCAGCCGTCCTCCCACTCTCAGTAGCCGGTCGTCGTCGAGGAAAAGAACTAACCGGAGGAGCGGACTGCGGCCAGCCAGCGGTCGATCTTTTGCCATGGCCTTGAGCTCTGCGAGGTACCATGCCGCTTGCACTCGACGGATCCATGTTCGCCGCGCTCCTTCCAGTTCCTGTGGGCTTAACGTAGGACCTGTAACAGAGGATGGTCGTCGGGTTCGCAGCGCACCGAGCCATCGAAGGCACCAGGCAGTGATGCGGAGCAGACGGTGAAGCGACGAGTAGCGCTGCAACAGGAGGATGTCGTCCTCGGGTTCAGCGGTGGCGGTGAACACGCGAGCGCGTCGTTCCGGCAGCTCTTCCTCTTCGGTGGCGGGTGTTCCGCGTGGAGGCCAGTGGGGGCGATCGTTGAGCCATGACGGGCCCTGCCACCATAGCGGGTGGCTCAGCAACTCCTTGGGTGAGAGCCACCGTGTCGCGCAGTCCGCGGGATTATCCTGGCTCGGGACGTGATGCCACCGTGCATCCGGAAGTGTTCGCTGGATGTCGGCGACCCGGTTGGCCACAAAGGTCTTCCATCTGGATGGATGGCCGCGTATCCAGGCAAGGGCCACGGTGGAATCAGACCATAGGTGCGTCCGGGCGTCGGTCAGCTCCATCGTCCTCTGGACGTGACTGACCAATTTGACCAGGAGAGCCGCGGCGCAGAGCTCCAACCGCGGTAGGGACACCTGGCGAATCGGCGCGACTTTAGTTTTAACCGTCAGCAGGAGCGGCTCGCTGGCGATCTCGTCGGGGCGTACTCTCGCGTAAACGGCCGCCGCGTATGCACGCTCGGACGCGTCTGCAAAGCCGTGCAGCTACACACGCGTGTCTCCTTGTTTCGTGTGAAGCCAGCGAGGAACGCGGATCTCTCCGAGTACGGGAAGCTCCTCCTGAATCCGCAGCCACGCCTGCTCGTCACCAGATGTCACGGGCTCGTCCCAGTCGAGGTGCTGCAACCACATTGATTGAATAATTATCTTGGCCTTTATTATCACCGGAGAGAGTCACCCCAGCGGGTCGAACAGCCTGTCTGTCAATGTTTGACGATTTATGATCCCTAATATTGACAGCTTTGTTGTGAAGCATGAAAGATAGAACAACAACGAAAGTCACGCTAAGAATTATTTTCTGACAAATAATGACATGAGGCGAAGAGTTCCTCGAAAAGAAATTAATCTTATAATCGAGTAAAAAAAATGAGAAAATGAATTAATTTCAAGTCGTTTTGAACAAGTATTTATGACAATAATTTGAAATTGAGTTAGCGTTCTGTGTTTTTTCAGACTTTCGGAGGTGTTAAGATCAAGGGTTTTATTAACATTCATCACAGAGAGATGATAAAATTTGCACGTACTATACACAGATTGGAGTTAAGCTATTTATGGGGCGAATCCCCATCAGGCCAGGATCGGGCCTTATTGGACGATTTTGAATACGAGGATATTTTCAATCTGCGAGGCCTATTCGGGATGGATGAGGAGCCGCTCTACGACAAAGAACCGGTAAGCAAGAGAATTGAGAAGGTACTCGTTAGTAAAATTCTTTTTATTTTACTATTGTTTTATTCTTTCAGTATTTTGAAGATTTACAGTTATTTGGTTACATCAGTATTGCTCACAGGGAGAGAATTAGATTTCGAAGGAGGATACATAGGATGGGGTTAGATAGATTGTGGGGTGAGACTCCTGTGGGTCGGATGTGGGCCAGCTCATTTGGTATCACATACGATGATACTTTTAACCTGCGCGGTTTATTTGGAGTTGATGAGCCAAAGGGAATGCCCAGGGAAAGAGTACCGTATACCTTGGAGGAATTATGGGCTCATTGGTCGGAAGTTGGTGAGTCTTTTTAATTAATTGTGTTCGGTTATATTTGTTAATGAAAAAATTTTTATTCTGTATTCTAGATTATCCGTTTGCGGGAGACCACTATTAGATTTTAATTGGTCACTAGAAATTATTCGTTCGGAGAGAGAGATGGATTAAATAACATAATAGTAAGTTCCCTTTTTTAAAGTTTAATTATAATAAGAAATGGTAGTAATAGAGGATTAATAATACGCATTGTTCCAGATTATCGGGCGGAGATTAGATGTCTTTAATTGCCTTCGGTGCCTGGTCGGGTTTCTAAAAAGAGCCCCTCTGCGAAACGCATATATACGTACATTATAATTATATAATTTTTATTTCCCTTTTTCTTATTTTAATCTCTATTTTATGCATATTTCCTCATATATATATCCACGGACAACACACACACACACATTCTTGTATTTTACAAATACACTTTAAAAATAAAAGGGTTATAGAATGTATGTACACAATTTTGATTGTGTTCTTCCCTTCTTTAGTAATATAATTAAATTTTTTTATTTTTTGTTCATTTTAAAATTTTTTTCCTTTTTCTTACATGGAAATAAGTATAGGTAAATAATTATAATATGTTAAATTCAATATTAAGGTATTAAATATTATTCATTAGTTAGTAGATTTAATCGAGGCGCATGTACAGTTCTATGCATAGTATGAGTAAGTTTTAGAAATATTAATCGGGTAAAGTTATTAATTCGTTTTTATTCAGGCAATTTATAAATTTAACCTTTTAACACTAATTTTTATTCATATTAATAATATTCATTCTTCTTTTCTCTCCTATATGCATGTAGGCTTACGCTCGAGCATGCATGCACCGGCGTCGCTGATCCAGGATTGACCGGATGCGCATGCGCAGGACGGAATCAGGTGCATTGTGAATGCATTGCACTACTACATTGTAGCATTTGATATATATATATTATTATTAGATATTTTTTTTATTAATTTTTTATTTTGTAAAACTTTTATATTTCTTGGTTAGCTGCTATATGCTATAGAAATATGATATTATTAAAGACTTTATCATCCGCTAAAAGTAATGGATTAGTAATAATTAATATTAATGTCTTTAGCGTTTATTATATTATTATCATCTTAATTAGTTTTTCATATACTTATAAAGGTTTCGATAGAAATTAATATTCGTTATAGTAGTCATCTATCTTATTCATTATTATTTTTTTCTCTTTTTTTTCGTACATATGTATATATACTGTTTTTAACAAAGCAAGCGATTACTAGTTTAGTTAAAAATATTCAGTTATAAATAAATATTTGCATTAAACTTGTCTGTAATTGATATTCTTTTCTAAATATTGAATACTAATTGTCAATTAAAATGCTTAGAATGCGTCTTAACGAACGTTTTATTAGCTAGGTCAGAAGTATTAAATTTCAATTATATAGGTCAGGGATATTGAAAGCAGACGACATTGACTATCGTTTACGTTGCTGGTTAGGTCGGACAGAGACCGAAAATAGAGTGTCTGTCTTTTAACTGAACCGCTGAATGAATTCGCAGGTACGTGATGCGCGCTAGTATACATTATCTCTTGCTGTCGGGCATTGCTCGTGTCTTGACGCGTCTCAATTCTGACGTCACTGAGGACTTCGCCTTCAAAGGCGTATTCAAGCAAATAATTGTGCATGACCATACGTCTAAGTTCAAGGGAATAAAATCGCTTTGCCTGTAGGCGTGTGGTTTACACCCATGATCTAACTCTGAATGGAGAAGGATGAAAATATCATGATTTCGATGCCCAGCTGTTGCTCCCAGAGATTAATTGCAATAATTTATTCACAATTAAACTTATATTTAATGTTTGGTTATATATAGTAAAAGATGTATTTATAGTAGAATTCTAAATAAGCTATTTATAGCGTTTTTTTTTTTTTTTAATAATATTGTAAGAAGGTATTTATTGGTTATTGACTAGTAAACTCGTCCTGTTATTGAGTTAATATATTTATTATACATATTTAGTAGTTATAGTTACAGTTAGTAAATGTAGCTTAATTATGACTTATTATTAGTGTATATAATATAAATGAATTCATGAAGTACTAGACTATTAGTAAAATAATGATCGTCAAAGTAATTATATTTTACGGGTGTTAAGATTGCGGTTCTTCGGAATGGACTATGATTTCCGATCCGTTTTCATCGTATACAGAAAGATTTAAAAGTCTTGCAGCGTAAATATCTATTGCTAAGGATGTAATTTCATAGGGGTAAAAGTTTTTATAATTAACAATAAACTGTACGTAGGCTCTGAAACATTTATCACATCGCAAAATTGACCGTACGAGCATCATTTTTTTTTCGCATTGACAGGCCTGCGTGATTAATGTTCCGTCTACTAGTCCGTGTCTCGAAGTTAACTTGTAATCTCTTGGTCGGTTGCGTTGATAACATCGGATACAAATTCTATCGTTTCCCAATTCATAATTTAATATTCGTATACATTTTATATCGTATATATTCGGTAGCGCTCTAAATAGAGGAGGTGATTTATATTTATACCTTTTTCGAATGCACATTTTGAATTATTAATGGAAATACGCGCGTTAGATTAGAAATTTATTTGTTCTCCTGCGATATATAATATTATAGGATTGCCGTAATCGTCGATATCTTCTCCTCTTGTTTCAACCTTTGTTAAAAAATCCAAATGCTCTCGAGCACAAACACTGCATTTGCGAAGGGGTCTTAGTCTTAAGACAGAGGCTGAACATAAGTAACATAAAACTATTGGTTTTGGGAGTCCGTCTGAGATGAAATGATAATATAAGAGGAAATAAAGCAGCTTATCAAATATAGGAGGAAATTCATGATAGCAAGAGTAGCATAGGATAGAGCTGTTATCTACTTTAAGATATCCCAGGACCTTGCCGCAATAACCAAAGCGCAGCTGGTGATACGCTGTTAATGAAGGTAGTGATGCTTTATGTCCTGGAATAACAAGTCGTTGGCGATGCCAACACATCTGTAACCAAAGAATATATACATTAGTTTCATCCCGGTTCGATATGAGCGATTTTTAATTTATTGATATGTACGATTCGGGGTTTATTTTTTACTATAATTTTAACATTATTTAAAGGTAGAATTTCTACGACTTCATGAGGACCAGTATATTGATCAGAGAATTTCCCTTTTGTAGGTTCTTTTAACAAAAATACTTGTGATCCTACTTGGAAATTTTGTGGATTAGTTCTGCGGTCGTAATAACGTTTACTTCTTTCTTTAGCATTTATGAGGTTTTTACGTGCGTCTTCTTGAGCATCGTAAATTTTATTGAATAAATTGGTCAAGTAATCTTGATAAGTAATTTCCAAATTTTCGTCTATTGGAATATGAACAAAAGGTAATCGTGCTATTCGGCCAAAAACTAATTCATAGGGCGGATATTTAGTGCCTTCATGAACACTAGTATTATATGAAAACATTGACATATTGATATAATTGTCCCAATTTCTTTCCTTTTGGATTTGAGTTTTTAAATATTCGATTAGTACGTGATGCGATCTCTCGATCGAGCCATTAGATTGTGGCCGATACGCAGTAGTTTTAAAATGCTGAATATTAAATTTCTTCGTCAAACATCGCATTAATGCGGAGAGAAAATTAGTTCCCTGGTCTGTAAGGATGGCCTTGGGAGCGCCGTATATACAAATGAAATTCTTAGTAATTGCATCAGCTATAGATAAGGCGGTAGCGTCTCTTAATGGGACAGCTACGGAGTATTTAGTTAATAAATCTTGCATGGTTAGTATGTATTGATTTCCAGAGGGGGTGATCGGAAGAGGGCCTACAATATCAAGAGAGACTTTATCAAATGCAGCGCCGGGTGTATCCGTGATTATCATGGGTTGTTTTGTTTTTATTCGCGTTAATTTTTTCAATTGACATTGGCGACATCTTTGAATAAAATTTTGTATATCTTTTTTCATTGTATTCCAATAATAATGGGGTCTTAGTCGCTTGTATGTTTTAGTAACACCTTTGTGACCACCGTGAGCCGAAGAATGGTTTTCAGTTATGAGAGCTTCGCGTCGTTCGGCGGAAGGGGTTTGGACTAGATTTTTGCAAACAGTGATACAAACAAGTTGTTTCTTTAAATATTTGTAAAATTGATTTATTACATAATGCCATGGTAGGTCGTCGAAATAGTCGGTTTGTCTAACACTGAAAGAAGTTATTTCCAATTCTATTATTGCATCTAAGAGAGAGCGCATACAATTTTTTAAAGTTTGTGGTTTCAATCGCGAGTGATTGTTTAATCTTATAGGAATAGATATTAAAGTTTTAGATTTGACTGTTTTTATGTTTACTCTTTCGAACGTGAGATTTTCATAAACTGGTAACAAATTTGCTTCTTGATATTCTCTAGCGCCGTTATCAAAAGGGGTTCCATTTACACTAATAAAAATTATGTGGTTGTCGTATTGTTTTAATAAACTATCGCGGCTTTCTGTTATTAAAAGTTGGTCGGTGTCTCGGCGTTCTTCACCAGGGTCAATTATTTCTTCATATTCATTATAAATTTCGTCTAAGTTTGCGCTTCCTTCGTCGTCGTTGATTTCGTCACAATCACTAGGGTATTCTTCTATAGTTACGTTTGTTCTATTTGGATTCAGGCTGAGTGGGGCGACATTTATTGGAAGATTTATTGTATCGTTATTTGGAGCAGAAATACTGGGTTCAGGTTCAGGTTCAGTTTCAAGGAGGAAAACTGGTTTAGCAAAAAATAAAAATAAAGGAACAATACAGTTAACGGGTGGATTTCTGGATAATGCATCAGCGTTATGATTTAAACTTCCCTTTTTATATTGTATATCGTAATCATATTTAGCCAATTTTGTTCTCCATTTCCATAACCAAGAAGAAGGATCTTTAATGGAATGAAGCCAGATTAAAGGTTTATGATCGGTTACGATCGTAAATTTTTTACCGTATAAATAAGGTCGAAAATGATTGGTACAATAAATTATTGCCAAGCATTCTTTTTCAATAGTAGAATAATTTAGTTCGGCGGTATTTAATACACGAGAAGTATAAGCAATAGGTAAATCTTTTCCAATTTGTCCTTGGCTAAGTACTCCTCCGATAGCATATCCGGATGCATCGGTTGTTAAAATAAAAGGTTTAGTAAAATCTGGATATTGGATTACTGGTTCAGAACATAGGGAGAATCTTAAAATATTAAATGCTTCTGTTTGACGTTGTTGCCAATTAAATGTGTTATTTTTCTTTAATAAATCAGTTAATGGTTTAGCAATTTTAGAAAATTGTGGAATAAATCGCCTATAATATCCGGCTAGTCCTAAGAATTGCTTAATATTTTTCTCATTTTTAGGTATAGGGAATTCGGCTATAAATTTTATTTTATTTGGATCGGGTTTAACTCCATTTGCTCCGATTATATGACCAAGATACGCTACTTCGTGGCGCAAAAATTCGCATTTGTCTGGTTGTAATTTTAGATTCGCGTTTCTCAATCTTTGCATTAGTTTATTAAATTTGATGTCGTGTTCTTTTAATGATCTCGCGTAAATAACTATATCGTCCATGTACACAAATAATTCGTTGCCTTGTGAACCGGAAAGGACGTTATCCATTAATCTTTGAAAAGTAGCGGGAGCATTTTTTAAACCGAATAGCATTCGTTTAAATTGATAATGACCGTAAGGAGTTGAAAACGCGGTTTTTGGAGCATCTTTAGGTGCCATTGGAATTTGATGAAAGCCGGAGGCTAAATCGAGAACGGAAAAATATTTAGCTGATCCTAATTGATCGAGGATATCGGTTATATTTGGAAGAGAATAGGCGTCTCCTATGGTTTTTTCGTTTAGACTACGATAATCAATAACCATTCGCCATCTCTTATTACCTTGGGAATCAGGTTTCTTCGGTACTATCCATACAGGAGAGTTGTAAGGAGAGATAGAATATTCAATTAAATCATTGGATAATAGTTCGTTAACTTGTTTGTCAATTTCGTCCTTGTGGACGGGAGGATATCTATATTGTTTCGTATGGATGGGCATTTCATTAGTAGTTGGTATAGAATGTTGAGTAGCATTCGTAGCTCCGAGATTATCGTCAGGGAGATGGAATCTATCAGAATGATTAAGGATTAGCGATTTAACATTATCTAGCTCCTCGGAGTTCAAATGTTCTAATCGCAAAAGCTGCATAACAGCAGAGGTACGGGGACAAGGGATTTCTTTGTCAAGAAAGTTTGCTGGAATTGTATTGTTGCGTCCGTCCCTGGTCTTTCATCCCCTGAACATCATCCTCTGAGCGTCATCGGTTTCATCCCTTGAGCATCATCGTTAAGGGGGTTGTTTATTGACAACCGCCTTGTCGTTGTTTTTCGGCGACATCTTAGTTTTGGTCGAGCTGTCAACTCGAACGGACGTGTCTTGACCAGAGAGTATTCTTCTATTCTCTCGTGTGCATATTTATTGTATTTTCGCTGCGTCGTATATTAAAGTCATTGCATTCATAACGAGAGTATATTTATTTCGCGAGCCGCGAGTGAGTGAGAGTGAATGTGAAAGACGTCTTTTGCGAGATATCGCAAAAGGACGCAACATTTTGGGGGCTCGTCCGGGATCGAACGAACGTGCCGACGTACTGAAAACATCATGATGCATTCCCCGAGGATTACCCGATCGCAAGCTTCGTCTCGAGCGACCGTGAGCGGCGAGGAAGCGGCGGAACAAACGCCGATGGAAGCAGACTTATTACGGACTGCGATGGAGGAGATCCGGCAGCTGCAGGAGGAGCGTCGTCAACAACAGATACGCTTCGAAACTGTATTGCAGCAGCGTGACGAGGAGCTGCGCCGATTGGAGCAGAGGATCTTCACACGCGAAAGAGAGCTAAGTCCCTCCAATAATAGAGCTTCCGGAGACTCGGGATCGCGTTCTGATAACATTAGAGAAAATCGAGAAAATCACGTTCGCACGGATTTAGGTTTTAAATTAAAGCCAGATACGTTCGACGGAACGGTATCGCTAAGAGAATATTTTTCTCAATTCAATTTAATTGCTCGGGCGAACGGGTGGGATGACTCAACAAAGACTGTTGCTCTCGCTTCGTGTTTGAGAGGAAAAGCGCGTGCCGTTTTAGAGACAGTTCAAGATGTGTCTCATTTAGAATTCGCGGAATTAAAATCGAAACTTGAATTACGATTTGGGGAGGGATATTTATCTCAAAATTTTTACGTCCAATTTACCAATAGAAAACAAAAATTCGGTGAAGATCTGGCTGCGCTGGGTTCCGAATTAGACAGATTAGTTCGTCTCGCATATCCCGAGTGTCCGCATGAAGTTCGGGACAAAATCGCCTGCGCACAATTCATTTCGGCGATTTTTGATAATTTTGTGAAGCGAACGCTTCAATTAGAAAATATTACATCTTTGAGTGTCGCAATAGAAAGGGCAAAAACGATAAAAATGATTCAAGGGGAGGGATTTGAAAAGAAGAGAGGAAATTTTAATAAAAATTTCAATGAAAAGAAAGACGCGGCGCAGGGAGGTAAGACGGAAGGCGAGCGAGAGGGGAAAGAAAAACAAGGGAATTTTAGAAAGAAAAATTGGCAAGGCAGCAAATTTGGCGCCGGCCGTAAAGAGTGTTGGACGTGCGGGAAAGTCGGACATTTTCGGTCTGATTGTCCGGAGGAAAAGGGAAACTCGGGTTAGCCGAGCTGTGCGGGGGAGGTTCGGCTCGCGAAAAAGATTCCCCGGGAATTAATTTTAATGTCAATAGTATAAGGACTAATTTAAATCATTTTATTTATGAAGGAAAGATTAATGGAAAAAAGTGTTCTTTCAAGGTAGATACGGGCTCCGATGTATCTATTGTGAATAGTAAAATTGTTAATAAAGAGAATAGTGTTCTTAAAAGAAATATTAATTTAAAATATCCCACTAAAGAGAAAGTTCCTGTTAAATTTCAAACCGAGGTTAGAGTTGAATTAGGAAGATTTTCTTTAAATATGCCCATGATTGTTGCAGAAATTAGTGATCAATGTTTGTTGGGAGTAGATTTCTTGAAAATGGTCAATTTAGAAAACGTGTTTGAATCAGCCTTTAGAGTTTCTGGATTAGAAGGAAAAATAGCTAGAATTGAAAAGTCTTCAGAAAGAGTTCCAGTTCCCTTGAAAGAACTCTTCGATAACAATTCAAAAAAATTGAATAATTTGGAAAAAGAGAATTTTATTGAATTTTTAAAAGAATTTGAAAATGTATTTTCCGAACATATTGTTGCGGGAAATTGCAACTCGGTTGAACATGTCATAAATGTACAAGATTCTCTCCCCATCAAACAAGTTCCCCGTAGAATTCCGATCCATATGAGAGAGGAAGTGGAAAACAATATAGAGGAAATGAAAACACGTGGAGTGATTGAAGAATCTCAGAGTCCATGGGTTTCCCCTGCTGTAATGGTGAAAAAGAAGGACGGTTCTATAAGATTCTGTGTTGACTATCGAAAGTTGAATGCGGTGACTATAAAAGATTCTTACCCCCTTCCTCGAATTGATGAAATTCTTGACCAATTAGCAGGTAATTCTTGGTTTTCTACGCTTGATCTTAAAAGTGGGTATTGGCAAATAAAAATCCGTCCGGAAGACAAAGAGAAAACGGCTTTTTCAATTGGCAAAGGACTTTGGCAATTTACGGTTATGCCCTTTGGTTTGTGTAACGCCCCTGCAACGTTTGAAAGATTAATGGAGAAAGTTTTACGAAATTTGATATCAAAAATTTGTCTCGTTTATTTAGATGACGTAATAATTTTCGGAAAAACTTTTACTGAAATGATTAATAATCTCAAAATTGTATTTTCAAGATTAAAAGAAGCAAATTTAAAGATCAATCCAAAGAAATGTATTTTATTTGAAAATAATGTAAAATATCTTGGTCATATTGTTTCTGCGGAGGGTGTTACTACAGATCCTGAAAAGATAATAGCCGTGAAAGATTGGCCGGTTCCCCATACAAGAAAACAATTGCGTAGTTTTCTCGGATTTTGCTCGTATTATAGAAAATTTGTAAAAGGTTTCTCTTCTTTAGCCAAACCTCTGTATACATTAACAGAGAATAAAGTCAAGTTTGAGTGGGAAGAAAAATGTCAAGAGGCGTTTGAAAAATTAAAATCATTATTAAGTTCTTCTCCAATTCTTTCTTTTCCAAAAGAAGAAGGTGAATTCATTTTAGATACAGACGCCTCAAATATAGGGATTGGAGCAGTTTTGTCACAAAAACAAGATGGAAGTGAAAAAGTGATTGCGTATTTTAGTCGTGTGCTTAGTAAATCAGAACGGAATTATTGTGTCACTCGTCGTGAACTTTTGCCGATTGTAGATTCTATTAAATTTTTCCGCCATTACCTTTTAGGACGGAAATTCTGGATTCGTACAGACCACATTTCGTTACGATGGCTTATGTCTTTCAGAGATCTAGAAGGACAATTGGCTCGATGGCTGGAAAGGCTCCAACAGTACGAATTTGAAATTATTTATCGAAAAGGACTTTCTCACCAAAATGCCGATGGATTATCCAGACGATTGTGTGAGTTGAGCGGCTGTGGATATTGCTCCAGAGTGGAGAAGATGTCTGATATAGACAAGACAGTCGCTCGAATTGTACTGGAAGGCAAGAATCTTGAAGAATGGCGTCAAGCACAACGAATGGATTTGAGTATTTCGTTCGTATTACAAGGAAAAGCAGCAGGACAGAGACCATCTCGTTCGCAAATTCCTGTTGGAGATATCCCAGCACAAATTTATTGGTCGTATTGGGACTCATTGGTCTTAAAAGATGGAATTCTTTATAAAAGATGGGAAGCTCCGAATCTCAAATCCAGTTTTCTTCAACTGGTAGTTTCTCGAAGTCGAGTAAAGGAGATTTTGGAGCAGGCACACGATTCTCCGTCGGGAGGACATTTTGGGGTAAACAAGACTTTAGAGAAGATTCGAAAACGATTCTTTTGGGCGACTTGTAAGCAAGATGTAGAAGAATGGTGTAGGACGTGTAAAATTTGTGTTTCAAAGAAAGGTCCCTTAGGAAAAGGAAAATCCCCTCTTCAAATTTATAACGTTGGATCTCCGATGGAAAGGGTACAGATGGATATCATTGGTCCTCTTCCATTGACCATATCAGGGAATAAATACCTACTCGTCATTGTAGATTGCTTCACGAAGTGGGTGGAAGCCTTCCCTGTGAAAAATATTAGAGCCAAGACGGTAGCTGAGATTTTTGTTAGCCAATTTGTCTCCAGGCATGGGGTGCCCATGGAAATTCATACAGATCAAGGAAAAAATTTCGAGTCCCGATTATTTTCTGAATTGATGCGTCTTCTCGGAATCAGGAAGACAAGAACAACTGCTCTGCATCCCCAATCTGATGGACAGGTTGAGCGTCAGCATCAGACAATAATAAATTATCTAGCCAAATATGTCTCAGAAAATCAGAAGGATTGGGATCGATGGATTTTTATGTTTCTGTTGGCGTACAGATCTTCGAAGCATGAGACCACAGGAGTGACCCCTGCAGAGTTATATTTTGCTCGAGAGCTCAGGTTACCTGTGGATTTGTTGCAAGGAAGTCCGAGATTTAATGAAGACAGATTACCTCCGGATAAAAATTTTGTAGAAGATTTAAAGGAAAAATTAGAAGAGATTCATTCTGGTGTCAGAGAGCGAATGGTTTTAAAATCCTTGCAAATGAAGGCTCGCTATGATCAGAAAGCTAGAGGAGTTCTTTTTCAGGAGAGAGAGAGAGTCTGGCTATATAATCCTCATAGGAGTAAAGGAAAAGCTCAAAAATTACAAAGTAATTGGGAAGGTCCATATTTGATAGTGAAGAGATTAAGTGAGGTAGTTTATTGTATTCAGAAGACATCTCGTCACAGGAAGAAAGTAGTTCATGCAGATCGATTAGCTTCTTTTCTTGAAAGAACCTTAAAGTAGAATAAATCGGAGCCCGGAAAATATCTAGCTTATAGATTGTTATTGTTAAACGAATAACATATTAGGTAGAATAAATTGCGTGTAATATTAAGTAATATTAAGTTACTGCGTAATGTATTTTCTCTTTTTAGAGTCTTTGTCCTGGAAGGAAGTCTGCCTAAAAAAAAAAGAGATTCTTGATCGTGGCGGTTGAGCTAAACATCGAGCTAAACCTTTCCGGAAGCTGAACATCGAGCTGAACTTTTCTAGGACGGAGAGATTTTCACTGGCCGAACATCGAGCTGAACTTTATCGAGCCGTTCCTTCCTAGAAGAGAAGGACATTTTCACTCTAAGAAGACTGCCTCGCCCGCGGTTTTTGATCCGTGGTTTTCCAGCGGGACGTTGGGTAAATGCCGAGGCAGGGACTTGGGCAGTCCACGAGGGACGATGGGTCCACGGTAGTTACCCCTCCCCCTTGTCCGAAGATCTTAGAAAATAAGAAGTCACAGGGAGACTAGGATATGAAGAACGTTGAAGATTTGTCAAGTGATTCACTGAAAGTCGATTGGGACCAACGGAGGCGCTCGGTAACCTGAGGCAGCAGCCCAGGGTAGAGCAAGAAGTCTTGTCGGTACCCGGAGTCAACAGAAATATGTGCGGATGGTCATCTGAGTCCAAAATGGTGAGCTGTTCGGTAACCTGAGGCAGCAGCCCAGGATAGAACAAGGAAGTTCATCGGGGCTTTGGAATCGACATCGAAGTACATTTGTTGAAATGGAATCAACGAAGAAAATCAGCAAAGAAGCAGCTCCCATTACTGATTGTCGGGACGACAATCTTGAAGGAAGGGGGCAGTGTTGCGTCCGTCCCTGGTCTTTCATCCCCTGAACATCATCCTCTGAGCGTCATCGGTTTCATCCCTTGAGCATCATCGTTAAGGGGGTTGTTTATTGACAACCGCCTTGTCGTTGTTTTTCGGCGACATCTTAGTTTTGGTCGAGCTGTCAACTCGAACGGATGTGTCTTGACCAGAGAGTATTCTTCTATTCTCTCGTGTGCATATTTATTGTATTTTCGCTGCGTCGTAAATTAAAGTCATTGCATTCATAACGAGAGTATATTTATTTCGCGAGCCGCGAGTAAGTGAGAGTGAATGTGAGAGACGTCTTTTGCGAGATATCGCAAAAGGACGCAACAGTATTATCTTGAATTCTTTCGAAATATAAAGAATTATCAATAGATGGATTGAAATTACTATAGATCGCTAGGGTCCCTCGGGGCGCGGCGATATGATCTGAATTATTTTCAGAATTCAATAAATTATTGTAGATCATAGAATGCCCTAAGGTTTCAGTGATATCATTGGAATAAGAGTGAGAAGTTAAAGTTTCGTTGCATTCATTGACGTAAGGATTATTAGTCGTCTCATTCCCTCGGGCTTCAACGACACCGCCCAGGATCGTGGATCCTTTAAGCGTATCCGCAAAATCAAAATCTTGCAATTCGATAGGGGAAATTTCTACATTGTAATCATTTTCGGTAATATTGAAAATGGGTAAATAAGCCTTACCATTTACATTATTGACAATTGCTTCTCCGAAATAAACGTTTTCCGTTAACGTATAACGCGGTATATATCCGTATTGTTTTTCGGAATTAGCAATATTAACGCAGAGAGGCGATACAGATCGCTTTTTAATATGAGCGTAAATTGTTTCTGAGAAGGGAATGCTAGAGTCATCATAATGTAAGAGTTTATTTTTATAATCTATGCTAGCTGATCGTTCTTTTAAAAATATGTTTCCCAAAATTCCGTCTTGAGGGAAACTAACCGTATCAGAAACTACGTGAAAGTTAGTAGGTAAACTGAGTAAGCATATAGTAATAGAACCAAGAGTAGAAACTGGTTCGGAAGATATGCCTTGAAGAGTCAGGATTTTTTTGTCATTTAAAACTGAGTTTTGATTTATAAAGCGTTGTTTTATAAGATTAACACCAGAGCCTGAATCGATCATAAAGGAACATTTATCCTTTAAATCTGGGGAAGTAAGAATGACAGAAGATAAACTGCTCTGTTTTGCTTTTTCGTCTATTCTTCCAACACAGGAGATGGGACAGGAGTCGGGTTTTGCGGTAATACAATGGTTACCGGAGTGCGTTGTGGAGGAGAAGGGCGCCCCGTCGGGAAGTCGTTCCGTCGGGCGCCGCTCATTGACGGAACACTCTGTATGTTTCCCGAATTTTTAGCGTTATTATTATAAGGTTGCGAAGTTGACGGATTATTTCCGATAGACTGTCTATATGCGAGTTTGCGACATTCATCAATGAGATGTCCAGTGGTTTTGCAATAACGACAAATCTTTTCAGTAGGGTAATTCGGTCCATGTTTTCCCGGAATTAGCGGTTTTATAAAAGGAGTTATATTATTTCGTGAAAATTGTGGTTGAGTAGATGATTGCGGATTATAATTTGTATAAGGTTGAGGATGTGGGAGTTTATTTAAAAAATCTGCGCGAGGAGAAAAATTAGATTTATAAAACGGCACGGGTCGTTTACGCGCATTTCCGCTTCTAGAGTTTTCGAAAGTTGTATTGCAGATACGAAAGCGTCTTCAAATGAATGAGATTTTTCTAATTTAACTCTGATTAAGAGGTCGGAAGGAAGACCGTTAATAAAACTAGTAGTGACATTGTGTTCAATATTTTCTTTTGTAATTTCATCGATAAATCCGTTAGTGTTAGTTTCTCCGTCGAGTATAGCTGAGCGTAATTCTTTTACTCTCTCTATGTAATCAAAGATATTCTCATTAGGCTTCATATAAATATTTGCCAATTCACCGCGATATTGATCTACGGACTTGTTAGGACCGAAAACTCTTTTTAATTGTCTTGTCAATTCAAAGACAGTTTCATATTCTGTTCCTTCTATAGCGGCATAAGCGTGTCCTTGTAATTTATTAATTATTAATTGCACTAAATGATATTCTTGATAACCGGGAATTAATTCAAGGGCTCGCTCACACATTTTACTAAAATGAAAAACGGAAATTTTATGTCCGTCATATTTAGGTATAGAGTCAACGACATCTTTAAGACGAATGGGGGAATGCATGTCTGCAGGACTGGATCTGCGAGGAAGATCTTGAGTGGTGTGAATAGTTTGTCGATTAGGGGTTGAATTTGAAAATTGAATATCGTTAATGCGTTGGGTTAGTTTTTCCATTTGCTCAGGTAAGGTGCTCAGGGCGGTGATTTGTTCGCGTAAATTATATAAGTTGACTACGAAATCGAACGGATCGTTTTCTTTACTTTGTTCGATATTTTGTTGTAAAGTTGTCAATTCATCCCGTTTATCTTGTAATTGCCTTGCGTGTTCCTTCATCATTTCTTCCTTTTCTATTAATTTCTGATTAATGGCTTCTAGTTCAGCTTGAGTTATAGTTTCAGTTATTTCAGAGGAAGCGTTGGAACATTGTCATCGCGTTTGCGGCATTTTGAGAAATTATTATTTTTAGAATTTTAAGAAAAGTAATGGATATAAAATGTTTTTGTAAATTCGCAAGAAGGGTAAGGGAATCTTGATAAGAAAGAAGTGCTTGCTTGATTTGATAATTAATCTGTTTAGTTCGAACTCGGCGGCCACACTTTTTAGGCATTTACCAATAGTTTAAAATGATAATTGTTTGGAAATTTAAATTATTAGATTAGGAGTTAGATTCTGAGTTTTTCTTTTCACTCGAGTAAAGATTCTTATCGGTCGCTTTAACAATCCCACCGCTGCCACCAATATTTATTACTAATGTCACGTCTGGGTGACCCTTTTCTCACTAGATTCTAGTGATAAAAAGGAATGCTCTCTATTTTTTGTAGGGCAGCCTGCTTACACCGGCTATACCCCAGGGACGCCGAGAGCAAGGACCGATGTGATCTAAGGAATGGAAGAAGGCTCAGATGATGGTTATTTACTAAGAAATTACTAAATTTATACGTACCTGTAGTTGCGTGTGTGAATACAAACATGTGACTCCAGAATCTTAGAGATTTTCTAAAAATAGTAATTAGTTGATCTATGTCCAAATTTCCATTAAAATATTCCTCAATTAATCCGATTATTATTGTTAAAATTAGACTTGGTATGTCGTTAATTATGGTTTTAATTTCTTCTTCCGAGAATAAGGGTTTCATCGTATGGAGTCTGGAACCTTAGATCGATGCCCAAAAATCGCTGTGTACGTCTCAGCCTTTGTTTCCTCTTGAGGACCTCGGTCACGGAATATGAGGGCTGGATTGAAGTACGCGAGTATGTGCACAAAGGTTTTTTATTTAAACTTTATTTTACAATCAACTTGGACTTTATAAGTCTGATGTGTGACTAACAAAGAAAAGATCAGAGAATATCGGAAAAATTGAAAGAGTAACTGTAATACTCAATGAGTGTTTGGCGTAGGGTAGTGTAGTCGTAAGTGATAGACGTAGTGTCAATAAGTAAGTACGTGGTAAGTAAGTAAGTGAGTGAATAAGCGAATAAGTGGTGCGCGCCTCGAGATCGGCGGTTTATATACCTGTGTAACAAGGAATCTAGGCTGTGAGCAATTCGCAATTCGATGGTTCTTTCAATATGTCTCCGATATTCTGAGAAGAAGTCGTTATCCAAATCATTTCGCAGTATTTCGCTGTCGATGAGTTGAGAGCGATGCGTGGTTTGTTTATACGTCTGATAATAACGAATGCGGTAGGTCGCATATGATCGAGGGATACCGTATTCAATACTATTAATATTTTCCTATTGCATCATTTCTGACCTTGATGCAGGTTTCTGATGTGTGAATGCTTTTGATTTTCAATACAATTTCCTAATATAACGTAGAACATGTTGTTGTGAGATTGTTAATTTACAGAATCACTCTTCATATAATTTGCTCTTATTATAAATATTTTATTTTTTATTTCCAATTGTTCGTGATAAAGAAAACTGTTTTGGCAAATTATTATATTTGTGATTCTATAAGTTAAGGCGTATATAATTCTTAAATTAAAATAAACATCTATATCGAATCTTTGTTCGCAAAGTTCAATAAGTAGGATTTGAATAGTTTGTAGTCGCAGAAGTCGATAAAAAGTTCAATCGCAAATATTCTTTTATAATTTGTTTACAGAGTCATTTTTATAATAATCTGTCTTTTAGTTTAGCCATGATCTGAGAAGGTGATGTTAGTATTTTGTGAATAAATTTAAGTAATCTTGAAATTCAATTTATGAATAAAGTTTAAGACAAATTATTATGTGTATTTCATGTTTCTTGTTTCTATAGGTCGTGACGCATATATCCCTTGGGTAAAAGGTTTATAGAATATTCTTGAATAATCCAATTAAATAATATCGCTGGTGTTATCGTAAAAGAGGCAAAATTCGCTCGCAAGTTTATCCTTGTAAAATAGTCGCAAGTTAGTTCTAAAGTGTTGCGCGCTCATGTCCTGGTGGTTTGGGACGACGCCTGATTGGTTGGTTGTTAGTTACTCTAGGTAATTATAGTTCTTTGTGCAATTGAATGTTAAATCTTAAATTCCTAAGCTAAATAATCGTATGGAACAAGAACGATAAGCAATAAAATGCACTAGAGATTAATTTTATTATAAATTAAAATAATTATAAGAATAAAAGCAAGCGGCTAAATAATCATTCTTTATTCCATTGATATACTATAGAAATAAAAACGAACGTGATTATTTGTAAAAAATATGGTTTCGAAAAATGGCGGGACGTCACAATAAAAAAGTAAAGACGCAGTTGTTTGAATTATTGTCATTAGATGCCACGTTAAAAAAAAAAATTATTCCTATACAAAATATCGTTGGAATGGCAAGTGATAAAGCTTCAGTAATGACCGGGTGTAATAATACTTTTTTTTTCGCGTTTAAAAATCGAAATATCCAGTGTAGTATTATTAAATTGTATTTGCCACTCGTCCGAGATTGTGGCTAGAGAAGCTTTGGAAAAATTGCCACAAAATTGTGAATATTTAATTAGAAATGTTGCTAATTATGTTTCGGGTAGTGCCAAAAGATGTGCAATTTTGAAGGAGTTTCAATATTTTTTTAATGTAGAAAAGAAAAAAATTCTTACAAGACTTCTGGATAATTTAAATGTTCTTAAAAGTTATTTTCTTTTGGCTACTATAAAAGACAAATCTCAGTAGGCAGAATCAATTTTAATTCTATTAAATGATAATTCAATTAAACATATTTGTTATTTCGGTCGCGTAAAATTATAATTCACAAGTTTAATAATAGTAGCCAACAAATTATTTGTCAGATAGCTCTAAATTTAACATTTCCAGAGGCTTTAAAGCACATCGCTACTTTAAACGTAAATGATGAGACAAATATTAAACATCTGACAGATATATATATGGGACCTAAATGTGAAATTTTTTTGCTAACTGAACCTTTGAAATGTATGCAAGAAATTATATTTAAATGTTAAGATTTTTATAAAACGTCAGTTTTGCTTTGTATGATGAAGGTAGGAATAAAATTGAAGACTTATCACCTATTGCTACGCGTATAAGAAATAAAGATAATACAACATTAGCAATAGAATGGAGAATTTTACCTACAATTTTTTGTGATTCATAAAAAAGAAATTAGCTTCTTTAGAAGTATATGACATGTGTATTAAAATATTCGATTATAAATATTTTAACGAGGAAAAGAAGTTGAAAAATTAAAACTCGTTGGTCTTTCTGTACTTTCTTCTCCTCATTCAAATGCCTAATCTGAACGAATATTTCGAATAGTAACAGACGTAAAAAAAAGAAAATAAAAATTCCTAATCCGATATTAAGATTTCCGCGATTTGCATTGTTCGATCTAGTTTTGAAGCAGAAAATATTAATTGCGTAAATTTTAAAGTTGAGTATAGGCATCTAGAATTGCATAACACCCAAAATTTATATCCGGTAGAACGCAATAATGATAGTACTTGATGTTTTTTTTATGTTCTTCTTATTTGAATTTAAATATTTTTATTAATTTAAATGTTTATTTTTGCACAGTCACAAATCACAATATTTGCTGTAATATAGTTGCTTTTTATATTATATACTATTATATTTTATTTTATTTTTTTCATAAATAAATTATTATTTCTCTCAGTTTTAGGTTTATTTTTGTTTTGTAATTTTTGTTTCCTTATTATATAACGCGAGAATTTTGATTACATCTTGTAACACAATAAAATATCTAAACATAATTTATGAAAATGTTTCATAATAATTTAAATTGTATTTTTATAATGTTTATTAATTTGATAGAAATTTATTTTATAATAAGATTTAATATTAAATGTTATTTTTCTATTGTTACAAAAAGATGTAATTTTTGTTTTACGGATACCGATAAGGTTTTTGGCAGTTTTTCTTATCCTTGCAAAAAATGTTGGTATATTTACAAATTCTGCCAAAAGAATAATTTATTTCATTCACAATAAAATGTGTCTTTTTAAATAATTATTTTTTAATAATAATTTTAATACCCTTGTCCTTTTTTATTTACGATATATAAATATTTTAATTGTACTAATTGTTTAGTAATGTATTTTTTAAATTTAAATATATGTATATTTGTGAAAATATATTTCACAAAGGGTCACACTGCATCTTTTATTTCTGTAGTTATTACTATCTCTCGCATGCGCGAAAAAAGCGGACTGCCTGAGAGCACTGATCGCGATACGTCACCCTAACGCGACACAAGCACCACCCCTGCCCAACCAAAATTACACTCCAAAAACCCCCCTCAAAAAAACCCTCAACGGCGGGGAGGAAAGTAAACCTACCCTACGGCGCCGAGTCGCCGGGCGATTGAAGTCAGGGCCGCCAACCCCTTCGAGCGTGACGGGCCGTCGCCCGAAGGCTAAGGCCCTTAGGGAGTCGCTGGCCTCCCCTTATTCCCCCAAGAGAGAACGGTGTGCTCTTGGAGACCCTTCCACCCGGTGGTTCACCCAACTGGACCAAAGTCCGTGTGGGTGTTCCTTTGTTGGGCTTCAGGGCCTAGCCCTCTCACCACGACAAGGTGGCACACCACGAGAGGGAAGTCCCTTGTTCATTTGCTTCTCCGATGCATATAGCAAATAGTGCAACAATCCTATAAACCAAAGAGATGATTAGAAAAATAAAAAATAAAAACTATTACACATGAAAAACCGAAGCAAATTGAAAAATCGCAAAAGTTTTAAAGAAAAATTGTTATTTACAAAAATATCAAAATTTCGAAATAATGTCTACGTACCGATCCTCCTCTCCTTTTTCCCAACCAAAAAGTAACAAACCGCAACACTGAAATGTCAATAGTTTTCCTGAAAAAAAGAGAAAACAAAATTTTGAAAATTACCAAAAATCAAAAATTTTCTTTTGTATCGACATAGAGTTAATTTTACCGAGTCTAAATCCGCAAGAAACAATAAAAAAATTGCAACCGTTTACGAGAAAAACGACTTTCCGTTTGCACCGGAAGTTTTAATATGTAATGCCGGAAACTGACCCGAGTATCCTCCCGTTCGTGAAATTGCTCTATGACCCTTGGTTCGTTCAAAAATCCACTTCAAAGTTGGTATTTCTCTAAAAGTCCGCCTTTACCGGTCGAGTTTCCCGTCTATGTGTGGTCCGTGCCTCAACCTTGGATTATTGGTCCATGCAATGACGTCCAAGTCGATTGGCACTCCTATAGCCTTGGAATTGTCCATCCAATATGGCCGCCCTATATTCCACTTATACACCACATTTAAACACTTTTTTATGAATTAAAAATTCGGAAAAGGCGAGTTATAAATCAATGGCCCGAAAGATCTCGCCGTTCCGTATAGATAAAACCCGATTTCACAATATGAAACTAAATAACCACAGCAAAAAAAAGGTTCAGAATCGGACCAACCCGGCATTTTACTCCCGGCACACGCACATCAGTTTTCACGTATTTGATAACATAAAAAACGCACGCGCACGGTTTCCTACATTTGCTGTATTGAAAAAACATTGTCCGCGTCGATCTGTCGTAAATTTAATACGTCACTCGCGAAAATCGGCTCAAAATTTGTACCAAACCCGCGAGCTGCTCACGGTTCGTGCTCTCACGTTGAGATTCGCGAAACACTACTAACTAGGGATGGGCGATGTTTTTCGATTAATCGGAGGTGTCGATACTTCGATTCAAATAATCGATTATATTTCGTCGATATTTTTGTCGGTCGATTAATCGATTTTCGATTTTTATGAGGCAAAATCGAAATATTATATCCCTCCCACGGTCTTACATACAGGTCTGGAAAGTTTCCAGATCTGTGTGTATACGACGCGGCATCCGGCGCAGCCTACAACAGCCAATCAGAAACTATTTTTTTTGCATCACTGGGTGCGTTCAGAACACACAACAGTTGATCAACGTTACTAGATTTTATATATTATATGGCGATATAATGGCCTAGTTTACACCATACGTCTTTTGATACACGAATCAAAAGTAGTGCGCACCAAGCGTTTAATTCGACTGCGTTTATATTGAACGACAGCAAGGTTTACATCAAGTGTATTAAATTGTGAAAAGTACAGATAAGATTTAAATAAAGTACACGCAGAGTAGTATATGTATGTGATATATACGATAGTAAAATTTATCAAAAGACATTGCAAAATTGCAAAATTTATTCTGATGAGAACTATATAACCTTGACTTACAATTTTAATACAGATGGAGCGCTTATACTTAAAAGTACTAAAAAGTCCTTCTGGCCATTACAAATAATTATTAATAAATTATCACCTGAGAGATAAGATTCAAAAATATAATTCTTGCTGCTATATGTGTATTAGATTCAGAACCAAATAATGAATTTATGAATTTTTATATGACTTTTTTTATCAAAAAAGCCCAAACATTAGCCACAACGGGATTTTCATTATTTGATGCATTTAATAAGAAAACAAATATAAAATTGATCCCACTTTTTGGCATACTTGTTAGCGTTGCAAGACCTATCGTACAAAATCGTTTATAATTCAATTCTTATTGAGGATGTACCTGGTGTTATACATATGGCAAATATGTTAACCGTTCTATGCGTTTTCCCATTGACTTAAATAAAGATTTTGAAATAAGAAGTCATGAAAGTCATATGCAAGATGTAGAATACGTAATGAAAACAAAAATTTTCTTCGAAAATATTGCACAAAGAAAAAATAGAAAATTCTTGTCGCATCGAGGTGTTAAAAGTTTAGCAAAAATTGTAGATTTACCATTTTTCGGTTGTGTTTGGAGTTTTCTCGTTGAATACATGCATGGCATGATATTAGGTGTTACAAAACAATTATGGGAACTATGGATGGCAGCTGGTCACGAGTATCATTTGAAACCTTCACAATCAAACAAAATAAATGAACGCTTAGTACAAATTAAACCACCACATAAAATATATCGGTCACCTCGATCTTTACAAGACCGTAGTAAATGGAAAGCAGCAGAATGGCTTTCATGGACTTTGTATTATAGTTTCCCGTGTATGAAAGATGTTTTGAACAATGATATTTTGAAATCCTTTTTGTTGTTCGTACGTAGTTTATACAAATTATTGCAGAATAACATCTCTGAAGATTCATTACAACATGTTACATCGATCTTTATCAATTTGTCGGAGAATGTCAAATCTATTGCGGTGATGCCAGCATCACTTTTAATATGCACTCTGTATTACACTTATGTGAGGCTGTGCGACGATCAGGCCCACTGTGGGCAACGTGCTTTTCCTTATGAAAGTAATATTTACAATTTAAAAAAATTGATAAAGAATCCAAAGAACGTGGATCTTCAAATAGTACAAAATTTTATTAAAACAGTCAATTATCATACTTTACTCAGTACTTCTGAAGCTTCCGATTTATGTTCTGAATTCTCCACATTAATCTTATCCAAAGAATATTCTACACACACAACCAATGCCATAAGAACTAATAATAATGTAATACTGCTTGGTACAGGGAAGTTTATAGAGAATATACGAACTTATAATAAAGCCATAAAAAAATATAAGGGAAAAACGGGAACCATCTTTCAAAGAGCAACTTTTAGAAGAAATATTTTTCATACTGCCGACTATAGTACTTCTATCAAAATGAATTATTCTATCATAGAAACAAGGAGGGATAAAATTGTTAAAATATTAGATTTTATATTAATTGAAGAGATGTGTGTTATTGTTTAGTAGAAGAATTATTAATAGAACCTCTTTTATATGAGCAAGTTGGAATTGAACACATTTTTAAAGTAAAAGATACAGGTGAAATTACTTTGATAAAAATGAATGAAATGAAACAAAAACTAATCGATATTCGTATCAGAGAAGATTATTCGAGTAGGATGACGTGCGGTTATGACATATGTTGATATTATAAATCGAATAGAATGATTGGATTTTTGTATGCGTATTCGTTACAATGTACATTTTTAATATATATATGTATAAATCGATGTATTTTTATTTTTAAGAACATTGCAACAAATGAATGACTGATAAATAAAAATAATAAAACAGGTCTATTTATGATACGATACGATATATTTTCTGTTGTAACTTTACGATAAGATACGTTTTCAATCGTCTATCGTTGATGCATGATTAATAATTATAGGTTTTTTTCGTAATTGTACGATAGAAAACTTAGAGCTTTCTTTATTGTAAATATACAATTGATTACGATAGATTTTCAATCATTTCTTCTCGATAAGATACGTTTTCAATCGTCTATCGTTGATGCATGATTAATAATTATAGGTATTTTTTCATAATTGTACGATAGAAAACTTAGAGCTTTCTTTATTGTAAATATACAATTGATTACGATAGATTTTCAATAATTTCTTCTCGATAAATTCCAATAAAACAATAGAAAGCAATACATTATAAGAATTCATTATAAGAATTCTATCGTATTCTAACGATTGAATTCGCTTTCAACAAAAAATGAAAGAAAACGATAGGAAACGATAACATTTCTTTCGAAATCTAAAATGTGAAACAATAGGTTACGATAGGAAACGATAAGATTCTTTGCAAATCGTATCGGTTCCTATCGTTTTCTATCGATTTTTTTTATTAGGGAAGGACCGATCTAAAAATCACCAAAAGAAAATGATTTGTTAAAGAAAGAAAATTCCTTAATTTACTAAGAATAAGTAAATTTATTATTTACGATTCGGTCCGCTATTATTCCTGTCCACATATTTATTGCCCAGCAATATTGAAATGCACGTTTTCGAACGGCGTGCGGATTTTCTTCTGCCCATAACAAAAAGTTACGGTTATTAAACACACAGTTTGGGGTGATGGTAGCTTCATCACTCCATAAAATGCGATCGAGGAAAAAATCACTCCGCCGACACTGAGCGAGAAACTCTTTGTGTTTCGCCGATTGTTAATATTTATTTATTATTTAATAACGCAAAAACATTAAAATAAGATGATAAAAATGCCTTCACAAAAATAGACGCGCTGTTCTTCGTTTCTCGGCAAAAGTTGTTGCACTCGCTGATGGTGATACGAGTGCAATCCATTTTGGCGTAGAGTACGGTGCACCACGTATCGCGAGAGACCGAGCATCCGAGCCACACGGCGCACGCTGTTTCGGGGGTTTTCCTCGAATGCTCGCAAAATCCTATCCCCTTCGTTTACACGATTTTGCACTGGCGCACCAGCGTTTCGCCGATCCAACATAAGATTTCCAGATTCTGGAGCACATCGAATGCATCTTAGAATTATCTTATGGTCCGGATGTCGCTCACGCTCGGGGAATCGCTCCGTGTAAAGTCGATCCGCGGCACGAGCATTTTCTTCGGCCACTCCGTATACGATAATCATGTTCTTATACTCCTCTGCAGTATACTATGCCATTTTTTAATAACTTTTCAAGACTTTTCATGCACGTCGACGAGACATACAAGTTGTAGATGCTGGGCACCTACTGTTGTGGAATAACAAATTACGAGTCGAAAGAAAACCGATAACAAATGAACGCTGTTCAATTTTTACGAACGTTTAATTGTTTCAAACGCTTGTTTTAACGCGGAGCGATTTCGTAGGATCAAGATGATCTTTGCGATCGAGCGCAAGGATATTAAATTACGCCGTCTTAAACGGTAGAGGACTTTCCTATTCGGTTTAACGCGCTCTACCTGCACGTGACGGGTGGGGCGATTATTACCGGACACTCTGTATATATATGTCTCTCTCTCTCTCTCTCTCTCTCTCTCTCTCTCTCTCTTTTTCTCTCTCTCTCTCTCTCTCTCTCTCTCTCTCGAAACTGAAAGGTGTGTTAGAGAGTGCTCCTGAAAAGAGTTGCATTATATAGAGTGGGTAATAGTGGTTTCCTGGACGTGGAGGTTCGTGCTGCATGTGATGTAATGATGGTGTACTAGGGAAGGAGTTACTAGGCGCCAAGAACAATTATTTGGAGAGTATTAATTGGAATTATAATTGTGGATCATAAGGAACAACCTGGGTGAGTCAGCATATTGTGTGAAACGAGGTGTCAATGCCGTGGCGACCCTGCTGCCAGCGGATACGAAAGAGATCATTTAGAGAGATCTTAAGTGTCGATAAGGAAGAAATACTAATGAGAAATGGATATGGTACAAGGAGCGAAGCACATAGTGTGCAGACAATGTAAAAAGGAGATACAAACGCAGCTAATAAACTGCATAGCTTGTGATAAAATATTTCACCCAAGTTGCCATAAAGTACATAAGGTATATAACTCGGAAAGGGAACTAATTACCTGTCCCGGAAGGTGGGAGATACTTACTATAAAAAGTACTACTAGTGGAGAAGGAAGTGCAGCGAAGGATTATAAATCGACGAATGTAGATGAGAATCGAGTAGAGAGAACCAATATGGAATCAAAGATTGACTGGTTGGTGAGAAAAATCACGGATAAAATGATTAGTAAAAATGAAATAAGGAGTATAATTATAGATATAATGAAGATTGAATTTGAGAGTTTTAAGAAGGAGATGGAAGATATGATGATGAGTAACATTTTGGCAACCAGAGATGTCCCACGTAGTTACAATGAAGTAGTTAAAGAGAAGAAAAAAGAGAATGTTATCATAGTGAAACCGAAAGAACAACAGGAGAGTGAGAAGACAAAGAAAGCAATAAAGCAAAACATTGATATTAAAAATATGCCGATAGGTGTGTCAAAAATGAGAAAAGGAGGGAAAGGTGCACTTATATTAAGATGTGAAAGTGAGCAAGAACTGAAACAATTAAAAGCAACTGTCGAAAATAAAATGGGTGACAAATACCAAATAACAGAACCAAAGAAGATTTATCTGAAAGTAAAAATTCTCAATGTGGATGAAGAGGAAATGAAAGATGAAGAGGATTGAGTAGTAAATATGATAATAAAACAGAATCATTTAGTTGAAGAAAGAAGTGAATTCCATATGAAAATTCTAAAGAAGATAATAGGAAAACGGAATGAAAACAGCAGTGTGGCTAGAAAGAAGTTAGGAGATGGTTCACTGTTAATCGAAGTTGATGATGTGACGCATGAGGAGATGTTAAGAATGGAAAGAATAAATGTTGGATGGAGAAAATGTCGTGTCGTCGATTATGTGAATGTGAAAAGATGCTTCAATTGTTGGGGCTTCTATCACATTGCGAGAAATTGCAAGCGATCGATAACTTGTTCAAAATGTGCAGGTGACCACAAGGACATGGACTGTAAAGCAAAAAAAGAAAAATGTGTAAATTGTATGTACAAGAATAAAAATTATAATCTAAAAATAAATGATGAGCATAACGCTTTAAGTGGGGAGTGCCCGACACTCAAGAAAGCTTTAGAGGAAAAAAAAAAGAAAGCTGGATAGCGAAACGATGATTAGCAACTACAGATTGGGAGTGAAGAAATAATGTATACGAATACACAAAGCCTTATGGCTCACAGAGAGAAAATTTTTCACCACATAATGAAGCTGAGAAGTCCGGCCATAGTTGCATTGTCGGAAACGAGAGTGGATGACAGCATAGAAGAGTTCGAGATAAATATTAAAGGCTACAGTTGTGTGAGATGTGATGCGGAAAATAGATTTACAGGAGGAATTGTTGTTTACATCAGAAATGACATTAAATATGAGACAGTAATGGTGAAGAAGATTATAGGCAACTGTTGGTGTGTTGTGATAAAAATTAATGTAAAATGGTATAGAGGTACAATTGCGGTGTTATACCATTCACCTAGTGCGTCAGATGGGGCTTTTATAAAATTCATTGAGGATATAGTTGAAGAAATGGTTATAAAAGAAGAATGTATAGTATTAGGTGATTTTAATGTAGATTTAAGTTTGGATACGTTCTACTCAAATAGGTTACGAAATAATATGTTATGCTTAGGAATGAAGCAATTTGTTAATCAACCGACGAGAGTAACAATTGACAGTAGCCTTATAGATACCCTTATAGACTTAGTTTTTGCAAGTTTGAATCTGAGTGAATGTGTAGATGTAATTGAGAGTCCGAAAATTACTGATCATGCATGGATAAGAATTAAATTTAAAATAGACAAAGAAAGAAAAAATTGCTATAAAGAATTTAGAGGTAGATCTTACAAGAAGATAAATATAGAGAATTTTGTTATTGAATTGCAGCGAAGCATGAATGAGTGTGGAGAGGTAGATATAAGTGAAAGAGCTAGTAGCTTTGTAAAACATATTGTGGAGGCATTAGATATTGTAGCACCCGATAGAATTTTCAGAATACCTAAGGCTTGGGACGGAAAGGTATGGTATGCCTTCACAGAAGGCATAAAAAGAGCGGCAACTGCTAGAGATAGGGCATATGGTAAAGCAATTTTTACGGGATTACATCAAGATTGGCTGCAGTACAAAATAGAAAGAAATATAGTTACTAACCTTATAAAATATAAGAAAAAGCAATATTACGAAAATATGATTGATAACAATAAGTCAGATTCAAAGAGTATGTGGAAAGTTCTGAAAGAAGTAGTGAAAGGAGAAACTGTGGATATGAACATTACTGATAGGGTAGATTTTGAAGGTATTAATATAAATGACGAAACAAATATAGCGGATAAGTTCAATGAATATTATATTAAAAGTATCGATAATATTATAAATAGTATTAAGCAGATAGATGTTCATAGTAGTGACAGGGAAGGAGCATATGCTATTGAAAATAAAGGGGTTTTTTATTATTTTGATCTCATTGATACGTGTGGGTTAGAAAAGATTGTGATGAATCTCCCGGCGAAGAAAGGAACAGAAGAAGGAATAAGTGTAGACGTGATGAAAGCAGCTTTTCATTCGGTAAAAGAGGAATTCAAAGACATGATAAATAATTCGTTAGCATTGGGAGAATGTCCAAACGGGTGGAAAACATCAACGGTGATTCCAATACCAAAAATTAAAAAACCGATAAAGGCTAGCGACTATAGACCAATTAATGTACTGCCAGTATATGAAAAGGTATTAGAATTAGTGGTCAAAGAACGTTTAGAGAAATATTTAGAGGAGAATGAGGTATTAACGGAACATCAATCTGGATTTAGGAAATCATATTCTTGTGAGACGGCAATACAAGGAACAATAGATGAGTGAAAAGTAGAAATTGCGGGGAGGAAAATGGTAGGAGTTATATTTATGGACTTAAAGAGAGCTTTTGAGACTGTTGATAGAAAGAGGTTATTAGGAAAACTGTATCAGATTGGTATAAGAGGAAAGGTGTTAGATTAGTTAGGGTCATATTTACATAACAGGACACAAAAAGTTAGTTTTAATAATTTATACTCCAAATTAATGGCAATAGATCATGGTGTCCCACAGGGATCTGTTCTAGAGCCGCTGCTTTTTATATGGTATATTAATGATATAATTGAAGTATGTCCGAAGGGTAGTAATGTGAAATTGTTTGCGGATGACACGATGATCTATGTATCAGGAGAATCTAGTGAAGAGCTTAATAAAAAGTCGAATGAGGTATTTTATGAAATAGAAAAGTGGATGAGTGTAAATAAACTAAAGTTAAATACGAATAAAACAAAATATATGATAGTCAGGAGCAATAGAAAGGAAGTGAGAGGGCAAGTAAAAATAGTGTGTATGAATGGTGAAGTATTAGAACGAGTAGAAGTAATAAAATACTTAGGAATAATGATTGATAGTAAGCTTGCTTTTGCGGGACACTGTGATTATATAGTAAAAAAGATAGGGAAAAAAACAAATTTTTTAAATAGATGTGGTCAATATTTAACAATGAATAGTAGACAAATAGTATATAAATCGATTATCTCACCACATTTTGAGTATTGTGCAACAGTGATTGTAGGAATGGGTGAGACGCAACTTAATAAATTGCAGGTAGCACAAAACAGAGCAATGAGAGTGATTCTACAATGTAAAAGAGATACTAGAGTGGAATATATGTGGCAAGCTTTGCAATATATGTCAGTAAGACAAAGAGTATATTATAATACTTGTATATTTATGTTTAAGATATTAAGAGGGTATCTACCGCGAGCGTTAAGAGAAAAACTTGAATTAGTGGAAGAGAGTAATCAGAGGGAGACTAGACAAAGAGGTAATATAACTATAGAGTTGCGTAAAACGAGTGAGGCACAGAGGAGTGTTTTTTATAAGGGTGTGAAAATGTATAATGAACTACTCATCGAGGTAAAGCAATGTGAGCGATTAGGAATATTTAAGAGAATGTTGAAAGTTTATATTTTAAATAATGTTGCTAGACTGTAAGGTAATATTAAGTTACATATGTACAGAGTAGCCGGGAAGGCTAATAAAGAGCAATCATCATTATCATCTCCCTCTCCCTCTCCCTCTCCCTCTCCCTCCCCCTCCCTCTCTCCTTCTCCCTCTCCCTCTCTCTCTCTCTCTCTGAGGCGTACAGTAAAGCGTTGTATCACGATATGGACGAAAATTGGTTACAGTTTAAGATCGAAAGAAATGCAGTGGTCAAACAAATCAGGACAAAAAAGAAAGAATATTATGAAAATATGATAGATCATAACAAGGGAAATCCGACATCTATGTGGAAAACCCTGAAAGAAATAATAAGAGGCGAACCAACGGGTACAAAGGCAATAGAGAATATAGATTTTGAAATATTAGATAATACTGAAGGGTGCAATATAGCTGATAAATTTAATTTATATTATATACAGAGTATTGATAGCATAGTAAAATCTATAAATAGTGGTAACTTGGGAAGTCCAGGTAAAAGAATTATTTTTTTATTGAAAGCGAGAGGATTATGGAAAATTTTGAGATGATTAGAATAGAGCATTTACAAAAAATTGTTATGGAACTACCAAAAAAGAGAGGTACGGAAGAGGGAATAATTAGTGATATACTTAAAGCAGTATTTTATGTAATAAAAGAGGAATTTGTTGATATAATAACTCTTTGAGGGAAGGTTGCTGTCCAGAAGATTGGAAAACGTCTACGATAATACCGATTCCAAAAATAGAGAAAGCTAGGAAAGCAAGTGAATTTAGGCCTATAAATATGTTACCAATATTCGAGAAAGTATTAGAATTAGTAGTTAAAAAACAAATTGAGACGTTTTTTTTTGAAGATAATTGTATCATAACAGAGCATCTATTGGGTTTTAGAAAACAGTATCGTGTGAAACAGCGATTCAAACAGTCATTGACGAATGGAAATTGATAGTTAGTGAAGCAAAAATGGTGGGGTTAATTTTCATGGATCTCAAGCGAGCATTTGAAACAATAGATAGGGAAAGATTGTTAGAGAAATTATATCAATACGGAATTAGAGGAACAGCTTTAGAATGGTTAAGATCATATCTAAAGAATAGAACACAACAGGTACGATTTAACAATGAATGGTCTACATTATTGGCCACAGAATATGGAGTACCACAGGGATCTATTAGGACCTTTGTTATTTATAATATACATAAATGATATAATTAAAGTCTGCCCGAAAGGATGTAACATAAAAATGTTTGCGGATGATACGCTGGTGTAAGTGACCGGAGAGAGTAGTGCGGAATTAGAAAGAAAAATG